>VXBA01000127.1:430814-465359 GCA_013399895.1 Serilophus lunatus
CTAGAAACCGCTGCTCCGCTGCCGGGAGCCTGGAGCCCCGGCCTCGGTCCCGTCCCCGCTCTGTCCTGACCGAGGGCAACCCCCCTTCCTGTATTGGCTTTTGAGGAAAATTGGATTTTAAATCAGGAAGGTGGATTGCTCTCTTACACCCCCCCTTCAAAAGCCTTGTTTTTTAAACGGCTACAACATCTATGAGTACTGTGTCCAAAACTGGATGCGACAGGTCTGAATAAGTGCTGAATATGTCTAACAGGTGCTGAATCAAGGAGAATAATTACTGCTGTTGGACTGCTGAAGCTGATGCAGCCTACTATTTAATTGGCCTTCATTACTGCTAGGTGTGCTGCTCACTTGCATTGCAGCCTGTTTACCCCCAGGACCCTAGACTAATCTTAAATAGCCAGTCAGTTCCTGGCTGCAGCCTGTAGCAATGCAAGGGTGATTATTATTCTGTTCTAGGTATAAGACTCTACTTTTGTTCAAGTGGAAATTCATGAGATGCTTGTGAGCCCGTTCCTGTCTGAGAAGCTGTCTAGGTCTCTGAAATGCTACTTTTCCCTTGAGTATATTGGTGTGCAGCTGTTTTGGCATGTTCCACAGACTGGTGATAGTAAGTTCCAGGACAACAATAAAGTGCCATTTTTTCGCCCATCTAGCTGTGAACATGTGTAGACTGCAATGTTCTACCTTGGAAATCATGATGCTGTAGTTGCAGTCACTGTCTTATGTGTCTAGAAATAGCTTTCAGGAGATCTTGCTCTATGACTTTCCCAGAATTAAAGTAAGGCCGACCAACTTGTAGTTTGTATGATTCTTTCATGGTCTTCTCAAATTTGGGTGCAATGTTTGTCTTCCTCCAGTCACCATGAATCTCTCCTGACCTCCAGAGCTTTTCAAAGGTGACAAGACAGTCTCACGATGACACAAGCTACATCTCTTAGCATCCTGTTTGGTCTTACTGACTTCTATGGGTCAGTTCCTTAAAAGATCGTTGACTACATCTTCTGCTACTGGTAGTTCCTCTTCATCAGCCCATCTAATGTCTGTGTGGAAGTTGTCCCCAGTATACATCGGGAGCCTCCCTGCTTGTGGTCTTCTGTGTTCCTGTTCCAACAGGAGGTTAGTTTCTTGTTAAAAAACCCTCGGCAACTGAGCAAACTGCTGTCCCTCCCAAGCCATAAACAGGCCAACCCTCCGCATCCCCAAAACTCCAAGCCAAAAACTACATAGCACTCAGTCTTGAAGACTTTAGTTTGCTTAAAGAAGAATTTGTCCCCTTTGTCAGCTTGAGCAGGTGAAACTGTTAATAAATTTGTGCTGTAGTATTACCTTTATTGGCCTCATCTTTTTTCCAGACCTTCCAGCCTGTGCCCTTTCCCAAGGGGAGTTCATATATTTGACTTGCCCTTTTTTCTGCTTGTTTTAATAATTGGGTAGCCATTGATTTCAGCGTTGCAGTTTTGTGACCGTGTCAGGTTCTTGCAGTTCTGTGTCTACGTGTTGGCTCTAGGTACTTTTTGTTTCCTTGGCCATGTGCCTTTCTGTACATCTGGATTTTTCCCCGGCACCCCTCACCACTGCTGCCTCTGGGCTTTGGTGAGTGACTTGCCAGCATGACTCACCCTGTCCCTGAGAAGAGGCAGTAGTGTTCCCTGCTTGCCTTAACACGTAAGCTATGGTGGCCTTTCAGCCCCTCTGTTCCAAGCTCAACCTGACTGGGAAATTGCTAGCAGAAGGTAATGGAAGAACCTGAAAGCAGCAAGCCTGCATATAGGGGGGGGAAAAAAAAAAAAGAAACTTACTTGTAGCCGTTTGAAAAACAAGGCTTTCGAAGGGGGGTGTAAGAGAGCAATCCACTTACCTGAGTTAAAATTCAATTTTCCTCAAAGCTGTTTCCCTTAAAGCTGGGAGAGGGGGGAAGCTGAGATGAAGGCAGCCCTATCCTGGGCAGGGCAAGGGGGTTGCCCCTGGCTGGGACCAGGGTGGAGGGCTGCGGGGAGAGGGGGGCCCTTGCTTCAGCTGCTCTCCCCTGTGCCCGCGGGGGCTGGGATGGAGCGGGACCTGCACCAGTCTCGATACCCCCGAGGTCGAGGTTGGGGCCGGGGCCAGGAGGCGGCTCTGCACCCTCCAGGCTCCCGGCAGCGGGGGGCCAGAGCAGGGTGTTGGTTTCTAGGCCCCTCCCCCCCGTCCCCCCCGCTGCTCCCAGAAGCACGGGGGCCCTTCCCTGCGAAGTGTGCGGCCAGGACCGTCCCTCCCTGCACGGGCACAGTGGCTTCCCAGGGCGAGCAGCGGCCTGGGGGCACAGCCGTGGGGAAGCCCCAGCTTCCCTTCGGGGCAGTGGCTGCTTGCCTCCGGAGCGCGGGCAGCAGCACACAGCCCTGGGCCAGTGTGGCCGGGAATTTCAGCACCTCTGTGGCTTCTGGACAGCAATGGAGGGCTGGCCATGGCACCGTGTTGGCGCTGTGGCATCTCTGAGGTGCTGCTGCCATGAAAACAAAGATGGCGCCTGACAGCTGAAACTCGTGAGTTCTTCGACAAGAAAACACCGGAAACTGAGGCGGGGCCCGACTGGCTGGACGAATGGGAAGCCAGCTGGGCCAGGAAGAAGGCGACAATATTCACGTGAGACAGAAAGGCTTAAAAGTCGAGGCATGGCCCTGCCCCGGCCTTTTTTTGGCTGCCGCTGCAAGGAGAAAGATCACAGCCCCGGTCTCCAGCGCCTGCAGGCCACGACAGGATTCCACCCATTTCTCTTAACACAAGAGCCATTTTCCAGCTGGCTAGCAAGTATCCTTCGGAAAGGGGAGGGAGGGAGTTGGTTTTTACCACTGTTCGTGTCTTTCAGAGAGCTTGGAGGGCCCAAAGTCCTTGGGAGAGAGGGGAAAGAAGGAGACACCCTTTCCTCCCCTTCCTCCTTGTTTCTTTCAACTAGTCATCTGGCTGAAAGGAACAGTTCCCTTTCTTTTTGGTTTTTTTTTCCCTTTTTGAGTGTTTTTTTTTTTCCTTGCGTTTTGGGAGTCCCTCAGTGTAATTCTGAGGTCTCCTGTGGATTACCCCTACTTCTCTCATTCAAATCCCTTGTAATAATAGAATGTTCAGCAGGTGAACAATTTGAGTTTTCCATCACTTTTATTGAACCTGCCCCCTGAACGCTAAAAGGTGGATTAAACCACCACATTTTAGTGGCGCCCGAAGAACGTGAGGCTGACGGAACACTAATAGAATTGGCAGCAGGTTCTAGGTCGCTCCCCCTGAGGTGCAGGAATGGTTCTCTCTAGCATGGCTCGTTCTGCTTGGCAGGTGCCCTTATGTGTGGTTTTCCCCTTTGCGGAAAATATCATGAGAGTGGGTACCTTTGCCAATGTTGTGATAGCCATCATAAAACTTGCTTATTGTCTCTGTGGTTGTGTAATCTGGTCACCTATGCTGTCCTGGTGAAAGCATATGATTGGTTCAAAGGGTGCTATGCTTTTAGTACTGATCCCTGGGGATACTGGGGCAATTCCACATTCCTGAGGGGACTGGAGCAGTGTCCCACCATCCTATATGGCTATGGTATCCATAATGGCCTTAATATAGGTGAGGTACTTCAGCATGAATGACTGTCTTATCAAGCATCAAGACTTGATTAGGCTGCAGACAGCCTGTTGGCTTATGTGGTAAACTGTGCCAGGTCTAGACAGGGGCAGTAAGATAATGTTTTCCTGTCCCGAGTTCCCATGCCCTTCTTTTCTGGGGTTAGCATGGGCAGGAAAGTTTTGGACAAAGTTGCACGTATCACTGCAGTTATGCTGCATCTTCCTCACAGTGGGACTCCAAAGTCAAATTTTCTTCTAGTCTCAATGTCTGGGTATTTATTTATTTATTTTAATATTAATGAAGAGAGTCAGACCCATCTCCTTTTTGGTTAATATGGTCTCTAAGGAAAGTGAAATATACTTATTTATTCAGTGATAAAAGTTAATATGCAACTGCGCCATTTTGTAAGATACAAACAAGGTCAGAATACCTCAGGTATTTGTTCCTGCTGTATATAGTTGAAAAACATTTACAGCTATATGGATTAGATAATTAAGCACCAGCATTTTTTTAACAGTATTGCAGTTTAGGTTTCTAATTAGCACATACTTCAGTGAAAGAAAAAGTCAGTTGTGAATAATTGTGCATAAAACTGTGTGACACCAGAATGTTTACAAAACAAAACAGTGCCTTTGATATGAGTTAAAATAGCTGTTCATCTGTTTCAGTAAGAAACACTGTGTATGGCTGTTTGTTACGGCACTTTGATTTTTTGACAGACCAGGTAGTGTACAGAATCATAAATTTTGATGCCCCTTTTTCTCTTTATTGCATAATTCAATATACCGAAGTCAAATATGAATTTAAGAAGGTTGTACATTGAGTATAATCTTTCAAAATTATAGCATGTATTATTCCACAACTCTGAAAGAGGGGGAAGTTAGGCATTTAAATATACACACCTTTCTACCGTATACTTATCTAAGTCTTATGATTCTGTTTTCTGGGTTGGTTTGTGCAATTCAACTAGATTCAAGTGATAGAAAGCACAGAATCTTCAGGTGAGTTATGCTGTAGTTCTTATTCTGGATACAAATGTCAGGCATGTTGTGTTTCAGCAGTCCATCCCACAGAAATTTAGATCAAACTTTCCATATGTATCAACAGAAATGGGACTAATATGCCAGTTACAGAGCCTGTAGAAAACTTTAGTGAAGCCTTTGGGTCCCTGCATTAAGCTCTGCTTCACACTGAGAAGGTAGTCCATAAAGTTGTTAGATTATGACCCAAGGAGTATTCTTTCTGCCACTAAAAAAATAAAAGAAGTTAATAAATAGTGTCTTGCAATCTTTATTTGTTTGAGTAACTTCAAACGTAAAAGAGAAAATAGAAGGAAGCATATAGAATACTTCATGTAACACTCACTTATACATTAATGCAGGGTAAAACTTGTAGTACAGCTATAAGTATGCACTATAAATTGAAGTACTGCATCTTTAGGTTATGTTCAGTGTGGGATTTTCAGTGTCTCTAATATTACATTTGCAGTTCTTCAATGCATAACTAACCTCTGATATTCCTTAGTATTAAGAGGGCTGTGTGCCTTAAGTAGTGGTGAGCTTCACCTTCACTTCTGTATAACAAATACCTCCTAATTATTGAGTCTTAAAATTCTATTACTTTTGCAGAAGAAAATACCAATAAAGAAAATGAATAGTTCTTGTAAATGTTCAGAGTTTTTCTGTGCTTTAAGAATGTTTTGTTTGGGGTTTCTGTGTCTTTGTAAGAAAAAGAAAACAAAAGGGATAATCGTTAAAGAATCAAATACAAATGGTAAAACTTGGTTTTTGGATGTCTGCGTGTTCACTGATGGAGACTGCTAGATGACTAAAAGTATTCTCTCTTCTATGCTTCAGGACCTGACCTAACTATTTAAATGTAAATTATTCTTTTTCGTTTTTGTTATTTAAGGGAAGGTTTTAGGTTTTCATCTCAAGAAGCTGCTTCAAGTTTTGGTGATGATCGCTTGTTGATAGAAAAATTCATTGATAACCCTCGTCACATAGAAATCCAGGTTTGTACTACTATTACTACTATTAATTATTGTGTATTTATTTAATAAGGTTTGAACTCATAAATTAAGCAAAGTTCAAAACATTTCAAACACTCCACTAAAAAAGGCCTAGAGTCTCATGTTTTCCGGTGTCTTGGGTCATTGCTCAAACTGCGTGGCTATCATGCACAATACAGCCTTCCTGTTTTCATTCTCCAGCCTTTCTGTAGCAGGAAGACTGTGAACTGTGCTTAGTTTGTTGGGACAGGAAAAAAAAGTTATAGGCATCTGTCCTGAGGGCTGGAGCTTGAACTCTGGATCTTATTGGAGTGCTTGAGTGCAGCAAAGGATGTAGGAGTTCAAACACTGTCATTCTTGACATTTTTCTTCTGAGGTCTAGGTGGTTTTCTCAGTACTTTGGATTCTGATCTGAAGTATCGATTGCTTCTTGGGAACTCAGGAGGATTTGTTTCCCATTTTGGGCAGTTTGTGGTTCAGAATCAGGTGGTCTCCTTAACTTCTGGATTGTGACTGTGTATTTTCCTGGATTTAGTGTGAAGTTAGATATGCTAGTACAGAACAAAGGTTGTTTCTTTCAGACACTCTTTAACAAAGTTATGATTTTAAAATTTGTGTTGTTTGATCTAATGTAGGCGACTCAATAGTGATTGTCAATAGCCTTGAGATAATATTTCCTGACAAGAAATGTATTTGGAGCATATTCGCTTACTCAACAGAAATTTCACTTGTTGCATAAATATGTAATTTATTTTTGTTCAAAATATAAACCCTTTCTAAGTTGTGGCATGGGTTTTTTGTTTTTTTTTTTTAATAAAGGTTGTCAATAACTGAATGAAACAACAACAGTAAATTTGATAGTATGGAATGATTTATAAGAGAAATATTTAACATTTTTTAGTCTATCAGATATATGCCTGATACTTTCTATGTTTTTGTGTATGTACATAGGCTAACTTTTTGCATTTCATAGAATCTTAGAATAGTTTGGGTTGGAAGGCACCTTTAAAGATTATGTAGTCCAACTCTCCCTGCCATGGACAAGGAACTTTCCTGTCCAACCTGATCTTCAGTGTTTCCTCTCTGAGCAGCCTGTTCCAGTGTTTTAACACTCTCATAGTAAAAAATGTCTTCTTATACCTAATCTAAATCTATTATCTTGCAGTTTAAAGCCATTATCCCCTTGTCCTGTCAACTACAAGTTCTGATGAAAGTTTATCATTCTTATCAGCCCCCTCTAAGTACTGAAGGGCTGCAGTTGGGTCTCTCTGGAGCCTTCTCTTCTCCAGGCTGAACAACCCCCTGTCTTAGCCTTTCCTCATGGGGGAGATGTTCAGTTCCTCTGGTCATTTTCATGGCCCTCCTCTTTATCTGTGGACCAGGTCTATGTCTTTCCTATACTGAGGACTCCAGACCTGGATTTAGTACTCCAGGTGTGGTCTTATCAGAGAGGAATAGAGGGGGAGAAGTCAAGAAGAAACAGCAAAATGAAGAAACAGTCTGTAAAAAAGCGAAATGAAGAAGCTGCATGAAAATGAAATTGAAACCCCACCTTATTCTCTTTTGAAGGGTCATGGAAAACTTAGTTTCAGCTTTCAGCATTGATCTTAGTTACAAAAGAGATCATATTGGTAGAACATCTTCCTGTATTGTTTTGCAATGGGTAATAACTTTTGGCTACCTAGGTTTCGGTGAATTTTTATTTCGTGGTTTTTTACTTGTTTGGTTTTTTGTTTGGTTTTTGTTTTTTTGTTGTTGTATATGCAGATCAGTGTACCTTAAATATCTATTTCCTTCAGTGCTTGCAGATTTGGAAACTTTAGCAGGTTCTTACTGATTCTTCAGAGACTAAAGTTAGATGGGGTTGATTCCTCCATACTTTTGTGAGTTTGGGGCAGATTTTAAATTGTCTTGATTCCTTTGGGTTTAAAACAGTTTCATCAAAAAATTAGGTAGTACTGTATTTAAGAACTGTTGAATGATTTCACTTAAACAAAATGGCTTTACTAGGAATATAGTTGTAAGTGTACAGTGAGTGTTGTTTTCCTTATACAAACACTTTGATGGTACCTTTAACAATATCATGGCATATCATTTTAACTTTATGTTCTAATCAGCTTTAGGACATTGACCTTGGTTCATTTTCAAACTGCTGAATATACAAACAATTTGAGACCAGATGCCAAATATTTATTAATTTAGCAGTAACTTTTAAATAGAACTTTTTTTAGCATTCTCATATTTCTCCAAAGCATTGATACTTAAAATTGTTAAATAAGGAATTTCCTGTGTCTAGCTATAAAACAATCGCTTTGTACAACATGAGAAAAAACTAAAACAATTAACAGGAAAATTGAATCCAAATAGACTTCATGCTTGAACTGATTTGAAGTCTTGTTCTCCCAAAGTACCTGATGAAAAGGACACGAGTTTAAAGTAAGAGTACAGGGAATGTCTATTAGTTGGCTAAATAGCAGTCTTTCGACTGGAAATAGAATTTAGCTGAGTCATGTAGGAGACCTACATGCTGCTACATAATACTCAATTATTTTAGCATATAGAGGTACATAGCATACATTAATGTTATAATCATCTAATCCCACAAAGCAGGAGATTTTCTTCTGGAACATTTAGATACGTAAAATAACCCTGTAGCTGTGACATGCATTTTTAGTGAGTTGTGTACTGGAATCTAATGTCATCTCAGATGATGATTTCTATTCCGTAAATGTCTCCCCAAATAGAATTGTTATGTGATTAGTTTCTGATAGTGAAAACAGTGGACCCAGAATAAAAGCAAAATGTTAATGGTAGATGTTATTGGATTATTCTTTTTAAAATTAGCTTCTTATAGTAAATGTTCGTACACGTCTCCTTGAACCATATTAACTAATAATTGAAAGCATTTTTTTTAAGATCAAGGTTGCCAAAACGTAGTAGGATATGAGAAATGTCCTGAAATGCAAGAAAATATTTACTACTTGAGTTGAAAAAATTTGTTATCCTCTTCAGAAAAAGACAGAGACAGGAGAGAAGCACAAGGAATTAATTTTTGGTCAAGCTGAATTCTGTGAAAGTTTTAGACTTTCTAACACTGAAACAAGTGCTCACAGAGCACCATTCTACTTACAGGACAGTGATTTTTGCATTGAGTACCATGTTATGCTCTAGAAGTGTACTGTTTTAATATTAAAAAAACACACAAATGAAACACAAAAACCCAGTCAAAAAAATCTGAATTAGATGGATGAAGAGTTGGGTAGGAAGTACCTGTTTTGTGGTTTGGGTTTCCCCCCCCCCCCCCTTTCTTTTTTTTTCTTTGTACTGAGCCCTCTGTTAGGGAATTTAGCAGTTGGCTGGAGCACTCCAGTGCTGCTGGTGCTAAACCCTCCCCCTGGGCAGGGAAGAAGGTTCTGAGACATATTGTACTTTAGGAAATCCTGAAATTGTCAATCATCTAGATCACTTTGGAGGGACTAGTTTTTTCCCCTATAAAGCCTCATAAGTTTATGGGAGCACAACAGAATTTCTGAGGAAAAAATTACATGTGATCCAACAAGGCACCCTGGATCTGATGCTACACAATACACATGAGTTGTCTTCATGAGTTCACTGCCTCATTTTCAGTCACATCTACCCATATTATTCACGCCTCAGCAGCCATTGGTATCATAGATGTAGGAATTCAGCTTGCCTGGTGCCATACTCGCTCTCTGGTGCTAAAAGGAATAATAAATAATACAGATTCGTTGTCACAAATGTGAGTAGATATGGTTGAGTTCACACAGTTTGAGGAAGATTGTCTTCTTGTTTTATCTTGTTGGTTTTCAGTGTAGTACTGCACTATTAAAGAATGAAGCATGAATATTGGCATGGGTTCCCGCAGATCAGAGAGGGAATATAGATGGAAAAAAAAATGGATTAAAGGGAGAATTTTATAAGGAAGAAAAAGAGCAGGTGTGGTCTGCGATGAAAGAAATTGTTCCAAGAATATGTGTAGGGTATAATATCATAAGACTGGAAGAAGTGTACTCGAACCCTCAAATCCAGTATCTGGATATTGGAAATAACTGCACTGTACTGTCAATTTCATAGGGACATAGTTCCTTTTTTTACTTCCCCCTCTAGTTTGAAGTTGCAGAAACAATTGGAAGTTCTGCAATGGTGAACTTACAGATTTTTTTTCTAGTGTGTAATTTAGGAAGTTGGATCTAGATGCTTGATTCTGTGTTATCTCTTCCATGAACAGAAGCTGCAGCTAAGAATGTAGTTGACACCCAATTTTTAAAAAATTCCTCAAAATTACTGCTTTAGTTTTGGTGGAAGTACTGAGCAAGTTCCAAATTATTTTCTCCTTAAGAAATGATAGTAAAGTTTCTGAAGATTTTTTTTTCTTCATTAAAGACGAGGCATGGTCATTGGCCTACTAGGAAAGCTCCGTCAGCCATTCTTTCTGGAAACTTCTTTAGGTAATTCAGAAGCAAAATTTGGCATCCTTGAAGATTTACAACCTAAAATGCTTTAAATTGTAGTTTTAATCTGTTTGCAGTCTTTTGTAAGAAGCTCCCAAAAATCCAGAAATCATATTTTGAAGCGAGTGTTTTTTTGCCATGTGCAGACTCTGTATAGAGGCTTTAGAATAGTCTAATTCAGAACTGAAGGAGAGTTCAAATAGCATTTCATATAGATTTAATTTTCTCTGTAAGTTTTTTTCCCCCAACCTTTGTTTTTACATTGGGAAAACTCAAACTAAATGCTACATAAGAGTATAGTGTCAAAAGACCATATGCACACATCTGTTAGTTAATAGCAGTTTGTTATTTTTTCAGGTTTTGGCAGATAAACATGGTAATGCCTTGTGGTTGAATGAAAGAGAGTGCTCCATTCAAAGGAGAAACCAGAAAGTTGTGGAAGAAGCACCAAGGTATGTATACTAGGTTCTTGATGCAGCTTTGTAGTTAATTGAAAGCACTTTTGGAAAGCTTGAGATGTAAGTGTCCAGTAACTCAAAAGTGCTAAATGATCTTAATTTCTCTGGTTTCACATGAAGCTGAAATACCTTGCTGCTGAGCAAGGTATGGTCTTGCTGTGTTTTCTGTGGCATGGCATTCATCAGAGAATAGGTGTATAAAAAGGGTGGCAGACATTAGTATATCACTGCCAGTGGGAATTCCCAGGGTAATATGTTCACCAGCTGGGGTGGATTTGCAATATTTTTTTTATAGCACAGAACTATGCAGTGCAGCAATTTGGGATGTGAGGAAAAGCACATCATCCAAATTGGGTTTATTTAGAAGTGGCTTATTAGTTAGTGTTGGCTCATAATTACAGGACTGACACTTTGACCTAGATTTTAAATTAAAAAACAGAATTTAAAGATACAAATCCACTAGTAAATATTTCTTGGTAGTGCTTGTGGATTTCTTGTAAGCCTTATGCTGCCTATGCCTAAAGATCTTACTATGTTTTTGTGAAAAGTGAATCCTTTGGGTTCAGATATAATTCATATACCTATGTGCAGTAAAAGAGGAGTGTCTTTTGCCTCACAAGTACATGTAAAGTGATGCCTGTAACTATTGCCTGCTTGTTCTCTGTGCCTGTGGTCAGTTAAAGGGATGTGATATGCCTTTCTCTCACTGGCCAGCTGTGATCAGTATGTTTTATTTCATCAGAAATATCAGCCTTTTAACTTTCTTGGGCTTCTCTGTTGGAATTGCCACTAAGTTTTTCTCATTCCCTCCTATGATTCTACAAAAGAGTTTGGGCAAGTCAATAGCTTCCAAAGTTTGGTGTGAAAGCTCTTCTTCCTTTTTGTTGTTGAATGTTTTAGACTCTGACACACTTGCAGGGCACTAACTTCTGTGAGACACCATAGAGACCCTGAAGCCTCAAATTAATGCTTCATGTGAATGCTGTGCTGTTTCAGTTAGCCTGATTGATTAATGGCTCCTGGACACACCTCTCCTTGTACAGCTGGGTAGAGGAAATAAATATACTGTCTTTTTTTTCTCCTATTCTAAATAGTAGCTGCCATTAAGAACTCTGATATAGGTCAAACCTTTTTTTTTTTTTCTTTCATGAAGCCCAGGAGATAGAGATGCTATGGGCTAAAATGTTTTGGTTTTGTTTTTTTGGTTTTTTTTGGGTTTTGTTTTTTGTTTTTTGGTTTTTTTTGTACAATTTAGGTCTCAGTGTCCTTGAACTGAAGGGTCCAAAATTGCCATCATACCTCATAATGCTGAGTTTCAGGATATGCTGGGTGTTAAAACTTCCTTCTACGTTTTCAGGCCTTCCTTGGACAGGGAATGATGGAAGAGTGCCCTGCCATTGCACTCTGACTAGCGTGCAAGATCCGTATTAGCATCCACAGTGAGCAATTCCTTAGAAATTACTAGCTGGCTGCTTGCTTTCCTTTGTTGTCTCTACTTTTCTTCCTTGATTCTGTGTCTTTTAGATTAAACCTTAGCATCCAAGGTTTTCAGAATAAGACGATTTTAGAATAGCCTCTCGGCAAGTTCCCAAAAATTTCCAAGTTTTACCTTGGGCAGGAAATAAATTATGTGATGCTATTTTTTTAAATTTTTACTCCCCAGCTGCATGCGTTTGACTTGAGATTGCCTTACCTATCCTACATGTTACTTTTGCAATATCTTTTTAAATTGAAAGGTAGTCAAAGGACTAAAATATTTTTACCATTTCTGCCTGTGACAAAAGCATCGAAGATTTTTGTGGCCTTGTTCGCATGCACTGTTGCTGGATTCACTCAGGAAATTTTGTCCTTGGAAGATGCATAGGCAGCGACTTTCCTATTCTCCAACCACTAAACTCACTCTGAAAGATTCTCAATGTGATGTCAGGTACTTCAGGATCATAATTATGATTAACTGCCAAAGTGCTACTTGAAGCCACTGACAATATGAATGAACATATGTAGGTGGGAATTGAGCAGAAAGGTGCATTGTTGAGTTAGACTCTATCTACAAGCTCTCCTTAGAGTTGTGTTTCAGACTCTACATCTCCTATCACTATGTCTAGAAATTCTTGAAGGACATGAGCCTGTTCTGTTTGTGACTGTGTATGTGATTCATAGTTGGGCATCATTAAGGTGCGGTGGTAAAACTGTTCTCAAATGCTTTGTGGCATATTGATGCCCATCAACTCTCTGGCTGTACAAACAATGTCACAAACCAATTGTATTGCCTTTGATCAACTTCACAATGGTTTGATGAAGGTCTTCTGAGTGAAGTGCAAGGTCTGATCTTATTTTTTTCTTTTTGATGCTTTTATCTTGTGAATTCATTTCATTTTGCAGCCTTAGTGCTGCTATAGGAGCTGTTGAAAGAAAGGTGTATATATGAGCAAAAGATTTCAAGTCAGGTTCAAAATGCTGTTTTCAAGTGGTGCCTAATTAGATGCCTCTTAGGAGAAGAGTTATTTTGGTTGTAAAAGGTACATTGTTAAAAAAAGAGAGAAACAATATATATGAAAGGTAAAAGAGCAGAAGGGAATATGAAAACTCAGATTAATTAAGCAGCCGAAGGTAGGAATGATCCAGTCATTTTTAGAGCATAAAGCTTATCTGTGTGGCAGAGATGAAGTTTGGCAATGTGACACCTGTGTTCCATTCTTTAGTTGCAGCAGGAGGTGAACAGTGAGATCTCAGACCTACATTTAACAAGTATAGGGAGGACACCACTGTAATGAAGGGGAGTATCTGTCTTTCATCTGTATGAGAAATAATGGTTGTTCTAGAAATAGAGTATGAAGCTAAAATTGAGAAGGTTCTGTTCTTCATAAGCCACTCATTGACCTTTCATGATCAAAGCCCTGCAGAAATACCATACTGACTTAGGTTGTTGATTTTGTGTAATTTATTATACTCTCACTGAATCAAAATAAGAAAAATTATGAAACTTTTACATTTACCAACGTCTAGTCTTGATAGGTATGACATAGTTTTAACATCATCTGATCTTCCCTTTCATCTGATGTAGAGGTCTGGTAGCTTTCTTGAAATGAGACTTGACTTCCTTTTCCTGTTGGTCCTATTGTTAGCCAAGAAAGAAATTTTTTTCCTAAATTCTGGAAATGTCTGCATTATGGTCCATCAGAATCTGCCTGGAGGGATGGAGGTCTGAAATAGCACTTTTCCAGTAAAGAAAAGTATTCTACTGTCTTCTAGTTTGCATATTTGCTCACATCTTATGTCATGTTATATATAGTTTGTTGTGGTAGAAGTCTCTAGGTCTCATGTGAGTTTAGGTCTTAGTGAAGAACACCAGAGTAAGTACTGAAAGATAAGTCCTGACCCAGCACTGGCTTCTGTCTGAGTGCAGTTCTGGGCCCCAGATGGAACTTCACTGGCTTTGGGGTCACTTCAGATAGATGGAGGCTTCTGATTGTTTTTTCGCAGAATTAGGATCCACTGTTGAAAGCATCTGAAGAAATATGTTATATTTGGTATTTTAGTTTGAAAGAGTAACTTAGAGGTAAGGTAGGAGTAGCTTTCTATTCACTTGCAAAAGCACTTTAAAAATCATAGCACTTTAAAAATCAAGGTAAGTGCCTAATGTAAGTCACAACAGATACACAAGAAGTTTGTTGATAAGCTTATATAAGATTTACAGCCACACGTCTTTCATTGAAGATCAGTGTGTCAGGTTGAGGGGCAGCCGGTTTCACAACTTTGATGGAATGCCACAGAAATGTATCTATCTTTAATTACCAGTCTCTGTAAGTTAGTCTAAATCTGAATTTACAATACAGAGGAGAGCAACTAGGAGAACGTGTACCTCCCAGAGTTTTTGGATTCGCTGAACCAGTGGAAGTGGCATGGTGCTGTCCCAGAATGAGAGAATTGGGCATTTGGGAAGAATTCACAGTGGCTCCCAAGGTAATAGCTGAGCTGCTACTTGAGTTCCCTTGAGTGTGTCCAGGATTTCAGGAAAAGAATGAATTGCAATTAACATGGATAACTAATCTTCAACTTACAAGTAAAGCTGAGAGAAGAAATAGAGGATAGGAAGGTTCAAGTCATGATAGTCTTGATGGTGTTCAAGTTCAATATTATGAATGCTCAAATTTTCTTCATTGAAATCTTTCTAACAGAAGAAGCCTGAATAAATGCCTTATTATTTTTCAAGACTTCTTTATTGAAGACTTCTTTATTGCACAGAATATCAATGAAGTGGCCATGCTATTTTAATTCAGACTCAGAAAAATTCCCCTTAGGCCTCCTGTCGTGTATTTTGGCACTTGTATTTCCATTGGATGGATTTTTTAGTTACAGTTTTTTTGCAAATACCTTCTAAAAGAGCCTGGATTTGTATATTGTTTTTCATTTAGTTTTCATTATTAAGATCTCACTGTTCTAAGAGTTGTGTTCTGTTATTTTATATTGTAGAGAATATGGTTATTTATTTGAACTTCCCATACATTAGCAATAATTGTAAAACATGCAGTATATCTACTTAAGGTTAATAAAAATGTGAAGACATACAACTGAGAGTCATGACACATTTTCATAACTTAAATAATGCTACTGTCCTCTTTTGACCATAATTTAAGTATAAGATAAAATGATTAAGTATTATTTTTTTAACTAAAGGAAGGCATTGTTTCTGTATTATAGCACTTTTCTAGACCCTGAAACTCGAAGAGCAATGGGAGAACAAGCAGTAGCTCTTGCCAAAGCAGTAAAGTATTCCTCTGCTGGAACAGTAGAATTCCTTGTGGACTCCAGTAAGAATTTCTACTTCTTGGAAATGAATACTAGACTTCAGGTAAGAAAAACAGCTCTTCAGATTCAGGAAAGTGTTATTTAAATAAACAGACCATAACCTCTTCCCATACTTAGGGGCCTGCTCCTGCAAAGACTTAAACATAAGTTCATGATGTATGTGAGCACTTCCCACTGAACTTAAAAGATGTACTTGCTCAAGTAAGACTGCCTATACAAGACTTTGCAGCAGTGAGCCCTTGCACAGCATTCAAGTATTCAGAGCTTTTGCTCTTTGTTACACTTGACCTAAAGACCTTGCAAGAGGTCATTGTTAAGTGCTACCGTGAGTTCACAGTAAGTGGTTAGCCACTGTGCTCTGAGACTTCTCCTCACTGGTCCCTGAAGTTTCTTTCTGGTTTTTTATACTTTGATGATCACTTGCTGAGTTTCTCTAGGAGGTATGCTTATATATCGCCAATAAAACCACAAGCAATCTGCATATGATGGAAATTATGACTGGAATGCAACTGTGCAAAAAGCATGCTGACATGTTGTTGGATTTTTGTAACAACTCATGTAGTCAGTAGTAGCTGTTGTAACGTACACTGCAAGTGAATGGACAATATTTTATTGAAAACCCTCTTTACCTCCTATTTGACTGTTATGATGCATTTATGCTCATAAGTGAAAAAAATGGGCATATAACTTGAAGACTGGATATAACTCTTAAAGACATGAAGACTGTTCAGTTTGTAAGGAAGTCAATTCCATTGTCTTTATCCCCCATTTCTCACGTTAAGTAACAGCTGAAAGACTGATGTGTGGAATCAAGAGAGTTTTATTAGCTTCTCATTCTGTTTTAGCTACATTTCGTTATGGCTTTGTCCTCCCTGCTACTTGATAATGTGCACAGTGATAGAGCATAAAGAGATCCTTGTAGTTCTGACATCTTTGCATGATTTTGTATAATGACTGTGTAAATCTATGATTTAGGTAAATTTATGCTTTGGTTTAAGAAGTTGGAGAGAATTTAGGGGTGTGCCAGGGGAAGGCTGCTGGTAAAATTTTTATTTTCTTGCAGGATAGTAGTGTTTCTGGAATTAGTCCTGGCGGTTACTTCACATGCCTTTGCTAGGCGCTGTCGAGGTTCAGTTTAGGTTCAGTTTGAGAGGTTGGTGGTTAATGGCTATGTATAGTTCATGAAGATATTATGAAGAATTCTGACTCTTTGGTTATATTCTTTAGACTTTTCCCAGTCTTTTCCCAGTTTCATGATCTTGTTTACATAGAAGAAAATTAATTTACGGTTTTCTGCATAATGCAGCAGAACTTCAAAATCATTTCCTTGCTGTAGTATATTATTGTCCATTAGTTTCTAATTGGATTAGTGATGGAATATCCTTGGAGTCCTTTTTGTTGCATGCTCTTAAGATGCTGTCTTTGCTGTTTTATGATGTCTTCCCCCCTGCAATGTCCAGTGCTAAGTGTTCACAGTCCCATACCTCTAACTTGCTTAACTGTAGAGGTCTCCACTTGTTCGTTAAGAAAGCTGTCACAATTCCGTCTTTAAGGACTTTAAAGACTCCTTTTGAAATACAGCATTAATAGTCTGCTATAATGGCAAACTCATTCTTTTGAACTCTTGAAGAAATTTGCTAATCTTAAATTAGACTACTTGTTTAGATACTCTCTAACTCATCTATCCTGTCTGTGCATTGTCTCTAATGAGCATTTCAGCTTGAGTCTGGAGAGTAGTAATTTTCTCTGATTTTTCCACAATCTTACCTGATTGATCTGTCACTCCTCCCAGGTCTCAAGCTTTACTTTCTGTTCAGCTAACAGTTGTGCAGCCAACATCGTACTTGCTCCCTTCTATTAAGAGCCAAACACAGAATCTCTAATGAAGCTTGTCCAGATTTAACTTCAGAATCAGGACAGTCTCCAGATGTCCCTGTATTGCTTCAGTCTTTTTTTCCTTTTACGTCTCCTCTTGTTGCCTGAAATCAGAATAAAGAATTAAAATACAACACAGATTTAAAAGGGGTGAAGGGAAGAACAGCTTTACTGTCAAAGTCGTGTGATCCCGTGAGGAAAAGGATAACAATCTCTCTATGTTTATAATCTTATTGGCTACGACCTATCATTTCATCCAACCCAAGTTCTTAACACCTACGTTCCTGAAGTACCCAATAAGCATTTCCGTTATTCCCTGTGCCCACTCAGGATTTGGCCCCCCTTTCCAAGCAGGTCTAGGAGGCCTGGGCCTATGTTTTGTCTTGCTACCTCCTTATCTATACAGAAGAATGCCAACATCTGAACACAGGCCTCTGAGAGAGAGCCCTTCACTTTCAAGCTATGCAGCTGAATTAAATTCCCCAAAAATACATGGAAGACCCCCCCCCAAGGCATCACTCGGATCAATGGCTAACAGACTCACTTGCCTTGTCCTTGCTGAACATGCCTCAGCAGAAAGAACTTTCCAAAATTATGGATGTCTGATCCATAAATGATACTTTTAAGGTCTTTGTTAGTGTGCATTAGACACAGCTACTTGTCAGCATCGTCATAAAGTGTATACTAAATTATGCAATTTTCTGTCTGTTTTAATGTTTCAGCAGTCTCTAATCAGATCATCATAGAATTTTTACCTTAGATACAAACTTCAGAATATACTTGCTAACTAAGCTATGGCCAGTACTTTGCACTGCCTGCTGATTTCTCCCTTCTCTCCCTTTGGTCTATATGCCAGATGCCTTTCAGTGGTTTTGGTAAATTATTTTCCAGTAATTGAGAGTTGTATTGTTGCTTGGCCGTCTTTCTGGGAGACTCTTTGAGAATATACCTTCTCTGTTGTATAGTTGTGCAAAAAAGGTATAAATGGTACCTTGCAGGAAATTTATATTTTATTTAATTTTTAAGTCTCGCTGCAATACTATGCAAGATTGGAAAGCGAAAAAAATTTGGTGAATCAGCTCCACTGTGGCTCTTGTATGCTACACAAATTTGTTACAGATGTTCTACTCCCTCTAAATGATTCAGCTAGAATGGCTTATTCTTTGCTGTTGGCAATATTATTTTTGTTGCATCTGCTTTTCTGCCATCTTTTAGATGCTGGCTGATAAGTAGGAGACATGAGATTGGATAATTGCACAGCAAAGCTAGTTATTCTTACTTTCCTCAAGAGAACAGGGATGTCTGCCCTAGCAGCTACTGGAGAACTTCTGTGTGCTGTCACTTAGGGCATTTTTGAAGTGGTTCTCAGGCAGAAATCTACCATTCACTGTTAAAACTGAGGAAGACCAGATGTTGAATATATAATTTTTTTATAGCTGCTCTCACTGTGGAGTGTTTTGTCACCTAGTTGTCATCAACCTAATAAAGGGCAGCCATAGTCCAAGACAAGTAAATGAGGGCTTTGCAATAAACAAAAAGTTTCTTAGTTTTCTAGCTTCCATATTGTGTTAAAAACATTTTATTGAGTTAACCATCAGAAGTGCCGGCTTTCAGCAGAAAACTTCTTCTGCTCTTCACTGGAAGATTAGAGATGTTACTCTTGGACTTTATAGGAAGGGAGGTTATGATCTGTACTTAAATAATCTCTGTTAATACCCATGTGTGTGATGTGCCTAAGCTTCCTACATGTGAATCAGTTAGTGACAGCAAAAGGGAAATGCCCCAAAATGCCCCATATTCTAGATGTTTGTAGTACCTTCAAGAAAGAATCGTCCCTTGTTGGCTCAAGAATAACTGAAAAATGTACAATGAGTGATGTGATGAGAGCACTTAACCTTGCATACAATTTGAATGTGTCTCAGGTCTATTCTCAACTTTCTACCTCCTCCATGAGCTGTGTGATTTAAGTAACAGGTGAATACTCCCTTCCTTTTCAAAATGTGTCTGAATTTCCTTAGTGTAATTGAAAAGATGGTTTATGTAGACTGGAGTTGAGAAATATAGTAATTTGAGTAGCAGTGTGTCTTCTCCTCATGTGACAGTTTGAATATTTTTGTCATAACTTCTTAGGGAATAAAAATTAATTTTGTAGAATAATCTGACATACTTGTAAGAGACTTTTTGAAAGAAATGGCATATCTTTGTTTTTAGTTTACAATTAGGTATCATAAGAGTATGTAAATGTTTAAGTGCTTCTAAAGCAACTTGATTCTAAACACAATGTGAAGGTAAGTAATCTTCCATACACTCGTAAAGCATTACCCAGTTCACCACTTTCAGGATTTTCATCAAATTTTATTTACCCCTGGAAAATTTCATACTCTAAAGCTTCGTCTTTGTACAAAACTGGCTGTGCCTAGTCAGGGGAAGAATTTTTACATGCAACATGTTTCTCTCTACTCCCTGGCTGTCCACTCATAGAGTATAAAAAGCATGGGTGGCAAAGGTCTAAAAGTACAGAGAAATCCTGGTGCAGATTGTTTGAAGCTCCGCTGCTTATAAACTCCTGGTTCTAACAGCCTCTTAATGGTTTCTGTATTCTATTGCACCTGAAGAATCGCCTGCTACACGTTTGTTTGGTGAAGGAGAGAAGTGCTGGAAAATATTGCAGCTTCACTCTGTAAACAGCCAAACACAAATAGCAAAGGAATGAGCTGAGTCTGGACTGCCAGCTAAAACCACAGCGAGGTGATGACTTTGTCCATAGCAGACCTGTGGGATGACAAGCTGTCTTGGTGGGTGTAGCTGCCTGGAGGATGAATTGTGATAGGTGGGCAGGAGTATGGGAGCAATGAAAGGGGCTGTTGGGAGTTAGAGGAGTAGATTTCTATCAAGTCTCAATGGCAGAATTTCAAAGTAAAGTCTCAAGCAACTCTTTCTGTCATTTGCTGAGGCTCTTCATATTTTTTAAAACTGGAATCTTGTTTTACTGTGACACTTAGCTTCAGTCATTTTAAATAGGCTAACGAACAGTGTCAGATGATAAAGACTTTGAATTGCTGCTAACCTGGGCTGAATTTGAACTACTGACCTAAAGGTGAAAGGTCTCTTATCCCATTACCAATCCTCTAAGCCCACCAGAATTCATTCTGCACACAGTTTATACCAGCTGTTCATGGCCATTTTTAGGACCGAAAGAAAAGGTGATTTTGCTGCCAAACAACACTTCTTCACACAAGAGGGTCAGCCGACAACAGTTAACCAGATTTTTGCCACATTCTTGCCTCCTAATGCAACTTCCATTATGTAGCTACTGGTTGTCTGCTTTTCAGGCTTCCCAAAAGAACTACAGAAAAGCATTGCTAATTGTTGTTGACAGAAGAGAACAACATTGTTTATGTAAGTCATTGAATCTGAAAGATGCCATTAACAGTGCTGCTAGGGCATGGAGTGATATCTTAGAAACAACATTACCACGCAACTATCATAAAATATTATAAAAAATACAGAAAGAGGAGACTCCATTCCATTTTTAATAAGTAAAGGTCATTCTGCAAAGGGCACATTGGTTTCTTTGCTTTGGTGATTTTGATATAAAGCAAAAGCAAGAACAGCTGCATTGTGACCAGGGCCACCTTGGATGAAGGGCTCTGAGAAGACTTTAATACTGCTGCTAAATACAGTAAAAGCAGGAATTGCATCTTTGGGAAAGGAAGTGTAGTTTTTATGGGTGCAAGTTTCTTTTTTTTCTGACATGGATTATGTAGTGGAAAGGAAATTGTGTAGAATTACTGAATTGCAAGAAATTTTTTTTGAAGTGCAGGATGTTAATTGAGAAAGTTGTGTTGAAATTTTCAGCTAATTAACTTGTTGACCTAAAATGTGCTTTTTGTTTAAGACATGGAAGAGGCAGATTCAGAATTCATAGGCTGTGTAAGCTGCACCTGTCCCATAAAACATAGAAACAAATCCTTGCAAAAAAAAAATTGAAAAAATTATGAAAATTACTATTGGAAGATAGCTTCCTATGGTGAAGTAGATTAAATTTTGTTAAAGTTAATTCTGTGATTAAAAAATTGGTTCCAAATGTCTGTGAATTAGTTTTTATTTCTACATCTTGCTTGGGAAACAATAAAGAGGTCTACTCAAGCATCTTAGATGGCGGAATTTTTTGTAGTTCTGTTTGCCTTCCGTTGCATCATCACATAATAAATCAGAAAACAGACAGCAAGTATTGTTCTATACCATGCCTATAGAAGAGGACAACATAGGATTTTTCCTGTTGCATATTCCTGTGTGCTCTTCATTCTGTATGTTAATCCACCCATTGTGTGTTCTGCAGCAGCCGTTTGTGAAAAGCTGTTTTTTGCAATGTTCTCCGGAACTCTATATACTTGTCAACTATTTTGTAGAAAGATGTGACCCCAGAGTGCTCCTATTCATAGGAGTCAGGAAGCTGGCATGCCTGAAGAGCAGAACATGTGTGCACCTCTGTTGCTGTTCAGTTCTCTGAAATGGAAACCAGGCTTACTGAAATATTGAGGGTTGAGAAGCATCTGCTAGCTGGTGCATTTGGGTCAATTGATACTGGATTTGGCTGCAGCAGTAAAGCCTGTGGGACTCCAGGTGAATCACATTTCCTAGAAACTGAGGTGTGTGTTGAAAGTTAGTTTTGAGATTATTTATCTGAATGTAAAGTGGTATATGACACCATCTGGGGACTTACAGTAGTAGGGGTGACATAGGCTATAGTTTTAGGTCTACTGAAATTTAGATTTTCTTAGCTGATGCAATATGCTTGAGTGCTCCAACTGGCGTGTGAGTAACTTGATGCCTTATACACACAGGGGCAAGAGCAGTCTGTGAGACTGTCCAGGGGTGTTTGCTATTATATCTGAGTACCTTGATATTCTTGAGAAAAATGTGCCCCATAGTTATTCCCCTGAATATAAGGGGAGCAATTATTGCTAATTCGTCTCTTAGCTCTGACAGTACATAAAAACTGTATGGCTTTCTGTAGCTGTCAATGAACCCCAGTATGGTAAAGCTTTAAGACAATTGGCAGTCGTAGAACAGGAGAATTAGCAGCCTTTCCATACTCTTCTGGTGATGGATGCCAATTGGACTGTGTTTTGTACTTGCTTCACCATCCATAAACTGGGACTTAGTTAGTACTTTGTGACAAGCTTTGCCACTACTGTCTTTTGCTGTGTAAGTGGGAAGAGGTTAGTGAATTCAAGACACTTAAAATGCTCACAGGAGATGTGGTTGCTGTGAGATGTCTGAAGAAGAGCAGGTCCTCTATGAAGGGGCAGCATTTTACCCTCTAAAACTGTTGCTGACCATAGCAGGTATAGCTTTGCGGACTTGAAAACAGCAATGTAAGTGATGTTTTACAGAGAAAATGATGTGTTTGCCTATCACATAAAGTGGGGAGTAAGACTTTTTAAAGGAGGTATGTATTGTGCTTAAGTGCATAGAATTGATAACTTGTTATAAATTGTTTATGACCAGACTTGGAATAAGTAAAGTAACTGATAGTAAAGGTGTTATTTTCAGCACCTAATTAATTGAGAGTTAATGATGATCGATTTTTCAGCTTATCTGTTGAAAATAAAGAACTGCCTTGATATAGCTGTGATCCGTAGATTGCTTGCTGCAAACGTGTCTGGTTTTGCCCTTTGTGTTGAAGACAGGGATATAATGTGTGAATTGGCCCACTGTCATATAACTATACCATCATTGTCTCATTCCTTATTGGCTCGGGCTTCACTGACAACATCTTAGATCAGCTGACTGCAAAACTGAGTTTGGCCTAAAGTTCAAAGAGTTGATCATTTGGGTGTGGTTCAGCTGTGTTTGTGAGCATAACTTGCATTCATATCAAAAAATTTAGTACTTGACTTAGTGTTCATAAAATGGCAAGTAAAGGCTGTTGATGAAGGAGAGCATAAAATGAACAGAAAAAACCACAACAGGCAGGCAGAAGAATGACACGTAAAGTAGAGGGCTGGAAAGTAAAAGGAAAGTTGTTGAAGCCTAGCTTTAAAAAGTGATTTAAAAACAGTTACCTTAGTCGAATAGCTGTGACAGTTGTAGAGCTTTCATAAGCTGGGAATGCTGGTGTGTGTGTTCTCTGTTTTGGGAGGGGAAGTAGAAGTGGGATTTAATTTTTTTGTTTTATCTACTCCTGTCCTTCCGTGCTTTGTAAAAAGTTAGAGCTTTAATTCAATTATGTATCTCTCTGTAGGTGGATTCTTGCAACTCCAAAACCTTATTACAGGTTGCTGAACTAAGATAGGGCATTGCTGCTCTGTTCATGTCCTTTTATACAGTGTGCTGAAGCCTGTTTTGTAGAATGCTGAAAATGCTGATCCCTTCCTGCCCTCCCCTTGCCAAAAGAAAACCACAAATGCTGAAAGGAGTGCAGTTTGAGTTGTACACCTCACTGAAAGGTTAAAGTTACAAATAAGTCAACTAAGACTTCAAGGTTAAAGTTCTTTTCTAAGCCATTTTGGCCATCTGATGGTCTTAATGAATACAAAAATGCATTTCAAATGTGTCATTTGCTACCCCCAAATTAGTGATATGATTGGAACTCCCTCTGTTATGCCTAAATAGTGCTAGCTGAAGCACAATCTTAAAAGAAAGGAGGAACAGCTCCCCTGCAAAACAAACAAGCTTCAAAATTTTCCTATACATGTTTTCTAAATGCCGTTTTTGTGTGGAGACACAAAGGGAGTATTTTGAAGAAACAGAAGAAATATTGACCAAGTCAAAGATCTGCATTGAAGAATGGATTAAATAAATGTTTGTGAGTCATAAGAACCAAACAACAAAAATATTTTTCCTTCCAGAAACATTCCTTCCTATTTTGATCATCAACAATAAAGCTGAAAACAACAATAAAGCTATTGAATCTGGAATGCCAATTGCTATCCAAGAAAAATGACAGTATAACTAAATAATGCAAATGTCTTTGGAAAACTAAAAAGCATTTTAATTATCTGTAATGTTAAAACTCCACTCATGTTCTCAACTCAGAGGTAATTTTTTTAAAACTTAAGTTTCAGAATAAGAAAGTAAGTTCAGTTGTCCAAATATGAATGCGTGATAAGTAACTTTCTATTAAAACTTAGGGAGTTTTAATAGAAACTTTCAAGTCTTAATAGAAATTGAATTGCTTCAATTTAACACTGCAGGATAGACACTGAGATGTTTCATAGATTCTCAAAATACTGTTATTAAGTTTGACATGCTGGAGAATATCATGTGTTAGGTAGAATGAAGATTGAATCCCAAAGGTATATCCTTAAACTGTATAATCAGATTCCCATTTCAATGTCACTTTTGTCCTTCAAAGAATAGGTGCTTGTTTCAGCGATGATTTGTCATTAAAATTATGTCAAAACGTCTTAAAATGTTGTTGAAACTCTAAGCAAACTCACAGCACACACAGGGCTAATTATGGATGCCATCTGTTTATTTTTACAAAGGTTTTTTTCTAAAAGACCAAAGCATCTACTTGTTCTGATAAGCCACAATACTGTTGTAATGACTAAATGTTTTCCTTAATACAAGTATAGCTGAAGGAATAAAGACAAGTCTTTTGGTCAGTGACCTTTCCTGTGTCAGAAAAGGTACATGGTATGACATCTCATGATAAAGATTTGTCAAGTGTGTTTTTTCAGGTATTTTGGCCCTTGGAGCAGAAACATTTTATACAAAAAACGGCAGTTCTGCCATAATTTCTGTATGGAAAGTCTTACAGCTGTCTCTGTGCAAAGCACATGCTTTTAGCATGCCTGCCTCTTACTTGATCTGTAGAGTGCGCCCTCCTATCTTCAGGTGCTTTTTTTTCTGTCCTATGTCTAGTTAAAGGTTTTTGTAAGTTAATCAACTTATTCATTTATGTTCCCATTTGAAGGCAAAGGGAGGTGTGTGTATGTATATTCGTGTGCATGCTTGTGCTCACATCCTGGGTGAGTGTGAACGACGGGTATTCCCATGGCAGCATCCTCCAAAGCCGTTAGCGGCAATTTGCTGAGAGCGCAGAGCGACTCTGCTGGTCCAGCCCAGCTATTGTGCATGCTAAGCACTAAACAGATAAGTCTGGAGGGGGAAAAAAATTGAAGGATCCATCTGCTCATTTCTGCTACACTGCGCTGATGCAAGATTACGCTAATCTGGTTGCTTGTCAGGACAGGTTAGTGAAAGCAGGCGAATGGCTGAGATTTAGGGTAGGCTAGTTCTATGGAAAATTTTAAGTGGCTCCTGTATGTGCCATGTTAAGTGTAGCAGAATGGGTTGATTATTAGCTACTTTGAGATTTTCACTTAAAATGCATTTATGGCTACAATGTGAGTCTCCTCAAAACAAAACTGACTGGAAAGAGCTTCCAAAGAAAAATTAACTCATCATCACCAGGTACATTTGAATTTGTAAAATAAATGAACAAAAAAGCCACAACCCAAAACCCTGCAATCCCTCAACTTCTTCTAGATGACCTTTCTAGTTTTCCTTTTGTATGCTGTTCTTAGTTATTGTAGTCTGCTAATTTTTTTTTCTGTGTGTGTTTTTCTTGCAAAGATGCAAAGATGATGGCTGCTGGAGTTTAAGTGGAATTTTTTTTTTGGGGAGGGACAAAGACTAAAACAGAAACATATTCTTTGTCTGGTCAAATTTCTTGTTTATCTGTGTTTGTTTACAGAGAGGTGTTTTTTTGTTGTTGTTTTTTGTTACCTGCTGACTGACAGTTCTTGACCTTGCAGGTTGAACATCCCGTCACAGAATGCATTACTGGTCTGGATTTAGTCCAAGAAATGATCCGTGTTGCTAAGGGTTACCCTCTCAGGCACAAACAGGCTGATATTCCCATCAATGGCTGGGCGATTGAATGTCGAGTTTATGCTGAGGTAAATGAGTGGTAATGGGGAGGAGGGGTAGGTGGCTGAATTGTGGCGTAATAATACCCAGGTGTGGGTAGATGTCAAGGTGAAGTCAAGGAATATCATATGAAAGTCATGATTTAGAGCATGTAATATGAATAGTTAATGAGGTTTTGTGGAATTGTAGAGTTCTTATTTTTTATTTAAAAACAAGGTGTGTATTTCAGCACAACGTTTTTCTGATAATGGAAACTAAAGGTGATAAAAAAGGTAAGTAAGCAAATGCCATTAGAAATAAACCTTTCTGTTCTCTTTGCATTAATGATGCATTGCTGGTTTTATTTCCTACAGTTAACTACTGTTTCCAGATTTGGAAAATCTTTTAACTGAAATCTGAAACTTGTTACGTAGACTTAAAAAGACTTAAATTTAATGTCTTAGAGAATTTCTGTTGCTTTACTAAAACTTCTTGAAAGGCTACTCTAAAGCAAGTTACATCTCTTCGGAAACCACAGGTTATAGGACAAACATTCAAAGTACATTTCAAAACGATAACTTTATAATTATTGTATGACTATCTCACCTTAAAAAAAACTTATAAACTTACATTTTCAAGGATGTTTAGGACACTTACATCTCATGTCTTTTTGCCAAATCAACATTTGTTAAGTAAAAAAAAAAAAAAAATCATGTAATCAGAGAGTGGTCTGGGTTAGAATGGACCTTAAAGATAATTCAATTTCACCCCTCCTGCCATAGGCAGAGGCACCTTCTACTAGACCAGGTTGCTCAAAGCCTCATCCAGCCAGGCCTTGAACACTTCAGAGGATGGGGCCTAGAAAATAATGCCTGGCTTTCTTAATTTTGTTTCAAGAATAATTAGGTAACTGCGTTTCAGAAATAATTCAGCACTTTGAGATGTGTTTTCCCTTGCTTAACTGTTGTGTCTTCTGACCTAGAGCATCTTATTTTACGTTTTTTTCCCTTTCTGACATACACATAATCTTCAGTTTGCTCTACTGATTACAAGTTGTACAAACTGTTTTGATAAAAGAAGTATTTGCCTTGTGATTGACATGGAAGCTGTTCTGAGTATTAGTAGGCTTTACCCTGGAGTAACTGCTGCTTGAGCCTTTTTTTTTTTTTTTTGTTCAACTTGAATCCCCTCAGATTTATAA
This sequence comes from Serilophus lunatus, assembly GCA_013399895.1. Lineage (NCBI taxonomy): Eukaryota > Metazoa > Chordata > Aves > Passeriformes > Eurylaimidae > Serilophus > Serilophus lunatus. The sequence goes on from VXBA01000127.1 coordinate 458,085, forward strand.
GTAATGAGTCCAACTACTTTGCGATGAATTTGGTTATTCTGTAGGTCATATACTCATTTGTCCTATTAAGTTTATATTGCTGTTGCATTATGTAGGAGATTTCCAAAGGCATAAAGATCAGTTTGATTTCTTAAGGTAATTGAATTTCTAATGGTCCTTTTTATCTCTGTAATTTTTTTCTATGTTCTCTTTTCAGTTCTGAATACTTTCCTGTCCTTCCAAGACACAATATAGCTAATTAAAATGTCATCTTTTCACATTTTGTTTTGGTGGTGAACTGTAACTGTAAGCAGAGCACTTCTTTCCTGCTTTTTGACTTATGCAAGAGTATTTATATGCTTCCATTTCTCTTTTTGGAGTTGCAGGAGCAAGTGGTTAGAGAAAAATGTTCTTCAACACAAGTAATTCTGAGGAAGAGAATAGTCATTCTAGAAGCAGTTTCTGTTAGACTTCAAGCTTTTTAATGTTAACTGCTCCATATCTGTAATAGCCTAATGCTTTTTCTTGTTGAATTTTATTTCAGGACCCCTACAAATCTTTTGGCCTGCCATCCATTGGTAAACTGTCTCAGTATCAAGAACCATTGCACATACCAAGTGTAAGTAGCTTGGTTCTGGTTTTCATAGATGCTAAGTTTGTCTTAGAGACTGTAAATACTCAGCAACTTTGTAAATCAGACCCTTTTTCCAGCTTTTTGCCAGAGAGGGGGTAGGATGTGGCAATACTGAATTGTGCAACCTGAAAAACTGCTTTAAAATTTACAGTTCCAAACTGGGTTAAAAGTGTTTAAATTGGGTATAACAGGAAACCATTATATCTTGAAATAGTTTGTCCTGTAACTTTCAGCTCAAGTTTTTCAAACACAGCTTTAGAAAAAATACCGTGGTCATTGGAAAGGTCAGTGAAATGTTGAGTCAGCTCTGTAAGCATGGAGAACTGGGGACATTGGTGAGAAACTACTGGTGCTTTTTGTTTAGCTTTGTAGAGACTTTAAAGACAAGTTTCTTACATTGGTTATTGTCTTTCAGGATACAGTGTAACTATATGACATGGCTGTTTAACAAAAAATGTTTTCTGCTATGTGTAAAGAGCAAGGACACTGCCTTTATGTAAAATCAAGGTAGTCCGAGTTATGAGTTCACATGTGTGTGACACTGTCAGTTAGTGGAATGATGAGACTGTACCATCTGTGAATGCAGTTATTCAGTCTGTTTGCTTGCACAGAAAATAGTGAAAGATTACAGGAGGAATCTTAAGTGTGGAGATGTTATTGGATATAACATTTATTTCGCTTTCAAAATTGTTTTTGCCTGTGTACTTTCTGAAGGGACCTGACCCTTTCTGGTCTTTAAGGCTTCATGCTGTGTTCAAAGCCTGAAAGCAGAAGAAAGTTGTGAAGATCTAAAAGGCATTATATGCTCTTAAAGAGGAGATGAGGGAAAAAGGTATCATTGGATGTATCTAAACTTCTTTTTAATGAAATGAAGAGTGTGTTTAATAAGGATTTATAATGAATACTCCAGTGGTTGTTAGAAGTTTTCACCATGTTGTAATAGCTAACAGGATGTCAAACATTTTGCCCTTGCAAGTTTTTGCAATTTGCAATTTTCCAAATGTGAGACCTGTTGAAAGTACAAGTGATAATGGACAAACTGTACCCCCTACAGTCTTTGTCCCACCAAATCTTTCTTCAATTAATGCTGCAGCAGGAGTTTTATGTAATAACATTTGCGCTTGTAAGCCATCTATACAAAGAAAAAACAATTAAAATGCCTTAAATGTTCTGCTTACTGCTGTTATTTGCTTGTGTGAATGTTGCATGTCAGCTAAATGGACCACGGAATAGATAAAGTGATTTGGTGTAGGAGAGTGCACACTAAGCTTTGTCTATCATTATTGCTGGGAGCAATCAAATTGATGCCAGCAGGACAGTAGATGCGTTGACAGCTGTAATTATGTATCTCCATGGTGATCACTTTTGGCCTGTCGTGGAGGCCCATGAGTCCCCTCCCTTGCAAGCATTTAATCAGATTGGGCTGTCACTTGTCAGGTAGATGGGGTGGGCTGGGAGTTGTGCTTAGAGGGAGAGGTGAATTGAAAATGAAGGGTGGGAGACGCGTGATTGCTTCACGTGGTCCATCGTGATACCAAAGAAAGAGATTTTGATTACACCGGAGGCTTCAGAGCGATGGTTTGAGGAGCTCATACGAGTGCCTAGGCTGTTCTCTTCCTCTTCTACTGTTGTATTAAAAATAGAACAATTATTTTTATGTAGACACTCAGGATTTCATGTCTTAATACATATATTTCTGCCACTGGGAAACTAATTTCTCTCCTGAGAATGTCATGCTGCTAGGAACAAAAATAATGACTAAAAAATTCGGTGTTACAGGCCCATTATGCCATGATGTTTGCTCTCTGCATTTCAGATTTTAGAATTGTCAACAATTTGGCTTAAGAAAAGTTAACAGAGACTTATAGTGTGTCACAGCAAGTTCAGCTTACGAGTAGTGTATTGCCAAATATATTCGCAGTTGATTTCTTCTGTGTCTCAAGTTAGCTCTGATTGTCTACCTGTACCTTTGTGTCAGCTGTGTGTTAGCCATAGAGAGGAATATGCTGGCTGTTTTTGTGTCATGTAGGCTGTAATTTCTACAGAACATAACATTTGGTATTTACAAGTGCTTTTAATCTTTGATAATCAAGCTTAAGATAGATGACCACAAACAAACCCCTGTACTATTAGTGAGCTCGCCTGTTTAGTGCTGCTATGCAGCATGTACTGATCAGCAGTCTGATATTTTAATGTCTCTTACATGAAAGAGGAAGTTCTTAGATTCAGATGTAGCAGAGAATTGAGAAACATTAGAATCAGGATGGGTTTTGAAGTGGAATTTGATGCACTAATAGTTCATTACAGGACTGAGACATAATTGTGCCCTTTTTTTAATTTCTTAAGGCTTTTTATTTTGCATTTTACTGTTGTCCTACTCTAATAACACATAAGTATAATACAGTAGCAAAGTGTTGGGGCTGTAATATGAGTGAGCCTTAGGGTAGCGCAGGATCTTCAAACTAGCCTTTCTTTGAAATTTTAAATACTGAATAAAAAAAAGGAAATATGTTAAGCATTAAGATTACTCTTATTTATCAAGTTCAGCACATTATCTGTTGAATTAGGGTTTCTTTTTCATCCAATATTCATTAAGTTCTGTCACACCATATAGTTTATAAAATCACCTACTGTTACCAGGCTCTGAAAATGTAAGCACACCAGGGAGAACTGAAGATGGTATAAATGGATTTCTTTCCTGGTGTCATTTTTTCAGTCTTGAGTATATTTTATGAAAATGAAACTTCTACAGAGAACTCCAGATTTTTTTTTTTTGTCTTAAAGGACATTATACAGGAGTTTTTAAAAAAAACTTAAAAATATCACTGTGGCCTTTTCATTTTTTAGGATATTATACTTAGGGAGAAGTGTGAATTATGTAGTGGTCATGTACGTGGGCTGTATATGAACAGAAACATAGAGCCAGGTGGTGCATATAGTTGGTAGCCCCGTTAGTCGTACATTAACTTTAAGATGTGACTAACATGCTTATTGAGGGACTGAATTATGCACCTCATGTGTTTTCTTTGTGAAAAGATGTGTGTGTATTTAAGGATAGGTTGAACGATGGACTTAGTGACATGGTTTAGATGGTTTAGATGTTAGATTGGTGTTGGATAGGTTGTGAAGTTAGGTAAAAGGTTGGACTTCGTGATCTTTGCAATCTTTTCCAACCTTCTGTGTAATTCTGTGTAATACCTACGTGCACATATATGCATGTGTAAAGTATTCTGAATACTTGCATGTAATCACATTATAGGTGCTACTTGGGAGACAGAAGTCACAGTATAATTCAAGTATGTGTGAAGCATGTGTAATATCTTCTCATCTTATATATGTATTTATTTAGTATTACAAAAAATATCATGGGCAGGGGACTTACCTGGATCTGTGTAGGTAAATGAATTCTTTCTGGTTTATATGTGAGAATACATGCATTGACTTTATACATGAGCAGCCATTCTGTGGGGAAGGATGGTTTAGCAGCTGGAAGAAAGGAAGCTGAGACATATGCTGCATGTTTTTTCTGTATTTGTGACATGTCTGAAGTACCTTCTCATCAGCAGCTAGTGTTAAATGTACCTGATGTAGGTAGTGGGGAGCCCAGTTAAGCGTAGATAAAGCACATTCAGACAAGATATGATTAAAGTGGTCCAGAAGCAATACTGTATTAATAAATATGCTATACAAATAAACATAAGTACAGAAGGAATTATATCTAAAAATGTAAGCATAAGTATGTAAATACAAATATATGAATAAGCAGATTCTTCTTCAAGTAAAGGTAATGTCATAAAAACTAGTCAGACTGTTTCTTGTTGAAGAAAGTGGTACACCTGCTAGGGTATCTTTTTCTGTCACTTGGATAATAAAGTCATCATCATGCCCTCATGTGGATTCTGTAGACAAGAGGTTCTACATGTGGTCCCTTGATAATTGCCTAAATTAAAATATTAAAGGCCTAACAGCCGTTGCGTTGACCTTTTCCTGCCTTGCTGCAGACAGATGAGCCGCTGTTTATTACAAAGGTTCCTTCCCACAGGTGAAGATTTAAGTGAGATTCCAGGACCCTCTTTTCCACCCCCTTTACAATGCAGTGTATCAGAGCCCTGCTGCTTCAACAGCTTTGATTAGAGCCCTCCATCCTGATGATCCCTGGAATGCATTTATCTCTTGAGTTATTTTGATTATTTTTTAAAAAAATACTTCTGATTCCACTGCTCAAAAGCAGCAATTTAATAAATATTTATTCCCGAGAAATTGCTCATTTGAAAAGTTTTATATGGCTAACCTCATTGTTACAGTGATGAAATCAAACTGAGATGAAAACAAGAATCAGCAATATACTAACTAACTTGTTGGCTGGTTAACAGCAATCAGCTTCTTCAAAAGAAATTTTTGAACTTGTGTTATTTTTTTCCATGAATATTGCAGAATCAGAGCTTTAATTGGGGCTGTGTCCTTACAAAGCAAAGCCATGGAAAAAGCTGTGTAAACATTAAAGCCTCGGGGGAACAGCAGCAACACAAAAAAAAAATGTTTTACAGTTGAGAGGGTGAGGCAGAGAAGGAAAGTGTTACAGACATGAAAACCACAGGATCAGTATTCCTATGGAGCTGATAAGCAGAACTCCAGAGTTCCTGCTGAATGCTCTCTACTTCTGTTCCTACTGAAGCCCTTGGAAAAGCTGTAGTGGAGCATGAGGGATGTGATTACATATAGATGCAGAAAGGGTGTGATTATAAGGGTCATCCTCCATGCGAGGTGTCAGTCAGAAAAATAATTACAACTGTATTTTATTACAGGGATTAAATCAGAGTTGGATATGTTCAGAGTTGAAGCTAGTGTGTAACATAGCCTAAATTGTTACATCAAGTTTAGTATATTTTCTGGGCATTCTAGAGAACAAAAGAGAATTCTGACTATCGACTGAAGATTTCAAGCAAGTTTCTCTTAAAGGAAAGAATAACTTTCAAGTGTTTTTCCTGGTGGAGAAAAAAGCTTCACTACTCCCAGACTCTCTGAAAACAAAGAATTATTCTAGTTTTTCCAGAGGGGAAAAAAGTATCTGATAAGCTCTGTGGGTGTTGTTTTAAACCTGATGGGTAGATTTGATCCTCATGTTAAATATTTTTCCCCACCAGTACATAATTATTTTTACTTCTTTTTTTGAAGGTACGTGTTGACAGTGGCATACAACAAGGAAGTGATATTAGCATTTATTATGATCCCATGATCTCAAAAGTGAGTTGATTATTGGTTTTTTCAGTATTCTAAAGGTATAAAGCACTAATATACTGCATGGGTCTTTCAGATGAGAGTAAGTAAATGTATCGGTAAATCAGTGTTTTGAAGGTGCCCTTGAGGGAATATATAAAAGAAGTGAAGAAAATGTGGAGTTCGAGAAATTTAGTGTCACTTCTAAATAAAATTATTTTTGCCTTTTGACATTGTAATTACTGGTCTTGCAGTGTCTAACTAGTATAGAGATTCTGATTTAAATGCCAGCCATTACTGTCTGATTTAGATGCTGCCAGTCTGTCTTTAACACAGTCTATAACCAGGACAAAAATGCCAATAATTCTGGCTTCCAAAAGAAGCCTTGAAATAAATGGTTGATAGTTGGTTGGGCATTAGGAGTCAGAAGACTCAACTTAGATATTGAACCTCTGCTCTGATTTTTCTGAGAGCTTGTTTAGATGCTCTGAAGTTTTGTGGAGGAAAAGAGGCTGGCTTTCTTTCATTAAATGGGTTAAGATATCTTAGTTTTGTCTTGATGTTTCAGGGAGCCCCTGAAGCACACATACATTAATATGCAAGAAATGGTTTTGTAACTGCAAAAGTTCTACAAACCATTTTGATTTTTAAATGTATTCAAATTCTAGAGACAACCATTTAATTTCTAGGTAATGTAAATACCTTTCTTTTTCCCTTTAGCTGATTACCTATGGCTCTGATAGAGCTGAAGCACTGAAAAGAATGGAAGAGGCTTTGGACAATTACGTAATTCGAGGTAACTAGAGAAATTTGGATTCCTAGTGGGATAGGTTGTCATCTATTTCAAGAAAACAGCTTGAAAATGTAGTAATTAGCAAATTGAGTAAAGTTCCTGCTTCTTAAGTGCAAATTAAAGCAGGAAAAGCTTGTGTTAATTAAGCTGAGAAGATACATCAAATCTAAAGAGACTTCATTTTTTCCTCCATTTTTTTTCTTGAATATTAAATATTTATCTCATAATAATTTCCTTAAACTCATAGTTTTTACCAAATGGTAGCATATAATTGATTTATTATGTTGTAGAGGGGAAAAAAGTCCACTACACTTTAAGAAATTTAAAGGAGTTGCCATTTTACAGGAGTTTAATACATTGATTGTAATTATCACAATGCAATATTTGATTGTGTGTGTATATATTTTTCTTATTTTTAAGGTAATTATTTAGGTTTGGGCAAATACAGATGTAGACTGTTGATCGGCATATGTTTCAGCTCTCACTGACTGATTCCATAGGAGATGTAGCTGTTCTTCCAGCCTTTCCAAGCAACAGGGGTGCATCAGCCCTGACCACTTTCACTCTTTTTATGTTTTAGTGGCTGTATTGGTTTTTCTGTGGCCAGGTTTTGGTGGCAGTGGGGGGGGGGCTGAGGGAGAGGCTTCTTCGA
>VXBA01000127.1:465549-478051 GCA_013399895.1 Serilophus lunatus
TGTTATCATAAATAGCGAAACCTCTCGTTATATTCATAGGAGATGTAGCTGTTCTTCCAGCCTTTCCAAGCAACAGGGGTGCATCAGCCCTGACCACTTTCACTCTTTTTATGTTTTAGTGGCAGAAGTCATGTTTAGTGCGGAAGAAATCTTTAGGTCTTCCTCTATGTCTTATGGAAAAATAGGAAGATTTGGCTTTAATGCTGAATAATACAGATACCATGTCATACTCAAAAGTATTTTCTGTCTAGGGAAAAGTGAACACACCTCTGCCACAGTACAGTTAGATGCATGGTAGGATTAGCCATTGTAAATGAACTGCTAACTCTAAAGTGGATTTATATTGATGCAACTTGAGCCATTAGACTATTGCAGTACAATGTGCTGATGTAATCTGCTGCTCTGTAACAGCTGAGTAAATTTATACGAGAGAAATTTATGCTTCTATAGCTGACTGTGAGGTAGGATTTGTTGATGTTTTTGGTTGGTGTTTTTAAGACAGACAGACTCTAGATTTGCACTCAGTTGTATTAATAGCAAGTGATTCTAGAGGTATTATATTTAACGTGGAGTATCATCTTTTATTGTGTACTGTGGTGTGGTATGGAACCTCGTGCTTAGGTGTTTTGCACAAATGTGTATGTACCTAATAACAGTTCACAGATATGCCTATAAGGATATGACAGACCTGAAAAGTACTAGTTTGTAGTCTTGAGTGTTCATATCTGATATCTTTGTAGTATTTCTATCTGAAAAAAGCTCAAAATCTATTAAAAACGTTTAAAGAGGTAATGAGTGAACTATGGGGGGGAGGGGGAGGAAATGTTTTCTTTAAAGTACCTCAAAGCATAAAATTAAATGTACCACAGGTTTCAGAAGCAGATGAATTTCCAGAACACATTCTTAGTTGCAGTGGCTGTTGGTTTCTTTTTGAAAAACAACAGGATTTTTGTGTAGTTTCACATAGCTGGTAGTTTCTTCTCAGTGTTTATTTGAAATGGAACATTTGTGGATATTGAAGTATTTCTTCTCTTGTCTAGTGTGATTGATTCTTGGTGAGGTAGTTAGAAACTGTCCAATCTGTAATGTTCTAAACTGCATTATGTGCAGAACTCCTCCCCTTTTTTTTCCTAAAATGATTGTGCATGTTTTTGCTTTAAAATGTTAGGTACTGTCACACAATATTAAAGCACCTTGATCTTATGTAAAGTGCCTTATGTGAAGTTTATTCCATAATTGAGTTTTTGTTACTAGTAAAAGACAAAGAATAGTTTCTTACCTAGTTTTGAAGTTTCTTGGCTTTGTTTGAATAGCAAGCTTGTACATAGGGATGACCATAGTCTCCCTGAATAGTGTTCCTATTTCTGAACACATTCCCTTTTCCCCCCAATTTCCTGGGAATCAGCATTTATGTTTGCATTGTGTTTGAGACAGCGTGTTTTTCCCCTGTAAGTTACAAGCCTCTTCTGAGTTACAAAGCATTTTAGTTAAGTAATGCCAGCTGAAGTCAATGTCAGTTGTACTGGTAAACACATTTTGAGAATTTTTGATTTAAATTCCCAAGGATTGCAATTTCTGTAAACAGAGATGCTTGTTCTGTCACATTGGGTGGGAATGGGATAGGGTGACTGGGTAACAGGTCAAGGACCATCTAATAGGTAGCTTAGGGACTGCTAATGGAAGATGGAGTATTCCCCATCACTTCTGTGTCACCAGTTCAAAGCAGGCAAAAGTTGAGAAGGACTTTTAGTCACTACTATGTCGATGGTTGCTTGCTGACCTGCATGAAATCAGCAGTTTTTTATCCCGTTGCTTGAAGGCAAATGTCCTCTTGGAGCAAATGCCACCATATAATGTCATTCATGGCAGTCCCATCAGAGAATCCAGAACTAAAGCAGCACAGTGACCTTCCAGGAGCATGACTCATCCAGGCTGGGTTGAGACATGCTGGCAATGTGAAGAACAAGGACTTACTCTGCTGTTTGAGCAACCACTCAGCTTCTACTGCTGTGGCTTTAGGATATCCATGTGTTACCTCATTCCTTTATAGCTCCATTCCACTTATAGGTAACAAGTCCTTAGACTACAGTCTTTATTGACTTGTTTTCTAGGACTGGATATTACCTGGCCTTGGATTTATGGTTTAGTTGTCCTTTCCAGTTAAATTGGCCTGACAACATCATGAAGGATATTAAATTTAAAAAAAGTGCTTAATATTAGACTGCAAATATTAGAGACTTAAGCAAAATTTGAGCAAGTAATACTTTAAGCAACCGAGATTGCATCATACAGTGCCTGTAATAGTAGTAGTATCTTCATTATTAGTGTTGAATAAATCAAATTGGTATATTTGCAACAATACTGCACTCTAAAAATGCCTGTTGCCTTAACACTTCTTTACAATTTGGGCTGATGCCAACTTGTACACACTAAAATAAGAAATTACATGGTCTGTTCATTGGTAGGTTAGAAAAGTGTGGCTAACTCAAGACTCAGTCAAGATTGACTCAATGTGGTCAGGAGAATGTAATCTCCATTTTTTTTGCTGTGTAATATCTTCATTGTTATCAAGAGGAGCAGCCAGAAATCTAGGATAGTGCTTCTTTGAGTTGTGGGTTGAATTAAATGATCTCTTGAGGTTCTTTACAGTCTAAATTATTCTGACAGGAAGTGACTTCTCCATTGAGAACTGATTTGAATTCAAAATCTCATTTGAGACTTCTGAATGAGAAAAAAGATTTAAGTAGGTAACATTTTTATCTGAGTCTTCCAATATAGTTCAGGGATGATTCTTGTCAAGGCTCTAAACCAGATTTGTCTCAAGAAGGTACATTTTTTGTTGTCTGTGGTTACTGGAGTATTCATGAATACTCAAAAGTTCAGGATGCCAATCAAGCACAGAGGCACTATTGCTCATCAGGATGTTTTCCTGTGAGTGCTCACTGTTGTTAGTAGGTAATCTCTTATTTAATGATACTTTTTACAGAAACTTTTTGTTTTTCTATTTAATTTGATCAACAAAAATAGGGTAATGAAAGAATGCCTTTCAGGTTATCTACTGTGTGCATACTGCTGTGTGGTATGGTATGACTTCCTTCTCAGTTTTTCTAAAATTTCAGCATGTGTTTGTCCTGTAATTTCTGATGCTGCATAATGTGTTCATTTAACGGCATGTGTAAAATCCATTGTGAAGTTCTGGAAGGTTTGTGTATGAATGTTGTTTTTCTTTACTTAAGTAAAAGAAATTATTATATTTATGCAGTAAATAGAACTGATTATTAATTCACTAGAGGTCTAATTGGACAGATAGCTCATATCCTTGAGTGCAGAGATTCCCATAATCTTTCTTTTGACCTCTGTTTGGTTTTTATCTTCTGTGCACATTCAAATGTAAAGCAGTAACATGAGATTAACAGTCTTTGTGTGAAGTCAACTGTTCTCTGCTTGCTGTGTGGAGAGGGGAATGTAGTAGACCTTTTGGGAGAAAGAAGCGTGGAAAATGGAGCATCTGAGTAAAGCGTAAGCAGCAGATAGAGCAAGGAGGAGTGGAAGTGAGGAGGAAGTAAGGGAGCCAGCAGCTGGGTGTGAGCAATCCTCCAGCATGAGGTAAAAGAGCAAATATAGAGTAGAAAACAAAAAAGTGGTAAATAAGTGGTGAATGTTTGAGGACTTGGGGAATATAGAGGTTCACTCTGATATGAGTGGAGATCTGCCAGAACAGTAGCAGCAGAAATCTGAGTTTCTAATTAGGAGAAAGAGTGCTGTGCTCAGCGTTCTGAGAAGGCCTTGGCTTTCCAAGAATCACAGAATGGGTCAGATTGGAAGGGACCACAGTGGGTCATATGGTCCAACCTTCCTGCTCAAATAGGATCCTCCAAGAGCACAAGAAAAAGCCTTCAATATTAATGTTGGTATTTTATGATAATTCAAATAATGTAATTTCAGGTACTTTTCACATAAAGATTAATTTAGATCCAAACATAAATTGCTGAACCATTTTGTTTTAACTTAAAAGATTCTTCTCAGTGGCAGTATACCAGTAAGTTTTAAGACTCTCCTGTATTCCGATCCCATGCAAGTGTGCTCATTGGTATTGTGAACAAAACAAACCTGGTGTGTAAGCCTGTTTTCCTGCAAAACTGCATATAGTGTTTGTTCTTAAAGAATGGGCCTTGTTTTTCTGGTTGCACTTTTGAAAAAGTGCTGCAACAGGTCACACAACTGAACTGTGGATTTTCCCTTTTGCATAGCAGAGGTAACAGACTGGTTGTTCTGCAAGAGTATTTGTGTTCTCACCCCTTGCAATGGGGAGGAGCAGGTTCCCATGTATATCAGTGTGGAGACTGAAAATGGAGAAGGAAAGAAACTCAGGTCAAAGTCACTAGAAAGGATCACCTCAGGATGCTTAGAAGCATCAGCTTGGAGTTCCGATGCTGGCATGAGGGAAGAGGCTTCTGTTTCTCCTCCCCTTAAGCCAGTCCCAAGGGAAGGAGTAGGAATGGCAATAGTGTTAGGAGAATGGTATGACATGTAGCTTATAAAGGGTTAAAGACTACTTACTGTCCTATGGAAAAGAAAGAGAAGGACAATTGAAGTACAGGCTGATCAGGTAAAAGAGGAAGGCAATCTTATCAGTGGGAAATAAAATAATATATTTTTTTATCAGATAAATGTGTGTGTGTTTGGTTTTGTTTATATGCTTTTTTCTTTCATTAAGAAAAAAGATTTCTGATGGTGAAAAACAAGAAATGCAATGTGCCAGATTGAGGAGGCGTTGAAAGACAAGTACATGTTATTTCTAGTTATGGCACTTAGATGTAAAGCTCTCCTATCTTTAGAGTAAAGGGATGGCTGAGGAGAGTATGATGGCAGAATTGCCATTCATTTTCTTTCACTTGTTCTTGACAAAGCCTGCTTAACTTCTGCTTCCAATTATTTCCCTAATTCAAACATTCATATTTGTTTCTTAACCCTGTAAATAATGGTCTGTTTACCCTTATTAAGAAGTTCAGAACTGCATTCAGTACAAAATTTAGTTTCAGTTTGAACCTAGGGGTTTTTTTACAGTAGGATGTTACCATATATTATATGCTTTTACCCTTCCTTCTTCCCTACTTTATTCTGGTCTATGAGTTCTGTGAGCTCCAGACTTTAATATCTGAAAGAATTGAATTGTTTTAATTGAAATACATGTTGGGGTCTGAGAGTCAGTGATGTAGCAATCCAATTTGAGAATATATGTGGATATTTGTGTATTAAAATTAAAAGCTAAAAAACCTCACTTTTGGGATGGGACTTTGTATGTAGTGAGCCTGTTCTGAAGTGAACTGCAGCAAAACACCAGCTTTGACAAACTGTTGAATATTGAGGGATTTGAGGGCTTTTATGAAAACTTTCAGAATTGCAAACACAGAGGCTAGCTGGGTAGTAATCATGGACATGAGAAGTTGATGTTGAAAGTGTTGAAAGTAATGTTTTCGTAGTCTATGCAAATCTGATCATGTTCTTGTTCTAAGCGGACAGTAATGTAATCAGTGTTTCATAATACTTAGTGCAGAGTGTAGTTAATGGGTTTTTACATTTTGTTTATAGCAATAGGATGCCTCCTAAACTTCATCACATTTATTCTCATTGAGCATTTAAGTTCTTGGGTGATAATTTAGCTTTACTTTTTTTTCTTTAAATCGAGAAACATATTGTACTGTACTCCACATGTTGGTTTCGCAGTCAGTAAGTATGCAGATAAAGTTCTTTTCTGTTCCACTTAGCACAATTTGAATTTATCAGCAGTTCTATTCAACTCCTTATCTTCAGAGAGGCATGTAGGACTCCAATTAAGTTTACATGGATAAATGCAGATTTGAGTTTGCAGGCATCAAGATGACAGAAGTTTAATACTGTAAAAAGGCTAATCAACGCTGAATATGTTTAATGTCAGTAAATATTTATAGTGAAAACATTGTGCCTTGGCATTCCAACTTCTGATTTTTAGTGAGTGAAAATGTGGCATAATATCCTCTTCATAAACCTACTATAAAATTACTGTTGTCTATAAATGCATCACCTTTGTTTTCTTTGTGTTTTCTTGTGAGGACTGGTTAGGAGTTAGGCTGCATTTTTTTATTAAGTTAATGAAAAATCTGGTGTACTTACAATTTTTGAGGCAGAGAATGAGGAAAGGAAGGAGGCGAGATAAAGATAGGAGTAATTTCTTCTGATTGAGCTTTTTTTTAATGAGGCCTTCTTCAAACGGGGCTTGCTGATAAGCTCTGGTGAATAGTGCGATTATTTACTGTGCTCCTGTATTCATTAGGCAATACCTACAATTTAACTGGAAAATTAGTGGACCCTCAAGATATGTGTTCTATATAGAGCATACAAGTATGTAGTTTTTTAAAATTTCATTAGGTCTCCAGAAGTTAAATGCTAGTCTGCTCTCTTTTACAAATATATACTAGAAAATGATGTGTAAAAATTGAAATCCAAGAGGTACGTCTTAAACTGAGCTTCTACTGATGTAATGTCGTATAAAGAATACAGCCAACTGAAATGAAATAGCAGAGGTACAAAGAACAGTGATTATTACTTTTTGTAATGTTTTGAATTAGAGGAAACGAGAATATTACTGTGACTGCAGTTCTGCATCAGTCTTAATGTAAAAAACATGATACTGAAGTGAAATTTTGTTTTCTGGAGGGGAAATAAATTGCTATAGTTTAGAATTTTGTTTGTTTGTTGAAAATGTCATGGCTTGTCAGGCTAACAAATGTGATTTTGTTCTTGGCAGACTGCAGACCTGGTCAAGAAAAAGAAATATTCCCTGAAAACCACTGCAACATAAATATAATATACTTCAGTTTAGTGTCTAACTTTGCATGAAATAAGCACTGCCTGTTAGCCTCTGTTTGATCCTGTGAGAGTGTAAGGCTAATGTCTGGCCAGTGTTTTGGAAGCAGCAGGTAGTCAGGAGCAAGCTGCTCTAGGGGTCCATATTTCTGTAGCCTAGCAGTTACTTACACACAGATGGAGACCTTATGAACTTTGGCAGAGGTCACGCTAAATTGCAAATCTAAAACTTCTAGACTTCTGAAAGATTACACTAGTACTTTTTTAAAAAGGAAACCATATGATTTGGAACATCACTAAAGGTATCAACTCAGTCTTGAGAAGCAGATCAACTGTGCAGTCATTGCTCACATAATGATCAGAGGGACTGATGAAGACAGCCTTTCATGATACTTTAAAGGGAAACTTGTGTATTACATTTTTAATTTGCGTATGTAAAATACATGTCATATTGTTTCCCAAGCACCTAGGCTTGTCTGCTCTATTGAACTTAATAAAGGAATTTTGGAGCTTAAAACAGTGCAGAAGCCTCTAATTTTTTTGATGAATGACTCTGGAATAATTAAGAATACTCACAGTATTTTTTTATTTTAGGTCTTTTGTGTCAGTCAGTTGAGACACCAAGCTCTGTCATCTGTCATCAGCCATCACCTCACCAGGGATCTTACAGCAGTTTAGGAAAGAAATATGTGAGATGATCTGGTTACACATTGTGTAGCATGTTTAAATCCTGGATTCAGAGTTGGTTGTCTTCTAATTATAGTCATGAAGCTGTGCTTAATAGATGAAGTCACTGGGTTATTTCAGCTTACAATTCAAATTGGAATTTTGAAGTAATTTGTAGCAGCTGAAGACAGACATTTGTTTCCAAGTTATAGTCATTTAGCATAAGATTTTTAATTTTTTTGTTTAGTGAAGATGCAGTGTCATTCAGTGTTTATGAAATCAGGGTCTGTGAATGATCATTTAGGAACAGGCAACAAAATGAGGTGGATCTTCTTTTAATCAAATGGACAAAATTTTATCATGTCATCACTGAACTAACTGTGTAATGTGCTACTTAATGTCTCACAAACTAGTCTTTAGAGCTGTGACTTCATGATTCCATGAGGCCAAGTCTGACTTGGTGGGATGAAAGTGGTTTCAGTGACAGCTACACGTAACAGCTTGAAAATTTATACCAGCATCAGACTGGTGGGGGAAAAACACAAAAAAAGTGCAAAAGGATTTCCTTCTTTAGCCATGGCAGTTTGTATTTGCTATGCTGCTAGTGGCTTTGCTCTGGTATGATCTTGATAAGGGGAAAAATCCAAATAACTTAATTAGAGTTGAAATACCTGAGTTTACAATGAATTCTTATTCAATGTTATTTTAAACTAGAGCTATTAGGGAAAAATGCAAATAACTAAGTCATGTCATGACTAATCATAATCATGTCATCACAGTCATAATTACTTGTAAGCAAACATATTTAAAATTGCAATTCAGAATTTTGTGCTTTACAAGTGATATGGATACAGAGATAAATTTTTATGGGATAAACTCTTTCATGGTGTGCTCTGCATTTCTACTTCATGCTGTGCTGCTAAAGCCAAAGTTTGTAACCTAGCAAACACAATGTGATTTGGAGTTATCTGTTTCTCTGACGCTGAGGGGAAAGAATGTGAATTACTTTGTATTTCCTGAGGAGTGAGAATGTGCACACCTGAGGTTGGATAACCTCTTTCCTGTAGCAGTTTCATCATTTATCCATACTTGGAATAGACCTCCAGTCACACATTCAATGCTCCTGAACTGTGTTTCAGCTTCTATTAAGAAATATTAATGTTAGAGCCAGTGTTATTCTGTGTAGTCATATTGAGATTGAAGCCTCACGGCTCTTCAGATTTTCTGGTTTTTATCTTTCTAAAACCGAGAAGAGTGGTGGTTTTCTTACCTGTGTAATCTTAAACGTTCCTTTCTTGTCTGCTACTCTCAAAAGAGAACACATCTTCTTTTTGAAAATCGTTTACAGTAAGGAGGAAATAATTTAAATGATCTAGGGACTTTTTTTCTCAGGGTATGTTTTTTTTTTTTTTTGCATCACCTTTCCCACCTTCTGTAAAGACTTCTTTGTATTTAATATTACAGTGAAATTACTTTTAATTACTATCATATTCAATATTAAAATGTAAGTATGTCTAGCAAAGTACAGTTTAGCATTAAGTTACTAACTTATTTATACAACAGTTATTCAACGAAAGATAGTCATCTAGTCCCACTGCCTGAACTAAAGTATATGCCAACTCTACCTCTGTCCAGACAAGTTTCTTTAATTCATTTTTGAACATTTTCACTGTCTTCAAAACCTTTCCCTAGCAATCTTTTTTTCCCCAATGTTAACTATCCCGACTACATACCTTGTGCTGATGTTGACTTGTCTTTTTTTTTTTCCCAGCCTAAGCTGGAAATGCAGTATGGTTTGTTCCTTTCCTCTCTGAGAGGGTAATCTTTTACTCATCTATGAGGAAGTGACTTACTGTTTTTTGTGCAGATACTGGACTCACACTGGCACCATCCTTTGAGCTGTGTAGCTTTAGACGGCATTTGTTAGAAGTTGTTTTTCTTTGTTGGTACCAAAAATAGGTGAAAGGAAGGAAAAGAAAAATAAAAAAGAGGAGTCAGGCTGAGAAGTGGAAAGAAAAGAGATGAAGAAATTTGGAAAAAATAAAGTAGTATAATATTCAAAGAAATCAAAGTACACTGGTATCTATAAAATCGCTATAATAAATATTTTTTTAATTAAAGAAATAATTTTTATTGGGCTATATGCCTAACAGGGTAATGGAGTGGTGCTAAAGAGAAACCAGGGCATTCAATAAAAGAATTGACCAGGCGAAGCTGGATAAAGGTACATACGGAGGAAGCAGTAAGTTTCTTTGGTTTGCAAGTTCCACAGGAGTCTTTTATGAGTTACAAATGATAAAAATGTTGTAAAATGATATGTAAGTTGTAAAACTTTTTATTGTGTTTCATTACAGGGATTGGGCTGTGAGATGGTGCATCTCTTAGGGTTCATTGGAATTGAGCTAATATTTACTGTCATGACTAATCTGTCGTGTTAGGCAGATGGTTCTGGTCTTGCCTACGTCTTCTAGAACTGAACCAAAAGTCTCTTGGTTGTGCTTGCCGTCCTTGACTTTACCTAGGTGTTTGAATTGTGCTTGATGAGGTACAAATTTAGATGGTTTATTTTGATTAAACTGAGTGTTTAGGAGGGAAACACTGAAATGTTTCACTCTTGAGTCGAGTGAAACAAAGCTGATAAGTCTGCATGGATTACATCAGTACTATGGTATTGAAGTTGTGAACAAGTATTTATTCCATAATGTTAGGTTTTCGTATTTTTAGAAGTTTTTTCTTAATGAGTTTGTGTTGATTTGCTCTTCATTTTCAGGTGTGGCTCACAACATTTCTTTACTGCGAGAAGTGATCATCCATCCACGCTTTGTTCAAGGAGACATCAGCACTAAATTTCTTCCTGAAGTCTATCCTGACGGTTTCAAAGGTTTGTTGCATTTGGAAATGTTTCTTTTTCTTTTGAGTGGTGTTGTTTCTGATTATTGTTCCTTTATATTTTTTGACTGTCATGTTCCACAATCAGTCTTTACTTTTTCCTCAAATGTATTTGTGTGTATATGCAATTAGAGTTTTTAAACAATGCATAACATAGTTGAAATAGTTAAGTTCTTTGTTTTCAAGAAGGCAAAACACATATTCCTAGTGAGTAAATGAAATATACCAAAAGTCAAGAAAAACAATTTGTAGTTGATATGAAATGTGTAAAATAAACATGAATTCAATTCTGCCACACTACTGGGCTTTATTAGAGATGGTACTTCTACTGTTAACTATAGTCAGGTAAGATTTCTTTTTAGTCTTCACTGTTGATTCTTCAGTGAGTTTGTGCAGCATCTTCAGAATGGCCTTTTGGCGCTCTTTGTTTTTACTGTAGTGTTGTCTGGAGGATCTTGCATTTTATCAGCGTATTTCAGTAACCTGGTCTTCATCCTCACTGTGCACAGTAATGGGGCATCACCTTGAAATTATTAAATTGTACACTAGGTTAACATAAACATAAATGTGAAAATTTCTTTGCAACATTGCAAACTTCTCAGTTTCATAAATGGTTGGCCTAAAAACAATTAAAAAAATAAATGGGCTTCCTTTCACAAGGGTCAAATTTTAAAAGGTTATCTTTTCTCTTAGCCAATCTGGTGTAGATGCTTTCTTGACCTGTGTTGTCAGACTCAGTCCTTCCAAACGGGTCTCTCATCTCAGCTGGCATTCATCAGACAGAACATCACCTTTATTAAAAAATTAAAGACGATGTTTATAGTTCATCATTCGTTGGTTCCTTTATGAATCTCACAGAGAATCTTTTTCCTCTCTTTGTCATTAATCCAATGTGACAGAGTCCTCATCCCACTTTGGAGACAGCACTACCAGATTGGCAGCCACTGGACATGACTGGCACCATGCCAAATTCTAGTCTCATTAAGAAGCAGAACAGATTTTTCTTACCTCAGGACTCTGTGTATTTGTGGATGACTATTCTTTGCACCAGGAATACTTTATATCACGATGTAATACTGTCCTGCACGTGGGATTAATGTGTCCAACATTATTGGCTTCTGGCCGAAACCACAGCAACAGGCATTGGCCACCTTGAGTGGCAGTATGCTTGTGATAGTTCAAGCTGAAAAATTCCTTTGTTGTCTTTGCTAAGGTGTACTTGACTAATCTTTGGGTACCTCATCCAGGATAGACTTGAGTGCTCTGATCATCTGCTCTGAAGGCACAGTGCTGATAAAACTGATCTTCTTGCGTTTGATTCTTTAGTACAATCCTGATGGGATTCAGTTCTCTAAACCACCATAAAAACTGCCTCTTTTCTTAGTGTTGCTGCTTTTTGTTAGAGTAGTTTTTTTTGAGTTCTTAGGTGAACTTCAGCAGATGTGTAAAGTGGCAGGCTAGGAATGGGAAGAGGGCAGTGGTGGAAAAAGGCAAGGATGCAAGGTGTTAGGTCCATACTATGTTATGAGGAGGCAGCCTCCCCTGACACACAACTAGAAACAATAGAAACATAAACCAAACAGTAGTATTGTATTACCAGATTCTTTAAGAATGCTTGTGCTCTAGACACCAGAAGACACAAGAAGAGATATTGTGACAGTTCCTAATAGAAACTAATGAATGGCACACATGAAATGACTAGACTTTGTTCCTGCTATGTGAAAGTCTTGCTCATCTCCTTGCATGTATCAAACACCAGCATACGTTACTGTATGGGTTTTTCTGTGGCCCGGTTTTGGTAGCAGTGGGGGGGGCTGAGGAAGAGGCTTCTTCGAGAAGCTGCTGGAAGTTTCTCCCCACCATGTCCAGGCTGGGCCCACTGCTGACCAAGGCCAGGCCAATCAGTAGTTGAAGGAACGCCTCTGTGATAACATATTTAAGAAGGAAGAAAAAAAAAAAAAGCTGGTAGGAGATGAAGATGGCTGCCGGAGAGGAGCAGGGTGAGAGCCTGTGAACAACAACGCAGACACCAAGGGCAGTGGAGAAGGAGGGGCAGGAGATGCTCCTGGCGCCGGAGCTGAGATCCAGCTGCAGCCCATGG
>VXBA01000127.1:478353-646172 GCA_013399895.1 Serilophus lunatus
CCTCGCCTTTTTCCCTTGACCGCTGCGGGAGAATAGGTTGGATGTAAGAAGGAGGGGGTGGGGGGTAAAAGGTGTCTCTTATTGTCTCTCACTCTTAAGCTCTGATCTTGTTAGTAATAAACCTGACTATTATTCCCACATGGAGTCTTGTTTTGCCTGTGATGGTGATTAAGAAAGAATCTGCTGTAGTCCTTATCATAAATAACGAAACCTCTCGTTATATTCTCTCTCCTCTATAGCTGGGCAAGGGAGAGTGAGAGAGTGGCTGTAGTGGGCCCCTGGCACTCAGCCCAGGGTAAACCACTACAGTTACCCTTCTTAATGATAAAAAACCGCACATATTATTGCATTTCAAATCAAGAATACTTACTCATGTATATGGATTCGAAGCTCACCAAAGTATTTGAGAGCCCTTTTAATGGTGTAGCTTGCACTAGAGGCTTTTGGTTTTAAAAGAAAAAAAATTCGGTGAGGTGAATTCGAGGATAGTTTTTTTTAACTGTCCATTAAAAATATTTCTACAAATCCACAGAATGAAATGGGAACTGTTGAAGGTAAGCAAGGGTGGTGGGCAGATGATGGGTAGAAGCTCAACAAGAGAAGCAAAGGCAAAAATTAACTTAGATCTAAGTTCCTTAGTCACTTCAACTGACTTTATATTATAAAGTACCCAGGGTAAACTTTGCTGGGAGGATTTGAAAATTTGAGTTGCTTCATGTATCTTAATAGACAGTAGATGGTAGCTGTAGAAAAAGATCTAGGGTAATCTGAAAAATTAGAGCAATGAGTATACAACAATGTAGATTTGGAAATACCTAGAAATATGTGCTGTTGTTAACGGTGGGAATCTATACTTAGAAGTGTTTTAAATTTAGAAAACTTAAGAAATAAAACAATTTTAATAGAGATATGTGCTATATTAATGCTTGAACACAATCCAATGTGTTTCTTTTGTAAACTGCACAACTGCCACTGTTGATCTACATTGATGATAAGTAATGAGTGTCAACTGTATTCTTTGGTGACTGCATGAAATATTGACCCATTTCTTATGTGCATCTTTCTTCAAATATAAATATTAACTTTATAAAGAGTAAAATAAGAGATACTTTGTTTTCCCATCTCATTTTCAAGAGTTCCATTATATATCCTTTACTAGAAGACTTTTACTCTAAGTTAAGAAAAAATGAATTATTAGAGATATCTTGGCTGCTTTTCCATTGACCTGTGATGTCCACTAAATTACATCTGGAATGGGAGAGTTTAGTAATTTTTACGATTGGTTTAACTCTTCTTTAAGTAAACATTCATTAGTAAAAACAGTTTATTGCAAGTTGTTTTAAAATAATACCTGTGTGGAAACTAACCTTGTGCAAAGTATGATTAGAGTGTGAAAGGAATACTCTGTCCAGGTATAATCCCTTCATGCTTGTAAGTAAGATGGCAATAAACTAAAACAGTAGGTCTAGTGAAGAGATACAAGGGTAGCACTGGGTCTGGAACAGACAACCTGTAAGGATAAGCTGGGAGAACCAATCCTGTTTTGCCTAGAAATGAGAAAGCTTAGGACGGACTTAATGACAGCCTTCTAGGACCTCAGAGGAGGTTCCTAGGAATATGAAGCCAGGCTCTTCCATGATTAGCACAGCAAGAGTAAGTGGTCTTAAAAAATTGGAGATTGTCAAGACCTGACTACACAAACATCTGAGCAACCCATTCTGAATTTGCTGTTGAGATTTCCTGGTGGGAAGGGGGACACACACTGAATAAACTGAAGACCTCTCAAGAGTCCTTCAGCTTCAGTCATTCCATGATTCTTATGTGAGCGAAAGCACTTTTTAGGTGAATGGGGATGGCAGATATGACTTCTAAAGTCAAGTCTGGAGACTTACTACTAGTTGGAGAGGGGGATGCAGCTGCTCCTGTTTGTGTCTCTGTTAGAAAGGGGGGGATGATTGCTGTCAATTCTATTAATTATATCTTCGCTAGACTCTAATCTCTCTTCATTTTATGAAGCTACTGGACTGTGAAAAGGTTTACTTAACACTTTACTTGACTTCTTTCTGGCAAAGATTTCTTGGTCTGTCACTAGTTACTTTATAAATCAAAATAGTAGAGGTTTTCTTTCTCTGTACTATAGCATCCATCTTAGAAGTGATCATGAGTTCTCTGAGACATACTTCTTCACTTTTCTAAATGGTTTGAGATTGCTTACACAGACAACATTGTCTGTATTTCACTGTGACCATCTGGGTGGAACAAAACTCTGCTCAACTTCCCAAGAAATTAAACCCTTGATAATTTTCAACTTTTTCTGCCTCAGTCTACCTGGTATACATGCCATCTGTTATAACCAACTTGAAAATCCATTAGGGAAAAACTTGAACCAAAATAGAACCTAGGGGTGATATTAAACGTTACCAGCATTGGTTCTGGTCTGATTTATGCGTGGCATTTTCTCTCTTACCCGTTTTGCTTTTAATTTTTATTCTTTTCAGTCAGAAAACAGTCACTCTTGGAGTATTAAGTAACAGAGTGGGACATATAACCTGGACTTGTTTGTTTTATTTTGTGGTTTTTTTTTTCCGGTAATTGATAGTAGGAAACACATTTCTAGGACAAAATGCAAATGAGACTGTTATGGGAAAAATGACCTTTTATGTAATTTAATTTGAAGTTGGTTATGTAAAGTAATTGCATGAACCTTTTTGACTCAGCTTGGGGGATACTGGGATAATATTGATTTAAGCAATCATAACATCAGGGAAATGAGAGAGAAGTACTTTTTTCTTCCTTCTGACCAGGGTTCTGTTATTCAGTGGTAATAGATGCATGCAGTCTAGTTTTAAATAATATGAGCAACAGTGCTTCCACTCCTTTTGTTGGGACTTAATTTTCTAACCATTAATCCTGTCTTGCATTCAGTTTATGTAGTTCAGCTCAGTGGTGATAGTGATAATGCAGAAATATATCCCAGGTTAAGCAGAGATTTGGGAGCTACGTGTTCCACGTTTTATTGGGGAGATGAAATCTATGCATAGCCCAGGACTCTGCAGCAACTTCGCATATTGGAAGCTGGGGAACTTTTACCGCTGACTCATTTCGTTCCCTTTCAAGGGAGTACTTGGACAACTGCTCCAGAGGTAGCAGTTTTTTCAGATCAATCTGTGTGGTGAACATGAAAGGCATTTGTTGTATCTTTATTGGTGGTGAATATTAATTTATACCTCAAGACATCCTGAGGCGTGGCTTATCAAGTAAAATAATACTTGAAGGGAAGCAAAGGTATTACTATCTGGAACATTTGTATATTTCCCATATAGTATTGTAATTGAAAGTTTGACTTCAAAACCGTTTAAAATTCTGCTGAGCACAGAAGCAGAGCAAGAGCAGACAGCAAGGGAAATGGGATAGTAGTTCAGAGAACAAAGGTGGTACTGACAGCAATCTGTCTTGTATAATAAAGGAAAATTACCATCCTTGGGAAGCAGCTTTTAATCAAACTTCTGAGGTATGCCTCCAAAGTTATGCTAAGGACATTCTATGGTAGGGTTGTGTCTCTATTGACAAAGACCAAAACACAGTTTTGGTGTGTTCCTGCTAACGATTTATATTATCTCTCAGAAATTCCACATTGGATATGGCAGTCATGACTGGTTTTCTGCTTGCCACATATATGGCACAACTAATGTAAATAATGACAAATAGAGAAAGGGGATAAATATTTTTTCATATTGTAATAATGAAGCAATGAATGTTGCTCTTGGTCAGTTATGAACCTGTTTCAACTCATTGACCTTTGTTTGCAGTTTGGAGTTTGATTTTTATTGAAGATACAGGGAGAAAATAATTTTTGTAGCACAGCAAGCAGTAAAGCAGTTACTGATGTCCTCCAAGATGAAGGTCGTGTGATAAAACCTTTGAATTGACATCTTTCTAGTTTTACCTTGCTCCTTTATATGAGCTGATACTACCTGCGTGTTGGAGCAGGTGGGAACATGCAGTTTTGGTCACAGGGTCTTGTCATGGGTGTTATGCAGGGGGACTGAAAAGCAAAGGCTTTCGTACACATTCCTGATGTGTCTTTAGCTGAGACACGTAAACAAATAATCGATTTTAGATTCAGTGTTTTGAAAAAGTGATCTCCGAGCTTCTTCACTGTGTGTAAACAATTGGAAAATTGGCACATTTCAAATCCAGATAGTTAATGTAATTGCGTTGTATAATTATCTAAGGTGCATATATATATATATATACACACACAAATATTACAAAAGTTCCTTGTTTTTTGTATTTTGCCTTGCAATCAGTTTTTCTACGAACTGGCAAAGGAAAGATCAAGTTTGTTTCTCAAGCCAGTTTCTCAACCTTTCAGCATTTGTATTTCTGTATGCATTTGTTGAAGTGAAGACAGTTTCCATTTCAAGGCAGATAAAAAAATAATAAACACTGAGCAAAGGAAGTTGCAGTAATATTTGGCCAGAATATATTAACATAGACTAAATTAAAAAGAGATTGATACGGATTTGCTGGTTCTTGTTATTTTTAAATTTACATTTTTTGGCCTGTGACAGCTCCTTTGTACTGTTAGCTGGATCATAATGAGTGCATTCCTATCACAGTGCCATGGTTGCATTGCTGAGGTGGACTCCCAAGTAGCCTCCTCATCTATCCCTATTTAACATGCCCAGTGGAATGATGGGTTCTGTGCAGAAGACATCCTATTTTGAATTTGTTACTGTAAAGTCTGTTCCAGTCCTTTTCAATAGCCTCCATTCTGGATTGTCTTGATATTTGTATTAGTCTTATTTTATGCTACTGATAGAAATTGTCACTTGCTAGTAATCAGCGCTGGGGAATGGATCTGTGCAACTCTTTCTCTGCTGCAGGATTGGAAGCAAATGTTCTCCCCTGGGCAGAGTTCCTCTGGGACATACAGCCTTCTGAAGCACTTCCCCCGTCCCTTCACATGAAATTCGTACTTGCTATGGATGATGACATTTGCTGTGATATGCACAAATAAAGCACTTTTTGATAGCTGTGTTGTAACTAAGTTCAGCTAAGTCTTTGTCTCAGCCTTTATGTTTTGTTAACTATGCTCTGTAATTCTCACCTCTAACTTTGAAACATTCTTGCTTTCACCTGTACAGAATCTCTCCCAAGGACAGTTTGCCGCCATTTTAAGACAAATCAGCTTTGCACTTCTTATGTCAATTTTAACTTCCTGTTGCTGCCTAGTGAATGTTGTACTTTATTTGTCCCTTTGCTCACTCTCATGGAGTCATAGAATGGCTTGGGTTTCAAGGGACCTTAGAGATCACCTGGTTCCACCCCCCGCCGGCCTTGGGCAGGGACACCTTGCACTAGACCAGGTTGCTCAGAGCTCCGTCCAACCTGGCCTTGAACACTTGGGATGGGACAGTCACCTCTCTGAGCAACCTGTTCCAGTGCCTCACCACCCTCACATATTTAATATAAATCTCTGGTTTAGTTTGAAGCCATTCCCCCTTGTCATTTCACTACATGCTCTTGTAAGTATTGTAAATAGTCTTGCCGTCTTTCTGGTAGGCACCTTTCAGATACTGGAAGGCTGCAATTAGGTCACCCTGAAGCCTCTCTTCCAGGCTGAACAATCCCATTTATTTCAGTCTTTTGTTATAGGATTGGTGCTTCATCCCTCTGGTCATTTTTGTGGCTTTTCTGTGTACTCTCATATCACTCATCATCCTACCAAATCTAACCTAAAGATGGAGAGGACAAAGTTCTGTCACTGTACTCTTTTAGCCTGATAGCTCTTTAGACAGTTGAATCTCTAAACGTTTTCTAGGTTGTGTGTCTTCGGGTTGCAGGTTACTTTGAGTCACCTTCTGCTTATGAAGTATCAAATGGGACTTTGACTTTATGATTGTGCAAGTGATGCTACATGACCCAGGGCTGACAAGTAGCATTATCCCTGTTTTTTTCTGGGGGAGACTTACACTCTTGTGATGCCCCTTTTGCTTGGAAGACCTGAAGCCTTTGCAAGTTCTGAGAAAGAATGCTATATATTTTGAGAAAGTTCTAATGTACAGACGGATTCCTTACCAGCATGCGGCACAATACGTCAACCAGTGGCATTTCAGTAACAAAACCAAGATGCTTGCAGCATCATTCAGTTTCTTTTTTTTCAGTTGTCAAATTGTTTTTAACAGAGAAACCAGTGTTAGCACTTGGGCTGATGTGTGTGAAAACATGCAATTTAAACTCTGAAACTCGGAACTTCTGCTGTGCTAAGCCTCCATGTAATTTAGAGGGGCAAAAATGTAGCTTTCATGTATAAGGACTGAGCAGTGTCTTAATTGATAACTTTTTTTAAACTGCTTTCCAAAAACTAGGACACAAGTTGACAGATCTTGAAAGAAGAGAATTACTGGCAACAGCAGTGTCTTTGTATGTGGCTGAACAACTGAGATCACAGCGATTTCTGGGGACTCCAAGGTAAGTTCATTTCTAGAAACTCAGATGTGCTGCTGCATTTTGTTAATGGCATCTTCACATGCACAAGAGTAGCTGGTGAGAAACTGCATGGTTTCTTAATATAGTCTGGTTTTTTGAAATTCAAATGAGCTGTGGCTTACATTTCCCTCCTTGCACAAGTCATATGTGATTATTTTTATTCTACATATTAGCAAACTAATAGGCACAAAAACGTGTTACAAACCAGTACAGTAATTAATGCATGTAAGGAGTTTCATTAATGGAAAATGTTGCTGCATTAGTAACTAACCACAAATTGAGCATCACAAATTTCCCATGTGCCCATTTGAAGCAATCTAAGCACTTTGGGATAATATGAATATTCAACTACAAAGCTTGAAAATATTGTGGATTTGAGTAATTTGCTACCTTATGAAGAACCTTAATAGTTTAAGGTCTAATTCTGAAACACTTTGTCTGGTAAATGCTGGAAGAGCAAATATCTTGCTTTAAGTATGTTTTTTTTGGTGCTTTTATTCCCCTGCTATCTCATTTTTTTGAAGAGTAGCTGGTAGTAACCCCTCACATTTTGTAATGTAGTTTTCTGTATGTTTGTATGAGAGGGAAATCAGAATGCAGGAGGGACATGATTCACATTCCATGCCAGTGGTTTGACAGTGTATTCCATTACTGATTTTACAGTGGTCAGGAATAAATCAAATGTGGTTTCAAGACGTCTTCTATTTTTTTTGTACCCACAAAGATAATTAGTACCATATGGTATTAAAAAAAAAAGAAAAAAAAAAAGAAAGACACTTATGGCAAGCATAATGGTATTGTAATATGTAGCATATGTAAGTCTAGGTCATTGCTTGCCTTGTACATCTATAGGGGAAAGTAAAGCATCTTTTTATTTCTTTCCACAAAGTATATCCCTTATAGGGAATGTCTTAAGGAGAACAGACACTCAAAGACACTGTTAACTAAAGAAAAATAAATCAGGGAAAATGAGGAGGAGCCTTGATTTTAGGTTTTGCTGGCCAGCATTGGAAGTTAAGTAATCTGGTTCTGCTACAGAGAGGTAGTGGATTACTCTGTACTTAGAATGAGGATAGGAGTTGTCGATTTAAGTAGTGATTATCAAACTGCTACTGCATTCCATGCTCTGATTTGAGATTTTTTTTCTCTGCCCTGTAAAGTGTTACTAGTTAAAAAGAAAAGGAATCCAGTTTTTGAGTAGTCTTTTAATGTTTTGTTTCTATTGCAAATACTTTTTCAGTACTAAGTGTCTGTGTATCTTAATGGAAAAGACATATACTATTTTAACTGAGAGATCAGCTATGTTAATGAAGAATTGCATTGAGTAGACAGGTATGGTCATTCATCTCTTCTTGTGCCGTGTTTTTTAAAAAAAAACACAGCTTATTTTTGGAGTCCTAGCCAAACTCCATCACATATTTTTCCACCATGAGCAGAGAAGGCTGCAGAGTCTGGCCACATAAAGTCTGTAAAATTAGATTAAGGTCTGACTTCTCAGATTTTAGATGTTGAAGCTGACAAATCCTTTCAGTACAAGGAAGTTCACTTTGTCTTGCCATGATGGGGTGTACTTATGTTTGGCTCGGCTTTCAAAGGATGGGCTTTTCTGTCTGAGGCTTATGCAGATCTGGAATCTGGCTCAGAAGTCGAGCCTTACAATTTTCTCCAAGTGGTGGCTGAATGTGGTTCTTATTGACTATGTAATGGTTTCAGTCTATATATATTGTTAGATTACTTGTTCTAATGATAGTAAAGCTGCCTGTTTGAGGCCAAGTTAGGACAAGCTAATGCAAAAATGCTTACTTCTGAAGAAACCAAACCTGATGATGATACCCTTTTCCCAAAATCATGCAGTTTTTTCAGAGGAAAAAGCAAAGAAGCAAAGGCAGAACAAGGTTAAAAGTCTGAGTGGTGTCTTGGATAGAGTTCTTCATTCCTCAGAGCAGTTAGTGGGCTCCCTCTAGAGGGAACCGAGGTCAGTGGAGCATACAAGTTACTACAGTCCTGTCAAGGTTCCTTCACCATGTCCTTAACTTACCCAAACTGCTTCTGCCTTGTTTTTGAAGGTGTTCCATATGCTGGGGATTATTTAAGGAGCAGGTTTGTGGCCAGAGAAAAAGCATGTCTTTTTTGGTAAGACTGCAATCTGTTTGAAAACTGTTAGTAAAGAAAAAGTACGGAGTAGGAACCTGTGCTTTTGGCAACTAATCAGAAAGGCCAGTTGTAGTCTTGGATGTGGTTCACTATGGCAGAATTGGGCATTTGGAGTCTGCATGAGTTTTAAATCCATGTTGGAAGATGTAAATGGACCAGACAGACTTCATGCTCCAAAGTTGATCTGTACCATTTTCCTGATGGTTTGGACTAGTACTTTGATACATAGATCATCACCTTCAGAATTTCAGCTCTCTGACACTGTTTGTGCTGACAGTATTTATTTTTGTACACACTGAAAGCCATTCAGCAATTTTTGTGCAAAAAATTACTAAAGAGTAGTTTTTTTGAAATCATGCACTGTTTCTTCTAAACTTGTCAAAAAGAGTTTTCTGCTTGAGTTATATGCCTATCTTTGGTTTTAATTTGTTTTCTCTTTTGGGAGCCATATTAATAATATGCAATCTTTTCACAATTGCAGATGTATTTTGGGTTCTCTTTTTCCCTGTGATTTATTCAGTCCAAGATCAGGATTTTTGTTCTAGTCAGATAGACGGAAAGTACCATGCTTGGAAGTCTTCACAGAAGCTCCATCTTTCACTGTTAGGATTACTGAAACTATAATCAGATGAAATGCAGCTGAGCCAGATTAAGGAGTTGTTGCAGCTTGTTCCTCCCCTGCTCTGTCTTTCCTCCTCTTCCCCAGGTATGCATGTGTGATTTTGTATGTGGTTACTTTCTACTGTGGTTCTACTAAAATGTCCCATATAGTGTAGATACTGTTTAATAATAGCTTGCAGTGGATCATTCTGTCAGAAGCCGGTTACTCATGACAAATGAAATTATTCTGGAAGAGCTACAAGAGTGTAGGAAGGAGGAAGAGGTGATCAGAGGATGGCTCATAAAACAAATGCAGAGGTGGACTTTAATTCTGTGCCACTGATCAGACTAGTAGCAGCTTTGTGATGGAAATTCTCCTCTATAATCAATGATATTTGATGGAATGTGACTGGAAAATAGGTATTTTGCAATCAGTCCCCTTGGTGACTGAATCATCAAATATAAGGTTCTTGCTGAACACACTCTGATGATCAGGAAGCTATTGCCACCTTTGGATCAAACACCCAACTTTCTTCAGCTAGTTTCAATCAGGCCTGACCCCTGTAGTGATGTTCTGTGTTGCAGTGTTTTCTGGTGTTGAGATTAATGCAGACCACAAGCTGAAGGCTGATTTGCCTTTCCTGTGTTAGGATAAATGATGTTATGATATGGGTGGAGCACCCACAGGTGAGTTTCCACTGTCTGCATTGCTGTTATGTGCCCCTGGCCTCACCATCAGTCTCCTAGGACTAATTTGCCAACCTTTAGCTAGAACAGCTGTCAGAGCTCTGTGCATGCTCAGAGTTACAGGAAAACAGGCATTTACTTTTGTGATCCAGTAAAATATTTAGAACACTTTGTGTCATGGTATTTTTTTGGTTTGATTGTTTTTTTAACTTAACTGGTGGTTATTTAAGCCATTTTCTTGGGAAAAAGATGGTTGTAGGATGAACTGGGTTTTTTGGGTTCTTTCTGGTTGTGTTTTATAAAGTATTTTTGAAAGGTGATTAGCTAGTGGAAGTGCTTGGTATTTTTTGAGCCACTGCTAATGCGACTATTTCATTGTGAGATCCAGATAATAGGGACACACATTTCCTTCAGGAAAGAGCCATAAATGATTAATGATTGTTTCATTGTTCAGTTTCCAGTTATTTCACCTAGGACTTTTTCTACTTACTCCATGATCCATTTTTTTTGTGAAACTGGTGCCACCCACAGCTACTGAACAGATTTACAGCATCTAGTAAAACCCCAAGGTCTCCTAGACAGAACTTGATCTTGTTTCAAGTGGAAACATATTTTGGCTGAAGTGAGTCCAGCTTATTTTATATCTGTTTGATGTAGTTAGCCTTTGAGACCAAAAATGATGTTGTGTAGTTGAATCTTTACATTTTGGCTTCAGACTTGTTTTCATTAGTGGGTTGGGAGGGGAATAGAAGAGTGTCTGCCCAGGTGTGGCTACATCATGCTATCTCATGGGTCTACTAATGTGATGTTTATACTTCTAAACCCAATTGCCTACAGTACTTCCTATGCGTTGCTTGTGTTGGCTGTTAAGTGTATTTTCCTAATTTTTCTATGGGTTTTAACCTTTCATCATTTATGACTTGGAAAAAACCAGCGAGGCTGCATGCCATTTTTACCTGATACTACATGCAAAAAAGATGGTGACACATTGGAAAATGTTTTATGTTGCTAGCAAAATATAACCTAAAGACTTTTCTTGCTCATGTGTTTAATATAGAAGGGTTAGGGAATCTTGAGTTAAAATAACTGTTCTTATGGGACCTTAGAGAAGTCAGTTGAATTTGGCCTCAGTTTGCAAAAGGACAAAGTGGCCTTAATACTTTGCATTATTAAGGTTTTGTAAATATCTGTTTGTCAACAGGTATGGAGTATTTTGACACTTGAAATACATGATGCTTTCTGAGCATAAAATAATACTTTCACAGAAAGGGAAGGATGTAGTGAAAAATTAAAGATAAAATACAAGCAACTTTTTGTCATGTTCTGAAATAGTTCAGAAGTTTTTGTGTTTTAAAATTTTGAAAGTCCAAGAGTCTGCTGCCGTGGGCATAACACAGCTGGTGAACTGCAAGAACAGAAATTAATATGTTTAGCTTTTTATAGAATGAATTGTTGTACAGTCATGTCTAGGTTGATTCGATACAACTGTATTGATGTTTGTCTTGCCATTGCTTGTTTTTAGGGCAGTGAGGGAATTGCTCAGAGAGCAGTAGAGCCCCACACCTCTCAGGCATGCTTGCTTTCACATGGACTACACCTATTACCCTGCTGGAGTCTGGGACAGAGCCAGCTTTTTGCCAGCCTAGGGCTTCCCCATATGGAAGGATGGTCAACTGCCCAATAGGAGAGCTTCCTGGCTCTCCTGCGCTGCTGGAGCAGTACAAAATAAGGTCATGTTACATTAAATTTAAAAAGAAGGAAGTTAATGTCAGAAAAATTCACTGGAATCATCTGAACTGGCCTCTTGGAAATGGAGAGAGTTTTCACTTTGAGCGCAGCCACAGGTGCTGCTGAACTGTACCAATTGCATGACATGAATGTTATTTTTTTCCTTCCCTAGAACCGTAGTGATAACATGAACAGTTACTGCAAGTAAAGCTAAACATGCATACTTTGTTTTATCCTACAAATACCCTTCAGTGTGTCTAGAGATAAATCACTTTGTTTTCATTTGATAAGGATGACTAAGTCCAGCCCACTTGTGGCTTTTTTCATTCCCTCGCTTTAGAGTTACATAGTCATCTTTACATCAGGAAAATACCTGTCTTATCCTGTTCTGGTCTTCTAGTCAACAGGTCAGGCCTTCTTGTGATTTACTTAGCCCTTTGAAAGTCTTCAGTATATTTATGTAACTACTGCAGTTTTACATCATTATTCTGCTGTGTACTTTTTTCCTTTCTGCCACAGACTAGCAAGGTGCTCCTTTTTTTCATGTGATATCCTTGTTTATAATGGGCTTTTTCTGGTTATGGTAACTTACTCTTGTCATTCTATCCGTTATCTAATGTTCTTTTGACCTCTCATGAATAATGACTGTATTTTTTTTAATCTTGCTTAATCACTGCAAAAACAGCTGCCCTATATAATATTCTAGGTATCTTTGAAATCGGGTATTGTTTACCCTTCTAGGTTGCTCATTTAGTTGCTTATCACAGAAAGAGGATTATATGTGCTAGAGACAAACAAGTAGATGCAAATATATGAAATGTGTACTTTTTGCCAGTGGGAATGAACTTCTGTGGGAAATAAAGATGAAATAGGACATTATGGTAGCATTTATGACTCTACAGAGCATGTGTATAATATTTTTCATTGATTTGATTAAATTAATGGGATCAGAATTGATAACACAAGTAATAAAGAAGTATTTCTATAGGCATCTGAAAGCAGAGCCATTGCTCCATGTCATTCCTGAACATATATTCCAGGGACAGAACAGTCTGTCATGGGAAATTTTTCATAACCTGTCATCCTTGTCATATATGGGGAAAAAGGTATTCTGGGCACTCAGGAAACACTTGCTGAATCTCTAGAGTTTCTAGCCATTATGAAATTATAATGAAGATAATAATTACTGAAAGTTTTAATCTTGCTGTAGTACATCTCCTGGGAAGATCCCCAGAGCAGGGGCATGCATCTTGCTGAGGGGACTGCTGGTGGGAAAGCCATTCACCAAAGTAAATGGACCTGGCTAACTCCCTATGTTTATTTTTTATTTTCACCATGTCTTCTGGGAAAACAGCATCTGTTGTAGGAGCTTTATAGCTTCTGTGGCTTCTGTTCACTTAAAGCTGAAACTTGAATTTGTCTAGCATACACATGTGAGTGTTTTCTATGGCGTTGCCAAATTCCTGGCCCTTTTATAGTCAGGAATCTGGCCCTTTTCTCATCCGTGCTTTGCTTATGCCCTCTTCTGCAAGATCCTCTCTTTACAAGATCTGTCTTTATTTCATTTGCTCTAGTCCCTTCTATAAGCCCAAGAATTATTTTTCTCTTGTGCGGGTTTACCCTTCCTAAACCTGTTCTTCGATGCTTGTCTGTTTGTAGAAAGTGTATACTTGAAACTGTGTGCTGTGTGTGCTAATTGCCATGTGCTCCCTGGTCATTTTACAGCTATTTTTAGCATAGGTTTTCATTTCCATCTGTATACTTCATTTGGAGTTTCAAAAGGCAGAAATCAAGTTGTGTAGGAGAATTTTATGAAAGGGCAAAAAGTTTTTCTTACCTTTTGGGGTCTCTAAACTCAGGAAATGCATGTGTAATTCCATTTGCATGTGATTTGCTGATGTTTCTTTCCTAGAATTAACGTAAACATGACCATTAGGACCTTATCTTGTCTGGTTCCTTGAGGCACTGGTTGTGTCCTACTGTTTGTTTGTGTAGTGTATAGCTTATTCTGTACAGCTGCAGCTGTAGAAATGCTGTCACCAAAATATATGGGAAGCAAATCTCTCATTCAGTATTGTCTGCATACTTTTACATGTATGTGTCTTGATTTGTCCATTCTTTAGCATGCTTGCTTCATTCATGGTTCACAAAGGCTGTAGTTAAATACAAGATATTGATTGAAGGGATAGGTAATTCATTTATACCTTTGAGTATTACAATTTTCAACCGTTTCTTTTTCCTTTGATTCAACTGCAAGAGTGGGATGGGACACAGAATGGCCTCATTATTGTAGGAGTATTTCTCTGTTCCCTGCAATGATTCCAAAAGCTCTTGCACACTTCATCAGTATTATTGTAATTCTTTGGCTGCAGGATATTTGGCAGCTGTTGCACCCCACTGGCAAATCCTATTCAGACTTCACTTCCATTCACCATTGCCATTGGAGAATTGATTTCTCTCTCCTCTGCTCTAACCTTTCCCAATTCATTTTGGATTGTTCAATGTGAAACATTTTAATTTCATATCATAAAGCCATTCAGCTCGCAATCCTTTTTTAACCTGTCACCAGGGTAACAGCATAGCATGCTTTCTTTAGGCAATCAAGTTTTTATTTCACATGCTTAATGTTGCATTAAATGTTTGCATTTTGTTTAACCCTCTTAAATACTTTAAACTCTGGATGTATTTTGCTGGGTAATGAAGTCTCTGATTTCAGTGTCAAGTCTTCACAGAAATTACCTTACTTAAAATGAAAAACAAGAAATCAGAAGGCGAATACAGTAACGAGAAGATTATTAATAAAATCCCAAATGGATGAATGAGGCAAACATCTGTAGAATGACAAAAAATACCTTTCCTCTGGTAAAACCTTCCAGAATCTTATAGTCTTTAGACCTCCACTTTGGGATTATTTTTACCTGTACGTGCTTGTATCAAATTAATGCAAATATAGGATTAACCAAGCAAAACCATGAATTTAAGAAGTGAAGTATCTGGCCTATATGTGTCAACCTATTTCACACTGCTTGCCAGATGTGTGTGGAAACTGTAAGCTGAATACTAAGTATTTTTTATATATCAGAAGTAGAATTCACTGGGATGACGTAGCTGAGTAAAGAAATACGGAATTTTTAAGTGTCCTCTACGTGCATACTATCATGGCATGAACAACTGGCTATATCCATTTTATTGGAAATGAGAACAATAATGATTTTCTGTGTTATCATAGATGAGTACAAAAATAAAATAGACATTTTCGTATCTGAAAAAAAAGCATTGATTTCTTATAACTGTGATGTTGCAGAACAAGTCCTGCTTACCTTGGTAAAGGACTAGGACCAGCTAGGTTCACCCCCACCTGTTTTGTTGGAATTTAAAAAAAAAAAAAGAAAAAAGTTGGTAATAGATGTCCTTAAAATACCCAGCCTATAACTATCATTAGAGATGTAGTGCCAAAGGCTACCCGTCTGTCATGTGCAAGTCTCAGTTATGTCGGTATAAAAGATATGGAGGGAAGGGGAGAAAGTACCTATTTTTAGCATAAGTAAAACCTAAGAATATGGTCTTGCAAATAAGCCCAGGCTTTGCTCATTTATGATGAAATAAACCCACTATAATGAAAGCACTAATAAAATGCATTTTAACACTTTCAAATACTAATTTTACAAATCTTCCCACTTGTGAAATAGATTGTACATATCATTGCTTAAAAAACCCTAAATGCAGAATATTTGATTACTGTACACTGGAGTGTTTGAGTTTTCATTTGATACAGCTGTTCTTGAGAAAACAGACGTTTATTAGAGATTAGACCCATGGAGTTGATGTTGCAGTTTTTCTTCCAATAACATATAGCTAACTATACAAGGATAGAAATGCAATTTCTTGTATTGATTTCCAAGCTTTATGTCCAGTTTTCTGTTTTCCCAAGTCGTACTATAAGCTACCAAGTATTATTACCTGCCAAAAGAGGTTTGGCAGTGTTTTGTTACTGAATTTTGCCAAAAGGAGCCAAACATATGGTAACAGTTAATTTACTGGTTCTTCTAACCTCCAGGGAACTCTTACAGAGAGCATATTACCTTTTTATCTAACATATTTTAAATAAAAGAGCTGTTGACTTGAAATTTGATATGCCAGTGTAGAAGCTGAACCTTCAGTGTGGTTACACTCAATTCAGTCTTGTTTAAGGGTATGATTAAAAGTGTAAACATACAAGATTGAGCTAAGACTACTTTATTTTCAACTTTCAGAGAGACAGGTCTGTTCTATATAGTTTTAGTGTGTGTGTTTAGTGTTTAAGTGAAAATATCGAAGAGATATTTTCATGAGAAAAATAAGCCCTGTCTTTGTACCAGAAGTTTGGAAGATCCCTTTCTTTGCTTTCGTTTTAATATATTTCCTGCTATGTGCATTATGAAGCAATGATAAAAAAAGAATATTTTTTGTTTCTTTATATGTAAGACCACAGCCTATTTGTGGCTTTGTAACAAGGTAGACTTGTGTAATTCTAATGGGAAAAGTACTTGAGAGATGATACATTCAGTTGTTTTGTTATTCACTGTCTTGGAGTTGAATCTCATACCTGATACTTGTGTAACTCAAAATCAGTCATCTGCTACGTACATTTGAGGTAGCCTCTCTGTTCCACCTTAGGTACTGTATATTTTTGTCTTTGTAAGATGGTGTGACTCTTAAGTGGAAAACTGCATGGATATGTCATAATATTTTTGATGGGACATTTGAGGTTAATAGTGCCTTAAGTAAAAAATACCCTGATTTCTGTTGTTTCTTCGTAGGTATTCAAAGGCCGGGATATTTCTCCCTGGATCTGTGTTGGACTGCTAGGATGACTTTTCCTTTTATGATTACGGATGATTCTTTAATATCTTTCACAAACCCTTCTTCAGTAGTTTACTTTTCTGTGTAATTAGTTGTGATGCTTGGAGTTTGTTTTGGTTGTGCCTTCCCTTTAACATATATCTTCAAAGCCCATAGTGTGGGAAGGACTGGGCAGGAAAGAACAGTGTAGGACCCAGTTCTTTTGAAACCAGGGATGTTTACCCTATGAATTAGACAGGAGATGATGACAGGTCGTTATCCTGTCTCTCTGTGGTGCTTAGTAAGATTAGTCTTGCTGCAGTTAGTAGTAAGATGATACAAATAAGTTATTTGCATATTGAATTCCAGATTTAAAAAACACTCCCAAAACATCTGAGTTCCTAGACTTTAAGCTTCTGTCTTTACCCTAATGTTCTGATATGTGTTTTTGAGTTTCCTCTCTCTGAAAGAGATGGTGACATACCTTTGTCACATAGCAATGATTTTTCCAGGCCCTTCTGCCCATTTTTTGTTCAGACATTGAAATTTAAAGTAGGTTTTGGGGCTGCACCTTGTCTTTAGACAAGGGATATGCCATGAACCAACAGCTTTTCCCTATTTTTTCCTTGAACTAGTGAGAGTACTTTTCTTCGAGTTTGATGTTGTCCCTCTCTCCTTTCCCTGCAGCAAAGCCTTTTTTCTTGTTCCTTGTATCCTCAGGCAAATCACAGTCATTTTAAGATGCTTACTAATATTAAGCCAATATTATTTCTCTATTAGCTGTGATTTATTTTTTTTTCCCCACTCTTTGATCTTGGACAAGTCTGCTACATGCCGACTACAGGCTTCCCTTTCCCAAGTCTTAACGCTTCTATTAGGTGAACTCTTCTGAATGGACTGAATCTTTATTTTATTGATTTCCAAACTCCTGGTAGTCTTAGTCATTTAAGCTTCAGTCCCCTTACATTGGGTATTGCAGCACCTTTCAACAGCTCACTTCCTTTCAACTTCCTTAGCTTTCAGTCATTCATGAGTGTCTTCCCAGAAGCCAGGGTTAGTAAAAGCTGATAGTATATTACTGCTTCACAGTTTATAAAAGTTGGATTGCAACGAGAAACCGTTCAATTCAAGGCTTGTGAAGGATGGAGCATAACTCTTCAGAGACAAGGACTTTCATGATTTAACTCCAGTCACCAACTATGAAGAAAATGAACTCTACCGCAGCCAAAATCAGCTCACAAGGCCAGTTTGTCTCACATGGGAAGGACAAGGAGAGGCTGCAGTCATTTGCATTTTGGAGAAATTATGTGAGGTATCAACAAGGAAACTTTTGAATTCAGAGAAAACACGGCTGCTGTGTATGGATTCCCTCAGCAGGAGAGTGTAAAGGAAGGATTGGGGCTGAAGGCAAAGTTGTGAGAATTAGTTCTGAACATCTTAAGGTATCCTTTCTCAGCTGCCCATACACTATTTCTGAAGGTGTACTTCAAAAATATTTTGACTCTTCTATGTATTTGTGTAACAGTTTTACTTTGCATTTCAACATTTCTCATCCCAATTCATCTGTTATTTTCTGTCAGGAAAGATCGTCTTCATGTTCTTTTTGAACATCCTGTTGGCCAAATCCAAGTTGTTTGGTCATGCTTGTTTATAGAATAGGAACTTTCACAGAAAAATAGAGTTTTATGTGTTGGGTTAGTAAGAAAGAGGAACAGTACTATGTATGTGTAATCATATTCATTAAATAATAATTGGATATGTGAAAAATAATGTTTAAAGGAGATTGTGTTTTCTATAGCATATTAAAATGTACCTTTATGGCACATATTAATATGTTATTTATAGATCGTGTGAAAAATATTTTATATGTAGGAAATTTATTCTCACCTTTTGAATTACTGAACTGCTTTGATCAGTGCTAATTGTCTGGGCAAAAGGCAAGGAAGGAGAAGAAACTTCTAGTTAAGTTCACTGTAGAAATGTAACTATGTTCTTGTACTGCCTTACTTAACTATCTACTGTTGATCACTGAGTATTGGACTAGATGGATATTTGGGCCTGTCAGTATGGCCATTTTTATGTTCCCTTCCTATGTTGATCATGTTTATCCTAAAATAAGCAGAGGGAAAATTAATTGGACTCACTTTGAATTAAAGTTTTTGAACGGTTGGGTTACTGCCAAAGAGTCTTTATTATTGAGAATGAAGCACTAGCTGTTACAATTTTTTTTATCCTTCACATTCAACCTTAGCTTAATAATTAGTTTAATAATTCTCAGATTCTCATTCAGGTCTAATGTGTACAACTTTAGCTAAGTAGGAAAACTACACACAATTTTTTTTCTTATTGGCTTTCTTCTCGTTACTTGTGAGACCATAGTATGAACAATGGCAGGTGTCCTATTAAAAGGATCAAAATATGTAGAAGGCACTAGATATTTGAGTATGTATCACTGTTAAATAATTAGATGTCTGTGCTTGTGGCCCAGACTCATAGTGCTTAAGTAACGTAAAACATACAGGTAGGCATCACCTAAAGGTATTTCCACCAATCTAAGGTCTAGCTCATTGTGAAAGGCAACATTGTCTTTCTGTTAGTGGTAAATTGAAAAGATGGTTAGTATTAGGTGGCAAAAACTCAGTAGTATGAATGCTGGTTGTAAGCTGAAAGTATAGTAGAAGTTACATGGAAAGTGATGAGAGTCACTGGAGCTCTGCGGTATGATGTGATTGTGTAGACATGACAAATGAGTGTGTGTTGAAGATACACGTTTTATTTTACCTAATATAATTTTAAGTTAACTCTTCAGGGTTTTTCCCATCTGCCATTATTTTCTGTTTAACTGAACAGAATTAGTGGCATTAATTTGTTTAATAGGAATCTAGCACAAAAGAAACAGAATACAGCTTTGGAGTCTTTGAAACATGACACATTTTTAACATGTTGGGCAGAGGAAATAGCTGTCACGTTGCCTGTTGGAAACTGGCTTGTGTACCCCCTCTAGCCAAATGCTATAATCACATTTATGTGTGGTGTGGTAGATACGTAGTTGATATGTGGGCTGCCACCCAGCACTGGTTCTTGTGTATGTAGTAAAGAAGCATCTTTTGAGAAGCCAGACACTGTCTACAAAAATGTATTATTCTTAATGAATCACTGTTCCTGGCCATCTTATGTTTCTTACTCTGGCCTATAGGACAACTAGCCAGGGAAAATATGATCATCCTTTTATGAGACTGTGTGCTGTCTTGAAGGTGGGATTCTATGTATTACCTGAATGAAGTCTCTTATACAGGAAAAATCACAACAGAACAAATGTGATCAATACAGCTGTATTGCAAAACCCATTTCATTGGTGAAGTTCTTGGATGGATTCTTGGTTCTGCTGCAACAAATCTGTGGGAGATAGTAAGCTCTGTGTAGTAGCCAAGCTCTTGGAAGACTTTGGAACTCCACTGAAATCTGGTGCAAGCTTTGTGTTTTTCAAGATGCACAAAAAAAGAGAGTGGAATTATGTTTTAAACTATAACCTTTCCAATATTGTG
Source organism: Serilophus lunatus (assembly GCA_013399895.1). Lineage (NCBI taxonomy): Eukaryota > Metazoa > Chordata > Aves > Passeriformes > Eurylaimidae > Serilophus > Serilophus lunatus. The sequence continues at coordinate 498,384 of VXBA01000127.1, forward strand.
ATAAGCTTTAGAGAAACCAGGGCAAATCCATGGGTACTACGAAGTGTAGCGGAAATTCCATACTTCTGGCAGTATAATCTGGTTAGTTCCTGGGAGACTGACAGATCAAAAGAGGGCTGTAGTACAGCTTAGATGAGAGACCTAAATGAAGCTGTTAAACACAGGAAAGACAGCATTCATTCAATACATGGTTCTTCACAAAAAACCTCAGAAAGATATTTGCAGGTAGTGTTCTCTAAAAAGGTATTTTCAGTTTAGCCTAAGACAGGTTGGGGTTTTTATTTCAGTTAGCTAATTTTATTTAAAGTTTTTCATTAGTTTGCACACCATGTTCCTTATGGGATTTGAAGAAGACCAGTGTTGTTACTCAGTGCTGTTGCCAAATTTCCTCAAAGACGACCTTATTCTGATGTCACGTAACTGCCTGTAATGCTAGCTATGACAGTCTGGGGGTCAGATGTGTGTCTCTGAATAAGAAAGAGATACATTAATTTTTAGGAATTGTTTTTTTAGGAATTAACTTTGTAAATTACTTATAGTTGGAGAAATGGTGATCTGTTCAAGAAGATTGTATTATCTAGCAGGATAGAGGCAGCATTGATATGTGAGGCCATGACTTTTTCAAAGTGGAAGTTTTAGTATTTTCTCCTCCAAATTGGCAAATGTTTTTTCAAATGTGCTGCGCTGTGCAGTATTTTCATTACTTTCAACTGAGAGGAGCTGTAGGTGTTAACCACTTCTTAACATGACTCTTTAGCTGAGGCAACTAAATAAGGCAGTTTCAGCTTAAGTATCTGGGTTTTTTGAAACTATGGCCCAATATCTCAACTAAGTACTGAACTTAGTTTTGAGGAAATGCAATTGCAGAAATGGTCACTAAGATCAAAATCTCTTCATGTGAATGAAGAATTCTTCAATAATTGATCTAGCTGTTACACGCAAAATTACACACAGAATTAATAAGGTTGGAAAGGACCGTAGAGATCATCAAGTCCAACCCTTACCTAGGCTAACAACCAATGCAACATCAGCCTAACATCTCTACCATCTAAACCATACCACTAAGTTCATCATCTAACCTATCTTTAAACACATCCAGGGACAGTGACTCCACCACCTCCCTGGGAAGCCCATTCCAGTGGGAAATCACTCTCACTGTGAAAAAGTTCCTCCTGATATCCAACCTAAACCTGTCCCGACGCAGCCTAAGACTGTGTCCTCTCGTCCTGTCACTGGGAGCCTGAGAGAAGAGACCGACCCCCGCCTGACTACAACCTCCTTTCAGGTAGTTATAGACAGCGATGAGGTCGCCCCTGAGTCTCCTCTTCTCCAGGCTGAACAGCCCCAGCTCCCTCAGCCGCTCCTCATAGGGCATAGATAATTATTAGATAGTGTACCAGTACAAGTAGATTTCTAGTTTGTGATGAGGTGCTCATACTCTCACTGTATGTATTTGACTTTTGATTAATTTTAGTCCAGTTCTGTGAACTGAATGCCTGTTTGTGACTGGAATCTGCTGGGTGCAGTTTTGGAGCCGATCTTCTGGCTTTCTTACATCAGACAGGAATGTGATTCGCATGTCCCAGGACTGTTCTCTGCAGTGTGATCCCAAGCAGTCTAAGTGAAGATGATTGGGAGAATTTGCTTTGTGAAAACTCATGATTTGAGGTAAAATGCTGATGTTCTCATAGCCACTGTATTTTGTCCTGTTACTTCTGAGTTATCATACTTTCCAGAGCTTCTAGTACAAAAGTGAGTGAATAACTGAAAATCTAAATTCTGACAAAAGGAGTGACAGATTAAAGCGGCAAATGTATTTTGATGCAGGTTTACAGCCATTAGTGACATTTTATTTCAAGATTAGTAGGCTACGAGTTGGGCAGATTTCACTGCTGGGACGAGTACAGCAATCCTAGCACAAAGTTTGCCTGGATGTTTCAAAAAATATAATATGGAAAGTAGTCTTCTGTTTAGAAGTATACTGGATTATTTCCTTATCCAACTTGTAGGTAATTTTTAATAATTTCATTTTCATATTGCTACTTCAGAGTTTGCTTCTACCTATTTGTCACATGAACAGGAAGCCTTTAATATTCTAAGCTTAATGCAAACTGAAAAATAAAACATTTTTACTGGGCAAAATCATTGTTTGAATGGAGGTGCAGGCAACAGGCTGCCTGACAAGCAGCTACATCCAATACCACCATGTTACATAGATGGGTATAACTGCCTTTGGATGACGTTAACAGAAGAGCTCTAGTCCTCTCTACTGCCTCAGTGATTTGTTCTGAAGCTCTTTGTGCAGAAAAAGTGAGATAATTATTGATAGACTATGCCTATATATCTCCACAGTAAGAGAAATAATAAATTACTTTTTCAAGGAAATTCAGGAAAATTTGTATGGGAAAAGGAGTTTGTTGCTTTCCTATTGTGAAGTACATTATTATTATTTTTCTCAGCTGCCCAAAGTCCTCTCTTAATAAAACCAAAATGTTTTAGAAAAAAACAAAGTTGTGAAATTAAATACTTTAATGGAGGAGAAATAGCCCAAACTTCTTGTGATGACAAACAGATTTTCAAATTTTTCTCTCCATAACAATTGCCAGCATGCAAAAGTCAATATTGATTTATCTGATTAAAAACACCTGCTTGCAAGTAGATCCTCCTTTGGTAAATAGTTTTGCTGATTTAGGAAAGATGGTTTGAAAAAACAAATTAGAAGCACAGACTTGTAGATTGTATGAAAATGTCTTTTCTCTGTACTTGAGTCTTCCTTGCTTCTCATTTCACAAATGCTTGCAATGAGACAATGCAACATCTCTTATCTAGCATTAATACTTGTGATGTTTTCTTTTTCCAAGAGAAAGCAAATAACTAGATTAGGCCCTGACATGTCATGGGAGAGGGAATCAGTTTCAGATATGTTTTACATTTATTTGTTTGCCATTTTGAAGGTATGCTGTCATCTGCTGGACTGGGCAGTCTGCCTCCTCTGAAACTGAGAGGTCTTGGTTTGTACTTACAGCTTCTGGGATTAATGTGCGTTTCATCCAGTTTGTTAAATGCAAAGTGCACAGAAATTTCCTGGCATAGGACCAAGTGCCAAAACTTTGTCCCAGAGGATCAGCCCATCATCAGCCTGCAAAGCTGCATTCTCTGAGTCTCCATGAATCTCTTACTCCTTCCCACAATCTGCAGGGTAGGGTAGTGAGTCCCCCCGTGCTTACCTGGGCCCTGATGCTTTCTCTTGAGAGGTGGATGTGAACCCTTGGAGGCTGAGGGAGACTGAGGGAGACTGATGGCCCAGATCTTTCATTCTCTGGACATAACTCTGCAAACATGGATTTGTTACAGCAAGATGGGCAGTAACAGCAATCCTACTTGGTTTGCTTGATAGATTTAAAGCTAAAAGAGCCACAAAAGATTTTTTAAGAAGCTTAGAGTTGTTGTTTGCCTGCTTGTTTGGAGGATAATTCCTCCTTAAAACTGTGGAGAGCTTTGGCAGTGGAGCCTCTAGAACCTGCCCTGCCAGGTTGCTGAGGATACTGGCTGCAAAGCACATGAGTTAGGGTGTCTCCCTGTGCAAGGTGCAATCCCTGTGTGCTTAGAGACCTTCACAGTGGAAGAGGTTTAGTTAGGGTGATATCAGAGTTGTCTACAGGGTTACTTCTCAGTTAAATGGAGATGAAAGGGGTTGAGCCACATACATAAATCTGGGTAGCTAAATTCACCCTAGATTTTTAAAATCTAGCTTAACTGTTTCTTTAGCTTTGATCTAGGCTTCACTGATGAAAGCACTGGAGGTTTTCGGTGGGCACTAGACTGTGGGATCTTATGTCAATGCAGATTGCTCAGAAAGCTGCTCTTAAAGGCGAAGGGAGCATCCAGATGCACACTACTTTGAATCAAAGCACAGTGCACTCCATAGCATCCTTTTAAAGCAGCACTTTTTTTTTACACATGTAATTTGATTTTTTTCTGTGGTCACTTTTTCAAATAAAGTATGTGGCTGTATATGTGTATTTGTTATTGATGTAAATGTAGCATGTAAGAAATGGTAATGTAAAATGTTTTTGACATAACCATTGAGTAATTCTTCCAGTCTTTGTCTGATCAGCTGGCATACAGGCTTGTAGAGGTTATTATTTTGTATGACATATGCAGAACTATAATTTAGTCTAATGAGGATATATTTTCATATTCACAGTAAAGGAGTATATAGATACATCTGCACATAAAAAGCAGGAAGAAGGAAAACCTATTTTTATGATATGTATAGATGAATCAAACTGAATATATGTAGAAAATGGGTGTGAATAGATATAGAAAATACTTCAAATTACTGAATAAAATATTCCCAGATTCTTAGGTTCCTTTCAAATAATTTTGGTTCTTAAAATAATCCTGTGAAAGTGCTGCTTTTATCTTTTCTGTGTGACGATGAACTTTTATGTTGGAAAGTGTTGAAAGTACTCAGATACTAAAGCTTAGATTTGTGTTTTGTTTGGCAGTACACTTCTGTTTAGAATTCTTTTAATCTATCCATTCCCTGCTTTTATATTCATCTGATAGTTGAAGGTTCTGTGAAGGATATTTCTTTGTATATGAACTTATTAAACAAATAATGCTCAAAAGTGTGAAATTTACTTCTCTTTTTCTTTTTTTTTTTTTTTTTACATTGCAAGATAGGCTCTTGTTTGAGTTGTTAAATTTCTATTTGCCCTTCTTGATTTTTTTTTTTCTTGGTGGGGGGGTGGGGAAGGGCAGGGAAAATAAGAAACAATTTATATGGTAGATCTAAAGTTTCATTAAAATTGCTTATGCCCTGTCCCAGGCATTTTAAGTGGGCCATCTGTCTAAACATCTCTGCATTTTTTTCTGATCATTTCCTCGACTTATTCATGAGCCATGGGAGGGCTCCTTTGTAGTCTCCATGTAGCTGGTTCAGTCTACCCCCACTGAATACATCTATGTGCTTGCATAACATATCTTTTCACAGTGCTGGAAATTCTCTGAACTTGGTTCAGATGAATGGCCCACTTTCTGAAGGTCTTTTTTTCTCCCCCTGCAAGATTTGTATGCAGAAACTGACCTTGGTGGCTACAGAATCCAGCACATTATTCTTGATCATTTTACAGGCCACCTGCTGTGAAAGTTATGATGAAGGATTTCTTAATGATTCTTTGACCATTAACATTGTTTTAAGTCAATATTTCACTTTTATTTAACTGCTGAATAGGTAATTGCACAATTGAAAAACAGCTTTATGGAGTGTCATAATGTGGCTTTCAAGCGCTTACAATCTTTCATAACGGGAGGATTTGTTATGATAGTTTGGGATTTCTCTGTTTACATAAGGTGTTATGCAGCAAAAATACCAGAAGTAAAGAGAATTTGTGTTTTTCCCCTCAGCATTAGAACATGTATTTTGAATTGGAAGTAAAAAAATCTATACTCAATTTTCTGACCCTTTTGGAGCTGGTGATTTTTATCATAGCTCATTACATCATCATCAGTAATCAGGAGAGGGGAGTTTATTTGCCACAAACTGCAGAAAATTGTAGTTTTTATTGAGTTCCTTCAATCACTTCCAAAGCTCCCAAGGCGATTGGTTGGTGACAATCAAAATGGTCAGGGCAGAGTTATTACTCGATTTGCTTTTGTGAATATGTGCTTTCTTTGGTCACTTGTTTTTGACTAGAATAGTCAAAATAGTTTTATCTAGTGGCTGTTTTCCATAGGCACAGTAAGTGTGTGTCGGTCTAAAATGTTTAGCAGTTACCTGCTTTCCTCACTGAAAACTTGCAAAAAAAAAGCAGGAGGTACGATTGCTGCGTTATTATAAAGGGGTTTTCCTCTCTCACGTGTGGCAGTTGGGGGTAAAAGGGACGTTATACACTGTGTAATATATGAAATAAATTATAGGGCCATGACATCACCTTTAGTTGAACAAATAGCGAGAGGGATTGAAAATAAATAACTAAGGAGGCAAATGGTACTGTTTTTCTTGTAGCGCTGTTTATATGGTTTTGGAACTTCAGTACTTTGGAGTAAAGCCCTTATGACTTAGAGCCAGGCCATCACTGTACTCTTCATCTATGCTCCTATTGCTTGTGACACTTCCCTTTAGAAGGTAGTTGGGAATGGAGAGGTTCAGAACTGCCCATTTTTGTACGGAAGGAGTTTGTTACACTGCTCTCCACCCACCTCCCGTTGTTGCAGCTGCAGGGCTGCCTTTGCTTTCTCTGTCCCTTTGTGTATGATGTTCCTGGCAAGAAACAGCAACACACAATTCTCCATGGCTCTGCTTTCCCTTCACCTGGCACTCATTTTGCTGTGAAACTTGCATTTCTTCCTGTGGCCAGTGATCTTTATTTGTGAAAAAAGTAACTTTTTGGATGATTTGTCATTTGCCCAAAGCGGGACAAAAACGAGAGGGCATCTTGAACCCTATGAGAGAGAAATTGTCTGGATTTTGAACCTAGGGTTAGAGAGGAAGTGCCTTACCTTTTGTTTGGGTCTTTCATGATGGCAAAAATTACATTATTTTTATTTTTATTGTTTTTCTCTGTAAATAAAATATGTCAGATTATGTCAGAATATGTCAGATTTCATCCCAGTATATAGCATTTCAGAAGTTCTACCTTTTTTAAAATAGCCAGAAGTTTGGGGAGTTTTCCTGTGAACTAGTGTGAAATGTATTTGCAGTTCAGATGTTGTGCCTTTGGAGGACTTAGACGAGTTCTCAGCTAAGGAAGCAACCTTAGCCAAGAACAAAGATAATTAATTTCCCAAGCACTAGGACTTCTCAGACATTAAAAATAACCCATCACAAAACAACAAAAACCCACCCACCAGAAGGCCCTTTAGGCTGATAGAAGCTTCTACATTTCTAAAGTAGTTCACAGACTTGAGCAGCTTTCTTTTCATACCTAAGAAATTTAAACATTGATCCTTACTTTTGGGCTTTGTGATCGTTACTTATAGGAACCTCTTCTCTCTACTAAATCCCATTAAAATAGAGTTAACTACAGATTAATTTATTTGAAAGAAGTTTGATTTAACAAAGAAGTAGGGTTATTGTGAGCTATGTAACTATCTGTCCTAGGTAGTTTAAATTACAGTTACAAAGCCATGGGCAAGCTAATTAGCAAAGCTGAAAAACGTCCCTATGCAAATGGATCTAGAAATTCTAGGAGGGAAGTACAACTTGGTATGAGATGCAGCTCTGGACCTTGCCATCCTGGCCACCGGTGTTGCAGAGAGAGGAATTATGTGACTGTTTGAAACCCAGGCAAAGCAGTGATCATAGCCATGCCTTTCAAGAGGCATGCATCCTGTTTGGAGATACACTTGACAAAGCTCAGCAAGACAGGACTGAACAAAAATAATCCCTGCTGGAGAACAAGACTGTCTTTCCTTTGATGGCCAGCAGCCAGATTCATGAGGTCACTTCCAGTCAAATGCAATATGAAGCAGGGCTGTGCCAGCAAGGCTACAAGGAATCTCATGTCACCAGTGAAGCGGATCTACTAGGCTGGGTTGGAGGCGTGAGGTCTTACATCTTGGACAAGAAATAGGAAGTTGCTGTAAACCACTAAATCCTGTGACTTGTTGCAGTGGAGTGCCATGGAGAAGGTAACCAGGTGCTACCAAAACCATGCTGCATTCCTACTTACTAGTGCTCTGATACCGGGAAGTGCAATGAAAACATCTCTCAGCTTTCTGCCTGCTACCTGTGCAGGAAATTCCGCTTCCTTTTCTTTAGGAACTCCCGTGTCTGTCACGTTTCCTATCAGCCAGTCTAAATGTTTTGGTGATAATACAGGAGTTTCAATATGAGGAGCTGAAAAATGACATTGCACCCAATAAACCATAGGTAATTGCTCTTGTTTTGATAATTGTCATTATATTAAATGTGAATGTTAACACTGGGCATCATTAGTATGGGAACAGGCTATTTTCAATGTCTGTTTTTGTGAACTTTTTGGGTAGTGATAGAGGTCTAATAGAGGTGAGCTAAGGTGTTTGTTGAAATCTGGTGTAGGCCTTGGCTCAGATCCTGGAGTAACTAAGGATAAGTTTGCATCTATATGTGTCCGATATATTTGGTGTTTCCATTTCCCCTTTTTGGGCATATTGCAAGGCACAATTTTTGGAACCTCTTAGCTACTTGAACTTGCTTGAGTTTCAAGTGTCTAAAAATCCAACCTTCTTAAAATAATTGAAATCCTTAGCAAGTCAGTGTGTTCTCCTTGGCTGTGGCAGATAATGTCTCCTTCTGTGGCCTCTGGAGGCCTCACAGGTGCTTCCCCCTGTTGATTCCACAGGGAGCTGGAGTTTTCTCTTTGGGGAGATGTGGTTCACTAGGCACCTGAATCCTCCGGAGAGTGCATGTGACATAACACAGAAAAAGATGTTTCCAAGTTTTAAGACTCTGAAGGCTGCAATAAAATGGTGTAGTAAGCTCTGTTACATACAACAGGTGAACATTGTAGCAGAAATTATCCCTAGAAGAGGCCTAAAGCTGATGAACTTATTAACCCTATAGTTTTCTTACAGAAAAATCTGAACATTTGTTCAGTGTGGAAGAAAAGCTATGCCAAAATAATGTGTTTTAATGGAGTTTAAACTCTACCTTCCCATTGTCTCTTTAGGATACATGGTGCTTTCTGATGGTATTATATGGTGACCACTCATCAGAAAAGTTGTAGCATAACCCTTTGGACACCAGTTGTTAGGGCAAAGTGGAAGAGAAGAGAAATGAGGGTGGGGAAACTGAAAACAAATACACATTTAAACAAAACAGCTGAACATTTCTTGTTTCACCCTGAATTTCCAAGACTGAAGACTCAGGTCTCATTTCTTTGCTGTCAGATGCGTGCTTCTTTAAGCCAAATTTGAAAAGATGCAGGTTTCTTATATTACTTGGCAACTGGTGCAGCCACAGAATGTTGCAGGAATAGGTGTAATATCCTGCATGTGGGCTGCGATGATACATCACTATTTTTTCAGTACGCTTGAAGGCCTATGTGGACGAGATACTTTAAAATGCATATTAATTATAAAATTTCTTTTATTACTTGTTTGGCTGAATCTTTTATGTGTATTTGGCTTTTAATTAAGGTTTACTGAGAATTAGATGAAAGAAATAATGATTATATTTTGCCCTTAAAAGGACAGCTCCAGCTATCACTGTTGTTATTCTCCTGCCAACCCACTTTCTCATCTTCTTTTCATCCTGTTTGAGCTAATTCTGCAGCAAGCAGTGACTGGATTCAAGGGCTTCCTATAACTTTATCAGCATACCCAGTGTGTCAAGGCAAATATAGAAAGAAAGTAAGAGTGTATTTTCTCATTATACGCTGTTTGACAGGAAAAATGTATTTAGTATATTTTTTCAAGTATGCTCTCCAACTGTGTCTATAGATTAATGATATTTTATATCCTTCTTGACCATCCTATGAGACAAGTGCTTCTGGTTAAAATGGGAGAAGCATGAAATCTCAGTTGAAAATTATTCTTCTGCCTATTTCGTTTTTAGAATTCCTATTGCTAAATCAAAGAGAAGGAGCTGGGAGCTGTCTGTGCGTCTAGGAGATGGAATTTACCCAGTTGCAGTTTCAAAGGATGGCTCATCGTTTTCTGTAAGTTCTGCTCATTTCTAGAAATTCAGTGGATTGAATCAATATATATTATCCTTGACAGCTGCTAAAATTTTCTACCTCTTTGGTAACAAAACACAGATGTTTGGTTTGTCTTTAGTAGACATTGCTGTGAATTACAAAAAAAGTCTATGTTAATTAAATAATGGTAGTGTAGTAAGCTTTTTTTCCCTGTGCCTCTGGGACATTTTTTATCTACTTGTTTATTAAATTGATTTCTAAATAACAATCCTGTTTAGTGTCTTGTTTAGAAGTAAAGTCTTAAGAAAATAAGTGCTAGGTCAACAAAAGTCCCATTAAAGTAAGCTAGTGATTTAAAAAAAGCAAATCAAAGAACCAAGTGATTTGGACAAGTAATCATACTGGAGTGACATAATCAACACCTCAGTAGTAGAACTATTTGTGGTCAATAAAATGCCAGTGTTTCAAGATGTGCTTAGTCACTTCAGATGAATGTGATAAAATACTGGTTTTTACAAATATTGTAAGGTAATTATTTAAGCATTTAATGCTGTCAGCATGAAAGGCAGAAGGACAGACCATGACAGTAGAAGAACAGTAATACTGTGTCCTGTAGTTCAGCTGTTCCGTGGATAAAGCCAAGACTCAAGCTGGTTGAAGTATTGAGAAGGTAAATTTATAGATAACTCCTTTTTATGTCTGTTAATGGTAATTCCACAACCAAACTGGAACTTATTTTTTTTAAATAGGTGTTGACTTGTATCTGTTGACTTTTGTGCAAAAGGTTTCAAAAGTGCCTAAAGAAGTCAGTTTCTCTTAGAATCATTGAAAAGCAGGACTCTGAGGAATCCCAGTAGTTCTCTAGTTTACCTCTGATAGCTCTTTACACTTCTTGTGTGTGTTCAGTCAAGAAACTTCTGCAACATCTGCTCCATGACATATTTCATAGTCATGATGTTCACACCTACACTGTATTCAGTATCATGAGATTTCTTTGGAAAAAAGGTATTTAAATATATATTTCATATGGTAAAGACTCAGTGATTGTCTCAGTGATTCATTTTTGCTGTGCTCAACTGTGATTTCAATATAGAAGAAAATTTTCAGCTGAAACTGGTCATCTTGATAGATAGTTTTTTTCTTATGTGAGTTGAGGTAATGATAGCTTTCTTAAAAAAAAATTTGTTGGCTTAACCAGGACAAGAAGATGCCTAATTAATATCCTTTTTCATACTTCATATACTTCCATCACACTGTGTTTTATGTATACTCGTGTGAGAGTATGAATAGAGAGGAAGGGTACTTTGTTTCACATGGAACATCCCATAGGCACACTGTATAAGGGATATGGAGAGGATCAGTTGTTGTGATTCAGCACCTTTTAAAATTTCCTCTTGCAAGTGTACTACTTCAAGTATAAAATAAGGTGGTCATTTGATTTCTAGCATTTCTTTTGGAAATAATTCCAGGAGATCTTGAGCAACTACTTACTTAGTACCTAATATATAGTGTTGCTCCATGGCAGTCACACTCGCCCTGCTTGTGGAATATTGCTTCAGAAGCAAAGGCCATGTCTGCATGCAGCTTTTTCCTGAATTGAATTTATATAGTGCTCCTGACAGGTGTCCTGTGAACTTGGATACAACCCGTTCAAGCAACAAAAACACCTCTGCCGGATTTCAGCCCAGTTTAGTGTTGGACTGGCACTAGTTTGTGTGGGAGAGATAGCCCTTCCCAGGAGTAGTTGTTGCCCTCAGCCTTTCCACCTTTTTGTTGCAGCGCTTCTATTTAACAGCCCAGCTGGGATCTGGCTCCTGGTGGGAGGATGATACAGGGTGGCTGCTGGTTGCTGTGGGTGTTGCGTAGGCCCTTGCTGCTGGGAGCTCAGAAATATAATCCTAGTTGGACCTCCCTGATCTAGGAAGCTTTGCTTAACACTGCTTTCTTGTGCACAGGCATGCATATGTGCACAAACATTTTTTGAGAGGTTTACTAAGTTTCATTAGTTACCTAGGCTCTTGCTTATACTTTCTTACATAATTCAAGTGATACGTGTTTAAATTGAACTGAGGAAAGTTTAGGGATAGGGGAGGCCTAAGCATCCTTTTGTGCTTTTGTCTCTATGGATTGTGCAGGTAAGTGAACACACAAACTTATATATGAGTCACTCCTAGATTCCACTTGCAGCCAAGTTGTAAACCACAGAGTTTTTCCAGGAAGTACAAACTCTCAGAAAGAATGCTGGACTTGCAATGCTATTCCTGCTGGATTATTATTTCAACATGGAGAAAATCATTTTGACTTATACCACAGTCTAATCCTGTCTCTCAGTTTAAATGGAACTGCTAAACAGTTGTAATGTCTTGTAGCAGTATGACAATTACAGATAGTATAAACTCAATTTAACAAGCCATATATGGGGGCTGATTTCTGAACCTTTGACTTGTTATTTAACAATAACAAATGTGAACGTTCCTTCTTGTGCCTTTGTGTTCCTGCAGTATTTTACTGTTGTTACTGCCTACTGGTAGGCAAAGAGGCAGGAGCACCCCTGAGGAGCTGGGCACTCCTCAGTGTCATGGAAGGGTGCCTGAGCACTAGGGAGAAAGTAGAGGTTCCAGGTGGGACAGAGTACCTGCCCTAAGCCTGGACCAGAGGCATTTGTAACAGCAGCTTTTGCATTTTAATTCTATCCTAACCAAGCCTGTGGACTTGGGGAGAGATAATTCCTTATTTATTTGCATATAGAAAATTCCTTAGCTGGTGAAATAAATCACAATAGGTGGATTTCACAGTAACCAGAAATCTGTCTTGCTTAAACTTCAAGGTATAGTGTATTAAAATTTGCTCCTAAGGTTGGGTTTGTAACATAGACAACTGTTTTTGAATACTAGGATTGTTTAGTTATGTTTATTTTCATTGTTACTGGATAAATAGCAGAGAACAGGTTATTCTTTATTAATAATTTTTTTTTTGCTGGTGTTGTCCTGCGATTGTGCTGCAGACAAGAGTGTACAGTAAATACAGTACCATCTAAAATCTGAATTATTATTCAAAGCTTTACAATGGAAAAACAACTGCCTTAAAACTTCAAAGAAGGAAAAGTCAAGACTAGGAATGAGAAATCTTGTTTCTGATCAGGAGATGTAACATACCATCAGGGAAAAAAAGAGAGAAAATCAAAGCCTGCTTTATTAACTCCACAGTCAGAAACACAAGCCTCACTTTTTGAACTTCTGCGTTTACTTTTTGCTATTAAGTTGGTGTGACATGGGCTCCTGCCTTTGTGGGTTGTGTCCCCTTGTGGCTTGTGACAAAGATAGCTGAATGTGTGGTGCAGTTAGATAGCCCAGTGGGAGGGCCACCTTCACATTCCCCTTCAGAAGTTTACTCCTGCTGAAACTGTGCTTTGCAGCAGCAGCATTCGCATCCTGATTTACTTTGTTTACCACAGGGACTCTTCCAACAGTGACTCTTGTCTTTTTTTCTGTAACTCTTCTCCTCCTGCCAGCCGAAACCTCACCCCCTCACAGTGTGCAGTGCTTTGCGCTCTGTGCAGGGAGTCTGAGCATCAGGCTCCTCCATGAGTCCCGCTGTTTCGAGTGGATCATTCGTCAGCATTTTGATCTGTGGGTCATCTGTGGTTTTCTTCGTTTATCGGGAGATTCTTAATGAGCTGTGCAGTGTTAACTGCTCTTTGCTGCTCTTTATTTTTCAGGGTTTTGAGGTTTGTAACCATCTGTTTTTAACTTTTATTTGTAACAGAAGTCCTTGATGGGGGCTGGCTTTAGGCCACTTTAGCAGCCTTACTTTCCCAAACTGAAGGATTTAAAAAAGAAGTGGTCAGGAGTGAGCAATGCAGACAAAAATATAAATTTTTGAGATTCTAGCAGAGGTTAAAAATTTCTGTGAATCCCAATTTGATGTTTATTTTTTTAAATAGAAGTAGCTTTTTTCTTGTGTTTTTTTTTCTGAAGCCAGCAACATATGGGCTAGTACTTAAGTTTGTATGAAACTACTGTACTAGAATTTTCAGTCTAAGAGAGTTGTTTCTGATGATACCCTGTCAACATAACAAATGCTTTTGCGATTAGAAGAGTGTGAACTGACTTGAGAATTAAAACATAGCAACTTTGGTGGGACCTGGTCGCTTGTGTACAAAGAACCTGCCAGCTAAATTAATGTGAATGTAATCATTTTTTCTTTGTTCTGTATACGGATTTCGAGAAGAATCATTAGCCACTTGTCATATATCCCACTTGGTTTTTTTGGGGACGGATGGTCAGATTCTGGTCTTTGATTAGCATTCTTCTTATGGTTAAAATTTTTCCTTTTATCAATTGAATTAAAGATCTCAGAGTCAAGATTACTGCTAAAATAGAATTTGAAGTAAGACTACTGTCTTTTACAAGAGACCAATCCAAAACAGCAACAAACAGCTGAGAAGCATCCTACCACTGCACTCTGGAATCTTTTGTTTAGTTTGATGACAAACAGGAATCTTTTTTATCTTGCCATTTTCAATTGCCATTCTGGCTTTCAAATACGTTTATTTTGCAATTTCATTGGTACCAAGACTTGATGGAGTTTTGCTGATGAATGTTGGGCTCTGTTCTTTTTTTGCCAAACTTGAGTGTTCTACAGAGTACCAACAGGTGAGAGAAACAAAACCAAATGGTATTCTTCATATGTTGGGCAAACCTGGTGACTGTGTGGTTTCCCTATAGTATATTAAATTGACCTTTCAAAGACAGATGTCAGCCACTAAAGATGGTCTGGTTCCCTGTGATGGTGGTATTGTTGCTTATTCATAGAATGGTTTGAGTTGGAAAGGATATAAGGATATAAAGATCATCTAGTTCCAACCCATTTTTAGTTCAATGAGGAATTTGGAGCTGTATTGTATGTAATAAATTTAATTATTGAAAACCTTTTTGCCACAATCCATTCTCTGATTATTTGCTACAGTATAGGAATCTTGAGTTGAGAATTCTTTATTGCTGATTTGCATGATTTCTCTGTAGTAGTTGTTTTTACTCTTCTTTTTTCATGTTTGAAAACAGTCCTTTCTGTTAGGGTTCTTCATCTGTGTAGTAGATGCATACCTTCCCAGAACACTTAGCTTCATCTTCTCATCTGTTTAGTTGACAAAGAATTTCCAGATGTTTTCAGTTATAAAGTAACTTCTTATCTTTGCAGTTGTTTATNGGGGGCTGAGAAAAAGGCGTAACATGAAATAGTTCAAAAGTTACTTTGAGCACATGAAAATTTGATGTATTTCCAGAGGGACCTGTAGGTCAAACGCCGAATAAGAAGAGTAGAGAAAGCTAAATTCCTTTATTCAGATTGCTACTAGAATGGGCTACCACTTTCACAAAGTATTGGATTGCATCCTAAATGCACAATTAAGAACAGATAAATGTAGAACAGACATGAAATTGCTAAAAAAGTTTTGAAGCTTGTTCAGTCCAGTGGTAAATTGCTTAATGAATGTTTTGAACAATTCTTAGGGGAAGAGATGTTTTTCCCATCTTTTTTTTTATTGACAAATAAAGAATTTATTAATTGTGTAGGTAGAAAACTGTCCTGGGTACCTATTAATATTTCCAAAAGAAAATGTATAGTACAAAACGACAGCATAAAAATAAAATACAAGGTGTGACTGTCATTGTTGTTCAAATACATTCTGTATGATCAATATGGAGTAGGTAAGTAGTTACCTGAATGCTTTAGTTATTGAATTCATGTGTGCCTACTTGTGGTTAAGCTTTGACTTCAAGGAAAAATATAATAAATATTTCATTAGGACAACTCTGCTGTATTCATTTACTGTAGATTTCATGACTGAGGGGTAAGTTGATTTGAAAATTACTTCAGGACATATTTTCATTGTTTTGTAAATTCTCTTTCTTGTGGGGAGGAAAAAATGCTTAGGAAGAAATACTACCCAATAATCAAACTGGAGTATGCAAAGCATCAAGTGTAGCAAGGAGTAATATAATGTAAAATCAGAGCAGTGATACAGAAAGTTGCTGTAAACAAACTTAGACCACATTTAATTTGTGAATGGAGCGGGATAGTAATTTAATGCATATTAAGTTCTGTTTTCTCAGTAATCCATGTAGAAGAATAGCATTGTCCAGCCCTATCATTATAAAATTATAAACTTTAAGAGACTCAATAAAATACCAGAATTATTATTACTAGTATTTTAAATTTCTGGTATGCTTCAGGCACATAATAACTAATTGGTCATATAAATGAAATATGAGTGCTGTATTAATAGGGATGAAAAGCAAATACCTGTAGGAATGAAAACAATAAGAGGAGCAGCCAGCTGAGATACAAATTAACATACATCCCCAGGAGCAGTAAATGAAGATTTTTCTGGTGAGGCTAGTTGTAAATATATATTGTTACATATGTTATACGTTTGAAATAAAAGGTAATGTTATTCCTGTGTCCAAATATGAGTATGAATGAAAAGTCCATGTGTAAAGGCACAAGGGGAGGGAGAAGGTCAGTTAAGTAATCCTTACAGTATGCAGAAAACTTTTCCTGCCTTTTTCCACGTGATTTACATTTTCCTTGCAGAGTAGCACAGTCATCATTGCAGTACATGCGCAGCTGTGCAAGCTGAACTCTTCATTACAGAGTTCTGTAGGTTGTAAATGTATAGAAACTACTGTTTTAGAGGTTGTGTACCTGCTTTTACTCTCCTAATTCAGGTTCAAATCCAGAGTATTTTCTGTTTGTAAGACTTGTGTGTTTTGTAAAAAGCCTTTTTAATGCAGCATGTATAATCTAGTGCTGTGGTGAGAGTATAACACGTGATTTCCACCCTTGCAAAGCAGTTCCATTAGTGCTCCTACTTGTTGATGGACTCGGTGGATTTACAGGTCCTGCATTGCTTTTTCTGTATTGGCAGATTTACTGGAAGGGTAGAGGCTGCCCCATCTTATCCTGAGGGGATGGGGACAGTTCCTCCTGGGAGGCAAGCACTGTGTACTTGAATCCTTCAGTCCGAGGAGAGCATTGATCCCTCAGTTTTGACTCTGGGCAAGTTCTTTAATTGCTATATTTCTGTGACTGCTGATGTTGTGTTTTTTAAATGAAAGTGGCCTTGGCCTCAGTGTCTTGTTGTGAACACGGTGTATACATTTCCACTCCACTGCATAGAGTCTCTCAGACAATTTAGGTGCATGTTAGATGACAAAGAGGTAAAAAATGTTATACTCATATAGTATTTGTTTGTACTTGTATTAAGTGTGCTTGTGTACCTCGCAAAAAGAGAGGCAGAGTATATCTGGATTGTGCAAGTTTTTTTAAATACCATGCCAGTTTAGCAGTAAGTATGTGATGGTGCAATTGGCTTTGTAAAGAGAGATTGGTGATGTGGCTTTGTACATCTCTGATTAATGTATTTACACAGTACTCCATAAACATATGGAAAAATACCTACAAGGTTGTGAATTAAAAATTACATGAAAAGTAATGCATTCATTGTGTAGCTTTAAATATGCTCTCCCTTCTATGTCAGGGCAGTAAATAGCTCAGTTATAGTAGTTTTTGGAGATTTGTAGTTCTGCTACAAAACTCACAGTTACGTATGGTTTGGCACTGGTATGTAGCCCACAAGCAATTTTTAAAAATGAAGAGTCTGAAATGCTAAAATGCAAAATATTTTAAAAGCAGGTGTGGTCAGTTGGGATATTTATTTTCCTTGTGTTAGAATCAGACTTCACTGTCTTAAAATATAGTTCTTAGAAGGCAGAGAAGGACCTAGGTTTTTACGATTATTCATTCTGAATTACCTAGTGAAGAGTTTTACCAACACAGGTGGCTTCATAGAGTGAATTCCTGTGGTATGAAAATGGAGACTATGTTCTGCAATGGGTCATGATCCAGGTTCTAGGATTTCCAGTGAACAGTAAACCAAAATATATATGTATATAATATGTATATAATATATATATATAATTCTGTAACAATACAGAGCAATAACAGACCATTTTCTTTGTTCAGAAAGTCTTGTTTCTGGCATAACAGCATTTAAAGCATTCTGCTGTCTTTCCACTTCTCCTGTGGTCTTTTACCAAAAGACTGAAAACTTCTTGAGGCACGGGTGTTACTTAAATTCATTTGTGTGCTACTCTTGAGATCCTGCACCACACTACTCATATCATGATTTCCTAGGTTCTAAAAACAGTGCTTACATGAACATCATTTGGATGCTGTTGATTTTGTATCCAACAAAACTGGAAAAAAAAAGCCCCAGCTAACTCCTCCCTGCCTCCAGAAACCCTGCCAGCTTCTGATCCTCTCTCCCCAAGTTTTGTAGAATGAATAGAATAAAAAATGTGAGCTCCTCCTGCTGGTTCGGCAGCAGCCATAGTTACATTTAAAAGCATGGTAACATAATGTTAAGAGCCTGGCTTATTGCAACAAAAGCTGTAGTTAACTCTGCAGCTCCTGGATGGTGCTTCATCTTTAATTCTGTTCTCTGAGCAAATCTCAGCACATTTAATATTCAATGTGAGACTCTACTTTGGGATATTGTGGTGCTTTGACATGAGGGGGAACTATAAGGTCATTGCTGCTTTGAATTGATTTCTTAGCTCTAAATTTCTTTGTCTTTTTTTTCCCTCCTTTTAATTTTTAAGTAAGGTATACTATTAACATTACTTAAATGTTGCTTTTGTGGCTTATGAAAAATAATGCTGCTGTAGTAGATGTGCGTCAGCTGTGACTAAATGTTTTGATGTAGTCTTCTCAAAAGATAGACTAGAAGAGATTTCCTTTGAAATATGTGAAGCAGTTTTAGACACAGCTTCTCAGATGGATCTAATTAGTGTTTCATACAGACTGGATGTCCGTTTGTTGCAGCTGAATTCTCATTTCATTCACCCATAACTAGAAACACCTCGCTTCAAACGTATTTCTTCAAAGAAAGAAGGGTTTAGGGTTCCATGTTTTACTGCTTTTTGATGTTGATTTCCCTTTAACTGAGAAGACCTTCTGTTTATACAACTGTTATTATTAAGAAAACATAGCTTTGTTCATGAGAGTTCATTCAGTATCAATGTTGGCTATTGGCAGAAGTCAGAGATCTGTGGAATAGATCTTGCTATACAAGACTAGTGGTACAGCTGTATGTCTGACTATTCAGCTTGTTGTAACAAAGATTTGAATGCAAGCAGGATGTTCTAATGAAACCAGGGAACCTGGGTTTTGGGAGGATGAAAATGAAGATTAGAGATATGAATGATCGGTCTCATCAATGGATAGCAGTTCTATTTGTTATTTATATACAGTAGTTACCCTTGAGACATTGTAGCCCGTACTGTTCCCTGTTTATGTTTACATGGCACAGTTTAGTACAGCACAAAGGAGTCTATGCTGACTAACCTAGTTTGGGCAGTGCTGTGTCAATGCAGTTGTACTGCTCTTGGTTGGAGTAACTTGTTTATAGTTGGCATGAGCAACTCCATTAATAGTGCATTGTGCCATGTTATGACACCTCTACAATAAGGAATGTCTTTTAACCTGTAGTGGTCAGTGTCAGATGAATGAGTGTAAAATATTCAGAGTATGGTGCTTGGATACAGCTATGGTTGATGTTTAAGGAAAATGAGTGGAAGGAAGGAGAGATGCTCTGCCTGTGTCTATCCCACTGGCTGATTTGTGGTCATGATGTCATTTAGACTAAGGAGAGTTTGCAGGAACAGGCTGGTATTGGGGTATTGGCTGGCCTGGAGACCGTGAGGATGGGATTGGTATTGACCTTGATGAGATTATTGTGTATCTTTGAAGCTACTGGAAAGTTTCAAGTTGGCAGAAGATCGTAAGAAGGAGAAAGAAGAAAACACTGAAGGAGAAGCCATGCAGATGATGTAACGGTCATCCAATAAGGCTAATAACAACGACTTGTTGTCCAATAGGTGTTAGACACATATGCTTAAGATTGATGTATCAAAGAATGCTTGTAGACAATAGAAGGAGCTTAGCTCATCTTTTGCAAAAGCTTCTTTATTATGTATGTGTCGCATGCCCCATCTCAACAAGCAACAGGCTGGTGGTTGGCTTGACTTCTCTCCTTCCCACCAAAGTAGCTGAGATAGCAGTTGCCAGAGGCAAAACCATTTGCCTCTTATCTTCCCTGTCCAAGGAATGGCAGTCCAGTCCAACTGCCTCAGATGATGGCACTTAAGACATGATAAGAGTGTGATGTGGTGGGCTGTGAGCAATCTCACATTAGTGAAACTGGCTGGTCTGCAGGGTTGTCTCTTGGGTCCCCATTCGTACCTCCAGCACACTATTGTGTCTCCTAGGAAGCTCTTACTGCAATACTTCTTTGTGTCCCTAGCCCCACTCAGTCGTTTCCTTCAATTACTCACCACATAACCCTCTTTTTTTTAAATCTTCTGTTTGTCCATGGCTGCTTCATATTCCTGATTTGTCCTGGTAGAAAGCTGTGTATTGACTCACAGGTTGGCCAGTCCAGCTCCTGAGTGACAACCAAATTGTCCTTGTTTGTCCAAGAGCTGAATGGGAGCACTCGTTTTGTTCTCTGCACAGCTTTTCATTTTCATAAAACTTAAAGCATAAAACTTTAATCTGTTTAGTTAATACTGACCAGTTTGTGGTTTTGTAAGTTGAGTGTATGGTAGGGATTTAGAGGAGGGACTTGAAAACAGTGCATTTTGTTAACCTCTTTTTCCTTTCAAGATGGGACTAAACGTACTGTTACTGAAAGGGTTAAGAAGAGAACAAGGCTGTCCTGAAATGCAAGAGGAGGGAAATTATTTTAGATTATTAATAATGAATTGTATTGCTGTCTGTGGCTTCTACAGAATAAAAAAGGAATATGATTTAAGTAGTCATTATCTATTGCCAATGGCATCTTTCATGTTCTAGAAAAAATCTACAGACCTCAAGGACATACAATAAATTGAAATGACTGGAAACCAAAATAGACCTATAGCTTCATAATTTTAGAATTGTTTCAGATAATGTTGTATGCACAAGTGCAGTGGGCTGACCTTGGCTGAATGCCAGTTATCTACCAAGCTGCCCTATCATTCCCCCCATCTCATCTGGACAGGGGAGAGAATACGAAGGAAGGCAACTCGTAGGTTGAGATAAGGCAGTTTACTAAAGCAAACATGAAAGGTTGTGCACGCACAAACAAAGGAAAACCCAAAGATTTTCATCTCTAATTCCCATCAGTAAGTGATGTCCAGCCACTTCCTGGGAAAATTCCATTTTTAAAAGTTGGCCAAGCATTCTGCCTTCTGCCTCTGTGCTTCTTTTTGCTCATTCCTACTAACTTGTAATTTTTCAAGTCCTGCCTCTTCTGAATTTGTTCTGGTTTCATTCTTCTAGCTAGTCACAGTTTCTACTCCACAGGCATCTTGTCTGGCCCATCTGAGTCTCTCCTTTCGACTTCCATATCACTGAGCAATCAGCCTTGGCTGCTTTCTTCTACAGAACCTTCTCTAGTTTAGCTGTGCCCTGCTACACAGGCCTCCAGGCTTTCATCCATGTATTGGTCCTCATTTCCATTTTCCTTTCCCAGGACGTCAGCGTTGGCTTTGCTTGTCCAGTTTCTTCAACCTTACAATTTGTCTGGCTAGCTCTTTTTTTAAAATCACTCTCTCACTCTTTAGGTAGTTCACTCTTTACCTTCGTTCTGTGCCTCTAGCCCCTTCTTCCTTGCACAATCAGTGAATATTTTCATCTCTTCCATTCTCTGAGTTGGATTTCATGTGTTTCAGTTACTACTTCCATTTCCTTTCTCCGTTTTTAGGCTTCTTTCTCAGTGAGTCCTCTCAGCCTTACTTCTTGCTCCAAATTTTCTACGCCTCCCTCCCTGACACTTCCGTCTTTGTCCCAGTCTGGTTTCTCTGGTCACAGGGCCCTTGGTGGTCAGGTTTTGTTGCTCATGGGTTGTTTATGTAGCTTCTTCCTTCTCAGCCCTAGCAGGTGGATATCAGAAATATCAGAGGTGACAATCTTACCAGGTTTATGCCTCACCTGCTGTTCTGCAGTCCAAATACACAATTTCAGGGGAAGCTGTGTTCACTCTGGGCTGGTACATGTTAAATACAAGGAAGAATCTTCTAGAACTGTAGCTGTGAAGTGTGGTGATCTACAGATACAGATAGGATTTGCTTTTTGAAATGCATAGAACTCACTCAATGCTATGAAGTTTGTAGCAGAACAGTAGAGGTGCATTCCAACAGTTTCGCTTCCTAGGCAGATTTTTAAGCCTCTGTTCCAAATCATATAGATGTTTCAGCCTTTCATGGAAAAGTGAATGAAATTTATTAATGTGCCCAAAAATATGTTCTCATTCTTTGTCGTGATTGCATGTATCTCTCTGAAGTCAGTTCCGAGTGACTATCAGCGTAAATAGAGTCCATCTGAGTTTGAAAAAACTGAAAATGCAGTGTGATGATGGGAGGAATTGAGCAACTTTGATACTAAGGCACTTCCCTTCCCCCTCATGCTGTAGCTCCGTGTCCCAGACTCATGCATTTTGGCAGGCGCTTCCTGTGCTCCTCCCATACTCCTGTCTTCATTCCAACCTTGCCTTTGTGGCTGCCCTCTTGTTTCCACCACCTAACCTCTATCAGCTGTTTCCTTTATTGCTGTAATTGCTGTGTATTTTCACACAGCGACCTCTTTGTCACTGTTGGAGCAGCCCAGCTGTTTGATGGTAACAGACTAGTTTACATGCACAGTTTATGTTGTTTTAATTTAATATTTTCTTCTAGCTGTTAGGGAGGAGGGAAATAGTGAGAAAGATGTATGGTTAAACTGGCATCTTTATTTTGATGATAGTGAGCTTTGCATACTGTTAATTTTTAACAAACATGATTTTGTTTAACTTGGGGGTCCTTGGGGGTCTTTTGTATTAGTTTTATCTAAATGGGGAATGGGAAGCTACATTGTTGGCCAATCAACATGATAGAAATGCAAAATGGTTGGAAAGGGCCTTTAAGGACCTACTTCCACACACAGAGAAACACCCACCCCTGCCATGGGCAAGGACACCTACTAGATCAGGTTGCCCAAAGCCCCATCCAACCTAACCTTGAACATTTAATATGCAATAAGCAAAAATGAAGATGAATTTTGTTTTTTAAAGATAAAGAGCAATAAATGAAGAGAAAGATATAGTATATCCAGATCTCAGGAAACTGGAAGCCTGGGCCTCCTTTGTTTAGCAGTTAAACAGACCAAGAACAAAACCATCCAGAATAGGATGCCCCTGAAAAAGATAGCAGCAACTGTTGAGAAAAACAAGAGAGAATTAGATCCTCTCCCTTACACAGCTAATGAATTTTTCCTGTCCTTGGCACTTTCTGAAATAGGCGAGTTAATAGGAGTAGAGGGGAAAGGGCCAAGGGAATGGTCATTGTCAGTCACAATCAGTATCTGTCAGTCTATGTAGCAGAAGTCTGTGATGAGATTGAGTCTTGTTGGCCCATTATGTGGGATACATCTGCAATCCCAAGTGAACTATTGGTGATTTAGAATTTTTCAGGCTATGTGGAGTGTGAATACTCATGTCTTGGTTTATTGTAGCCTGTGTCATAAATGCCAATTCATGAGATGTGGTTTTGCTTTGTAAAAATGCTTGAACTGCTAGGTGGCAACTGAATTACTAGGTGGCTATAAGAATGAATTCTTAGGAGTGTTACAGAGTGGGATATTTTGAATCTGTGTAAGAATTCACATTCCCAACAGAAGATGGTTCACTAGCTATGGGTGTGTCCCAGAAAATTCGGCATTAGTAATGCTTTCCAGAATAGGTGGGAAATGGTTTTGAAAGTGGAAGTAGGAAGTATGTTCAATGCTGCACACAACTCTGGCATTCTTCAGTCACTTGAGAGTATTAATCTGCTTTCTTAGATCTGCCTGGCTCATTCTGTGGATATGTGCTGGGTTTTTTTCTTCTTCAGCTTGATTATTTTTAATGGTCTCCATTAGTTTATCATTTTAGCAAGTTTACTTCTCGTACAGTTTGGTGGAGTGATTAACAGATGAAATGACTTCAGAGTATAAATTCTCATTTGGTCTTCAAGGTTATATTTCATCTCTGTTGTATGCCTTCCTAATTACAAGCATATTTCAGTACTCAAGATTAGAATCTTAAAGAACGTATTATTCATCTTCTCTAGATCAGAATTAAAAAGAAAATGGGCTGACATGTTGTATTATTTCTTCAGAGTCTGATAATGTTATTTTCTCTCTAAGCTTATTATCTTTTTAAAATATTAAGGTAAAAATTATTCTAAGTCACATGACATTGTTCAATTAAACCATTGTTGGCTGGTTTGTTTTGATATATTTATTTCTTGTTAAAACAACAGTAACCTGTATTGCATTTGCGCCGGAAAATAGCAGTTCATCTTTGAACATTGTATGAGTGATTCCTGTCATTGGTGCCAGTACTGAAGAAAGCTCAAAGTACAAATTTTGTGATTTTGTCTTATCCCGAAGAAGCGTCTGAACACAGGTAACTTCTGTAACAATAAGATTCAGATACACCTTTGTGACTTGAGATAATCTCTGAAGAGTATATCTTACTGTGTTAAATTTTTTTCTTGTTAAATAATGGCATTAAAACCCAATCTGTGCAAAGCACGTAGAAGATTAATTAACATTGGGAAGAAAAGAGATGTCTGAGCCTTTCACCTGTAAGGTACCCTTTATCTCCAGCTGAGTTTGCCAGCCTTTAATGCTATTTGTCATCTTCTCCGATAGGATAGCTATCTTGATATTTTTTTCTGCACTGCCTGTTATAATTTGAATGACTCCCATAATACCAGTAACATGTATTAGAATGTTTTTCTCCCCTGCTGAAGGCTTTAAATACTTGTTTGGCTTAAGAAAGATAGACACATTCATTTAATTGACTTATACAGTTGTGGGCTATTGACAGTTTAGGTATCAGATCTAACACAATGAAAGGGCTTATTAAGATCATGGAAAGCTCTAAAATTCTTGTACTATTACTTAATGTGCATGGTACATGCAACTTGATTATTTTGTTATCTGATTACTGGAAATAGGTGATCAGTTGTTTTAATTGCATGAAAAGGTATTTAAATGCTCTTTTCATTGGTGATTACTAAAAGGATTCTAATGATACCAAAGTGTCTCTTCTCACTGGGGAACTGCTGATTGTCTAGGACTGGTTACTTCATGGATCAGAAGTGTGTCTGTCTTGTAGGAAAAGCCTGACCAAGATTTTTTTCCAAAGAAATGAACTGTTTCCCCCCCCCCCCCCAAAATGCTACAACGTGTAAGGTCTTGTAGGAACCATACAATTCCATATGGAAAAGCATATAAAATGACTAATTTAGTTAAAACATGGTTGTTACCATCTTTTTTTAGTTCTCTCTAGATTCCTGAGTAACATTGGAAAAGTCAGAGTATTTTTAAATTGCTTGTAGGGGTTGTACTTTATACCTAAGATCAGATCCGTCCTCATCACAGAAGGGCCTTTTCTGGTGCCAGTATCCACGCACCTCTGCATGTATAAAAGCAAAGACTCTCTTGAGTGTGAAGAGCTCATTGCACTTGACACCCCCTACTCTGGTCTGGCCTGAGCCCAGGAAGAAACAGGTTCTATAAGTGTAAATTGGAAACTCCTTTTTCTCTTCCAGCTTTCTTAGTAGTGAGTTTATTAGAGATTCTTAGATTGTGGGCTGAAACCACAGTGAGTGCGTAACAAGAGCTGCCAGCCTTCTGTATTAGGGAGGCAGGCAGTCCTACAAAGAGATCGTGGTTCAAGCTGTTTCAGAAAGGCATCTTTATCTGGTTTGAGTTGAAGGATACCACATTGTCATTATGAAGTCTCAGAAAATTTTTTTGTGGAAAAGTGTGCTCTTAACATGAACAACAACACAGCAGCAGCATCATCTATGTAAATGACACAGTCATCGTTTCAAGAAAGGACAAAGTATACCTTCTCATGGAGAGAAATCTCTGACTCTGAACTATTCATACCAGAAGCTGTCAAATGAATTATGCACTGAGAAGCTGAGTTAAGGGGACTGGAACAGTGTTGTGGCTGCAGTCAGGCAAATCTTAAGTCTTTGGAGGAAGCTTGACAAGTGAGAATGTTTTGTTTCCAGGGATGCAGAGAACTGGCAGACTCCTCTGCAAGTGGTCATGTAACTGTCAAAGTTACTCTTGACTGTCAAAATAAAAGAAATCTATTTTATTTCTAATAAGAAATCTGGGAAATGGAGAATTACATGGAGTAAAGGTATACTCTTTGACAATAGAGGCACTGTCTTCTATTATTGCTGTAATTGTAATTCTGGCTACAACTTCTAAGACCTTCAAATATTTTATCCTAAAACTACTACTATGGGTTTGTGATTGCCTAAACTTAAGGTGAAACTATCTTAGCATAGCTTATGTCTCAGCAGATACCTGTTGGTCCAATCTCAATTCAGCTGTGTTTGGCTGTGCTGGTCTACAATGAACTAGTTGAATAAAAGGTTGATTTCATTTTTAAGACTATGATAAAGCAGGATGCACTGCAAGGGAAAAAAAAGGCATCAATAAATAGGTGTGGAATTGCACCTATTTGGAATCACATGAAAGCACTGATTAATTCCAAGTAGTCCTCATTTTCTCACATGTCAAAGTCACAGCAACAGAAAAAGTCAAAGTAGTTAAACCAGGGTTCCTATTGATATGACTCCATCTTGACATTCTTTAAACCAAAGCTAGGTTAACTGGGTGAGTAAAGGACTTCAAACCTCTCTTTTCTGTCTAGTTGAGCTGCTTTATTCAGTATTTCTCAGTTTTTGAAGGCATAAGATTCCTTTCTGCATAACAAAATGGTAAGGAGGATTTTGCAATTTGAGCAGCTTTAACTGAACTAATGCCTTCAGCAAGAGTACAGGTACAGAATGTGTGTCTTTACTGAAAGGATATTCAGATTTTATCACTTACAGGACAGTTCTGCTGTCTTTTGTCTGGAAACAAAATGTGTGAGGATGAAAAGATTGAAACATGTTTGACATGAAATGTAATAGTAGTGTATCTATATTGTGATTTTTTTTAAATTTTTTTTTCCCTAAGCCGCAAGTAGTGTAATGGCTTGATATCCAGATAGAATTGGAGAATTTGAAAAGAGAGATCCCTCCTTTGTTTTACATTATGTAGCTGCGCAGGGGAAAAATATGGGAAAAGTTTCCATTGTGAGGTAGCTGGAATTCTTTCTATTAGAAAATATCAGTGCCCAGGGCTTCACTTTTAATGACATCAAAGCTAATTCAACCTGAGCAATCCTGAGTTCATGGGTAGGAAAGTAGTAGATTTCTGTAAAGAGATGTGTAAAGCTACAAAATTATCAAATGCTAAAATTACTAACAAACAGAAGACCTGTAAACTTAATGCAATAATTGACATCTTCTTGGACAGAAAGCTCACCAAGCCCCAGGTATTTTGAGAGATTCTCTACATTGGTTCTGAATATTAATTTTTCCCAGTCCTACTTGCCATTACTATCATTAGACACCACCTTTGTTGTGGTTTTAACAAGGAAACTCCCCACAGTGAAGATTAATGCACAGCTAGGTAATTACATTTTATATATATGTTAGCAAGCTTTGATTCTTTTGCATTACAGCATCAGTTGACTACAAAATAGAAGTCTTCTGTAACTTAAAAAAATAAATCTCATGTTTTAAGCTATTTTTGTGGAAAAAGTAGAGATCCTTTATTGTAGAGAACAGGAATTAAGAGTAAACCTGAATGGTGGGTGCTTCAGCTTATGGAGGTCTACTGTTGCAGAATGAGCTTGTCTGATTTCAGTTTTGCTAGAATTATTGTTCAAGAATGTGCCAAAAAATTTTCAAGACTGCTGAGAAAACAAATACATAAAATATACCTGGTTTGCTTTATTGTGTCTTCATTATGTAATTATAAAAATTCAGTATTAGAATTTTAGTATTTTGTGATGCATTTAGAGCTTTGACAGCTGGTATTGTTGTTTGTTCCAGGTATTTTGACCTTTCCTAGACACTTTCACCTGTGAACTGTCAAAGGTGTCTATGTGTGTCAGACTTCATAGCTGGCAGTAATGAGTATGATCACTTTGAATATTGGTGTAGATGGGTGGACAGAAAGGTTTTGTTTCCTAGGTTATTTTAAGAGCAGAAAAAAATAGGCTTTTTTGTCAACTTCAGTTGTCTGTCCTGAAGGATTTTTACTGTTAGTTACTGTTTCTTAAGTATCACTGAACTTACTGATTAATATGATGTTTTCTGCTCAACTATCTATTGACTAAAAAGACAACAGACATTCAGTTTACCCATTAAAATTACCCTCTTCTGCTTTTCCATTCCTTCCCCAAAGCTTTTCTATTAGGCCTGCAAAACACTGAACCACAGGTTAGGTGACAGCCATGCTGTGGCCAGTTTTATCTTAGCAAATGGTGCCATTGCAAAGTCATTATCATCTCTCCTAACCCACAAATTAAGCTCTCCCCATAACAAGAACACATCAAGTCGGCTTGTACAAGATAATGTTACGATCCAGTTATTAAAATTATTAGAAATGCCTCTTACCAAATTAAGGTGCAAACAAGAACGTATACCAAAGTGAATAGTATGGATTTTATATGAGGCAGAGAGAGAGAGATAGAAAGAAATAGGAAAAGCTGGGGAGGGCAGTCAGAAAGAGTGTGACAAAGAGAGATTAACAGATAAAGTATCACCACTCCGTGGAACCCATTGGTGTCCCATGGATCTTTTTCTGATGGTCATAGTGGCAAGAGTCCTGCAAGACATAGAGTCTAATGGATTAACATACATTCAGGGGATGCCAGGCACCTCCCATGGAGGACAAAAGCTTTGCAGTCTCTTGCGACAGGCTCTGTCTTTGTTGCCTCACTTGGATCACCTACCACCCCTGGTGGTAGAAGGCCTCAGGAATGAATCTGGGAGATGCTTTGGGGGTTTTTGATGGTTTATGACCCCTTTTCAGCTGCCCATCATGTGAATGTCCCACGTGCATGTGGTTTTCCCAGAGTGGAGTGGGGGTATGTTTACTCTGATGTGGAGGGATTTTGACATCACACACCCAAACCGATTCTCCTCTACCACCTGATGAACCTTCTTTACTTCTCCTCATACCTGAGGTGATTAGATAATAGTCTTATCTCAGGTTTCCCCTTCATAGTCCAAATTCCAGTCAGGAAGCATATTGAGGAAGGGGGATGCTTTGGTGGTTGCAGGCCTCCTTGACAGGAAGGCTTTCCATGATTTTGACAGTGTTTAAGACATCTATCACAGATGTGTATGGCTAAGAGCAAAGTCTCTGTTTTCATGAAGATAACCCTATCAGGTAAAAGAGAAGGTTAAGAGACCTAAAAACCTGTATTTTGGATATTTAAACCTGTATTTTGGATATTTTTTTCCCTTGGTGTGAAGTATTTTTCAGTTTTGCCTTAAAGACAAAGTGTTTTTCTAGTGTTGCCTTAGTCCCTGTCTCCCAGGGGCTCAGGTAAGGGACAGTACTGGAAAACTCTCCAGTCAATAGCACTCTGATTCCTATTTACTATTGCTTGTTCAAACTGGCAACAATGAAATAACAAAGAAAAATCCAAGGGCAATTAAAAGAGACAACAGGGCCCTGGGTATATGCCCGATGGAAGCAAGGCCAAGTGACATGGGAAGAATTCAGAGATGCTGCTTGCTAAAGGGAGAAAATTTGTGAAGCCAAAGCTCAGCTGGAGTTGAAGCTGGCCAGAAATGTGGGGGACACTAAGAGTTTTTTCAAATGTATTAATGGCGATAAGCACTATAGAAATATGATCAACCTGTTACAGAATGAAGATGGTCACCTCACAAAGAGTGAGAGAAAAGACCAGAGGTGTTTAACGCTTTCTTTGCCTCTGTCTTCAACATAGATGATAGACTAAGGGTGTCCTAGTGCCCTGGGGAGCTGAGGGAGGACCACGACTGCGAGAATTATCAACTCCCAGTCACCCTGAAATTGTGTGGGATCTGCTGCTCCAGTTGAATCCCTACAAATCTATGGGACCTAATGGGAGAATCCTCAAGGAGCTGGCTGATGTCATTGCAAAATCTCCCTGATGATTTTTGAGCAATATTGGGAATCTGGAAAGGTCCCAGCTGACTGGAATCTGATGAATGTTTTTCCAGTTTTCAAGAAGGGCAGGAAGGACCTTAGAAACTACAGGCCTGTCAGTCTCACATCTGTGCCTGGTAAAGTCATGGATAAGATTATTCTGGGAGGTATTGAAAGACAATGCTATTGTTGGTCACAGCCAGCGTGGCTTCATGAGAGCAAAGTCCTTATTCAACCTGATTTCCTTTTATGACGAGGTACCCACCTAGCTGATAAAGGGATCTAGTTGATGTTACCTTTTCAGGTTTCAATAAAGCTTTCGATATGGTTTCTCACAGTATCCTTCTGGACAAAAGTTCCAGTACACAGCTGGAAAAACGCACCATGTGATGGGTGAGTAGTTGGCTCACAAGTCGAGCACAGAGGGCAATAATGAATGGACTGACATCAGATTGGTGACCTGTCACTAGTGGGGTTCCACAGGGCTCCATCTTAGGCTTTGTGCTCTTCAACATTTTCATAAATGACTTGGACACAGGACTGAAAAGGATACTAAGCAAGTTTGCAGATGACACAAAACTAGGAGGATTTATTGACCCCTTTTATGTCAGGGAGGCCCTGCTGAGAGATCTTGAAAAATATGAAGTTCAACAAGGGAAAGTGATGGATTCTGCACTTGGGCTGGGGCAATCCTGGATGTACATACAGACTGGGGAATGAGATGCTGGTAAGCAGTGCCACAGAAAGGACCTAGGAGTCCTGGCTGACGACAAATTGAATGCGAGTCAGCAGTGCCCTGACAGTGAGGAGGGACAAACCATGTCATGTGGGGCATCAGGTAAAGCATCACCAGCTGGCTGAGGGAAGGGATTGTCCTGCTCTGCATGGTGTGGACTCACCTTGAATATGGTGGCAGTTTTGGGCACCATGGTATAAAAAAGATATTAAGCTATTAGAGAGTGTCCAAAGAAGGGCAACAAAGATGGTGAAGGATCTTGAGGGGAAGCTTTGTAAGGACCAACTGAGTTCACTTGCTCTGTTCAGCCTGGAGAAGAGGAGACAGGGGAGACCTCATTGCAGTAACAACTTCCTCATGAGGGGAAGGGGAGGAGCAGGCACTGATCTCTTCCATATGGTGACCAGTGGTAGGACCCAAGGGAATCAGAAGAGGTTTAGGTTGGATATTAGAAAAAGGTTCTTCACCCAGATGGCGTCTGGGTACTGGAACAGACTCCCCAGGGAAGTAGTCACAGCATCAAGCCTGACAGAGTTCAGAGCGTTTGGATGCTATTCTCAGGCACATGGTGCGACTCTTGCCCTGTGCAGGTCCAGGAGCTGGACGTATGGGTCCCTTCCAACCTGGCATATTCTATGATTTCTGTGTGCTCTGGATGACCATGTGATGATAAACATGGGAAGTGAATCCCTGTGCAAACCTAGAACAAGCCTGGTCTGTAGAGGAATTCAGTTGTTTTGACAATGGGAGTCATCGATACAACTCTGTTGTGTGCAGATGGTATGTTGAGCTTCAATTCCTAGATGGCCTTTATCAAAATCCAGGATTAACCTTTAATATATCTGAATTTCCAGTATTATGCTTGGGCTCAAGTATTGGAATCCCTCTGCTACCTATTGTTGCAGACAAATGATGGGTTGGTTGTTTCTGTACATATCTTCTTTAGACTAACAAAACACTAGTAGTGTTGCGTTCAGCATGAGAGCTAGCAGTCACTCTCCTATCTGCCAGTTTTGGATAGTGGGAAGTGATTAAAGCTCTTCTTTTGTTGAAGCATTACTGGTGCTGTGTGGAATACAAGATTCACAAGGCCAAGAGACCAAATGCCTGAGGAGGAGGATAGTTGCAAAATGGCAATGAGGCCGAAAGAAAGAGGGCCTCTGCACTGGCTTCTACTTCTGTGACTGCTCAGCGATTTTGTCCAGTGGCTGGTTTTGACACAACTGAGTAAACGGAAAATTCAGCTTAGGCTATATAGTCTTGCAGTAAGTATAGTGTGCTAAGTAAAATAAATTTTAAGTGGTTTATATGCTTAGGTATTGCTATTAATTTATGAATGTGAAACTTAAACTTGGTCAGCAATAAGAGTTATCTGAAGTAAAGGCCATTTTTTTGCCCTTAAAAATTGAATATAACATTATTTAAAATATAAGTTACTGTTTATATCAGCTAAAATCAGCTGCTCCACTTCTTGAAGTCTTTCCAGTACTGAAAGGAGCATCCTTTCTATAGGGCAATGAATAATGTACGTTAGCTTGTTTCTATGGGCATTTATTACAGCCATGCAGAACAGTTCCTGGAGAGGTTTTCCATTTCTTATTTAGCAGCAGTGAAAATCGCAATTATTCTATTTACTTGGCTTGCCACTATGGCAAAAAGTAATTCTTTGGACTGTGAGGAGGAAATATTTGTTTTCTCTGGCTGCTCCTTGCATATGCTGTTCCAATTATAAAGAAATATGGATATTTACTGATAAAATAGGGCATTTTCAAGTTTAGTTAAATTGATTTTTTTAGATTCAAGATACAGGCATAGGCAACCCATCTTGTGTTTTATATAATGCTCTTCATTATAAAGAACTAATAGGGAGTGTAGCAAATCAATAAAACATCGCCCTACATGTCAGAAAAACATTAGGGCTGTAAATTCTTCATCAGGAAGAATCTGTAGGGGGAGAAAAAGGAAACAAAAAGCTACATCAAAAGTGTTGTGGAGAATTAATGTGGAGAAGATGAAAGGGAAGGAAACGAGCAATAGGGTTGATGTAAGTGTAGGATTAGGTAAAGCAGAAGCAATATTTTTTTTTTATGGAACAGGTGAAAATAAATTAGAATAATTGTTATGGGAACGTGCAAGTAGTGGTAAGTTGAAAATGACATATATTTAGTGGCCTTATGAAATTAGGGCTTGTCCATGAATTGTGCTTATCATTCATTTCCAAGAAGTAGCTTCCTAAAAGTTCTTGTAGTATCAATGGCATTCAGAGAAGCTTATTGGACTCTTTTGCAAGCTAAAATACTGTGCTAGCATCATTCAACATTGCTTAGCTCCAGCTAATTTTATTTAAAGTATTTGAAGCCAACGAAACCTTCAAGGCCACAAATGCTGATTCTTTGTACATGCTTAAATCCTTGCTTAAAGGAATATTTACAGACACAGCTCATTACTTGGTATAGATGATAATGTGCACTGGGAAGTTCTGAAACTTACACTGAAAGTTCCTAGAATACAGGATGAACAGAAATTATTGTTGGGGCAAAATTATATCTGTTTTAAGCACACTAAATGCTGGTAATGATGTTTTAGGATTAAGGAACATCTCTTTTCCAAAACCATGCATAAGGCTGATGCACAGTTCTTAGGAGTACTTTGAGAATAATCAGGGCTAGGATATTGCTGTGTTCCATGGCTGTCTTTTGCTGTATCTCACTCCATGTTGAGCGTAAGGGAGCCGAATCCCTGGCTCTCAGATTTCAGGGTCATCCCAGTCTCTCACAGAGCAGCAATAGTGGTGCAAAATACAAGTATCCTTGTGCTTGGGAAAGACTACTGAGGGAGATGGTGGCACCTTCTTTCTTGGGCCATTATTCTGCAACTAATAGGGGAAGTCCTGATCAGGGGGATGGTGGAGGCATTTCTTACTAAGGGAAATTTTTTGTTCATTGACCTAAAATATTCTTCCTGGAGAATGCAAATTTTTTTTCCATAATTCTGTCCTTCTACTCACACCAGTGAAGACCTATGATGATTACACTGGTAAGTTTTTGAAACTGTTGTTATTCCTGACTGTCCTCTGTTTGCCGATGTCCATCTGTAAGTCAAAGCATTGGACATGGCGGTACCAAGAGGGAAGCCAGTGTGATGGCAGGATATTGTGTAGTTTCTGTCACCAAAAATTTGAAGGCTAAGTCTTTCAACATTTTACTGGTTTTTATAGCAGTATATTCAAGCTCAGTTTCAGTTCTTGTTGCTCTGTCTGTGCTGTTCTCAATTCCTTACCCCCTATTGAATGATGAGGCCTTGCATTATAGATACATGGTTGTACCAGGGTCTTTATAGCCCTTTCATTACCACTTACAATCTGCTTGATTTTTCTTGTATGTGAAGTTAGCTTTGTTAAGATGATTTTCTCAGTAGGGCTTCTATATAGACAGGGACTGTGATTTCTCTGCTCTGAAATGCTGTCCCTTCCCTTTTTGATCTGGTGTTACACTAGTTATTTTGGGGTTTTATTGAATCAACAATTCATTTTTTGTTTGCTGATGTTTTCTTTTAACCTTACTGGGTGTTTTCCCCAGTGTTTCTAACTTGCTTTTGGACTTCTTTTAAATGTTATTCAGCTTTTAAACACATTTTGTCTTCTTTTTTCATTTTACTTGCTTTTTGCACTGTTATTGTATTTGCTGTTGTTATATTTGCACAGAACCTCTCAAGCTATTTAAAAATATTAGGAAGGTCTTCACCTTTTGGTTTTGGCTTTGCTTCGTTTCATTGACCATGTCTTAAATTTTCCATTTCCAGCTGCATTGATTCTTTGGATTTTAGGTGCAGCCTTCAGAAAGCCCTGGTTCCCCAAAGAATACCTTGTGCAATTATATTTTTCTTTCATTTTCTGGGTTAAAGCTCATATGGAACAAAATCTTTACTTTTATATTTTGTTGTGCACTTTTCAGTCTCTGTGGTGCTTCCATCTCCTTGGTGTTATAGTGTCAAAATTAAATCTTGTTTCTTAGAGAGAATGAGTTTCACACCTCTTCAAATAAATAAGATCAGCTGATTCCTCCCTCATATCGTGTCATTGGAGGTAAACTGCAATCATTTCTACACCGTATGCATATATACTGTCCTTGTTGCATGTGGTCAAATGATTTGAACTGGCTTACCACAAAGCTGTGATGCCCCTGGCAGAAAGTTTACTGTGAATATAGGTGCAAAATTAGTGAGCTGAGTTTTTCTCCGGTCTCTTAAGAGAATGAGGGATTTCTCTTACAGAAATTTTCTTGTTTTTTCATCGCTGCCTGTAACATCTCTCTGTTCTGGTATGGCAATCATTTTAAATGACTGGGATAGTGGGATCTCTATGAGTGTGTAGGGTCTTTATCTGTTATGTAGGGTGTTTTATGCAATGCACATTAGAGCCCAGACAGATTTACTGGGCTCAGGAATTGTACTTTTGTATAAAAGTGTTAGGAGAAAGTAGGAGAATGTTAGTATCTTTGGGGTCTGCTAGGACTTTGAATGTGTTACAATCCACAGACAAGCTTCCTGCATTTTCACGTCACTGATGTTTTGCATCTACATTGGAGAATATGAAATGATGGCTGTTAGACCGAAAGATTCTGTCCTGTCTCTTTAAGTTTTTAGAAAAAAGTGATAGGGAAATTAGATTAAGAAATATTAATGGAGTTTCTGAAATGTTCCAAAATATTTTTAGAGATAGCACCATAACACAAATCTATGAAAGATAAGCCTTTTGTAACAGAACCTTCAAAAAAGAAGTCTATGCATTTCCTATGGTATTTAAATCAGCAGAGTCAATAGAAACTGTAGTGTCAGGGTGCCACTTCCATTGCTGCCTGAGAAGCAGAGCTCATGATTGTTTGGTATTTTCTGTCCATTTTCTTCCAATTCAGCTTTCTAATTGATACCTAGTTCATATCACCATAATATCAATGTTGTAGTAAATATGCAATTTAATGTGTCATAACTGTATGTTTTATTTAGAACAGTATAAAACTTACCGTGTTTTTATTGACAACTGCAAAAAATATGTGTCTTTTTTATTTGTCCAAAGTCTGAATATTTATAGATAATGGAAATAAAGAGGTTGTTTAGCAGGTTGTGGCTGCAATTTCATAGCTACAGTATCAGGAGGTTTCATTGTTGAGGAAATTATCTTTGTTTCATGCTAAAGGATGTAGGTAATTTGTCTCTAATGCCAAATTATTTCTGGGTGTGTACTTTACTTTTTCCCCTACATTTACGTAGATCGGAAAACTGAATGTTCCAAACAACTTGTGGAACAGTTTCCATATCAACTTTTATGTACTAAAAAGGTAATTAAAATTATTCAACCCAAACCATAAAAACCCCTCAAATTTAAATTATTTCACTTTTTAAAAGAAAATATTGTTTCTTATTTAACTGCTTTTGTTAGCATGGTGAATTTGAGTTTACCCTGGTAAAAGTCAGTAGCAAGCCACTGTTACCTCTTTAAATGTAAGTAGCTGGAACCATGAGGAAATACCAAATTTGAAGAGGTATCTATTCACATGCTGTACTTTTATGCCTTTTGAGCGAATTCATGGTAATCACTTTGTTATCATAAACAATGCAATCCCATTAACTTCTAAGGTAAATAGCATTAGATGTAAACATCTTTTTTACATTGCTACATGATTTGATTTGTTCTGCATATGGAAACACTTCAGAACTTTTTAGCATTTTCTCTTTTGTGTAAGTGGCTTATGACTTTTATGATATCTCGTCTTCTCCCTGCTGTGTCAGCTTTGCATCCTTATCCCCTGTGCAGTGGCCTGTGTTCTTCCATCTTCTATTTAGCCGTGACACATCTGGAATGGTGACATTCTTAGTCCCTTTTCTGGGATTATTTTAAAACTAGAGGAGGGGTTTCTAAAGAGGCAACATGCCTACTACTACTAATTCCTTAGAGTTTGGAGGGTTTTTTCCTACAAGATGGCTGGAGTGTCTTGATAAAAATGAGTGTTGTTGTCTTGGTGCTGGTCAAATATGCTAAAAGGGATGCTTCAAGTGTGTGATTAGGGTCCAGGAGATGATGGAGGGATTTGCTAAGTATCTTATAATGCCATTACTTCTGACCAGCTTCTGGAAGGTTACCAGTTAAAACTTACTTGCTTTGGTTTTAAAGTCATTAAAGTTCAAAACTAACCAAACAATGATTTAAAGATATTTTTTATTGCATCTTGTATCTTCTTCCTCAATGCTTGTTTTTAAAATATAAAATGAAAGCTT
Source organism: Serilophus lunatus (assembly GCA_013399895.1). Taxonomy (NCBI): domain Eukaryota; kingdom Metazoa; phylum Chordata; class Aves; order Passeriformes; family Eurylaimidae; genus Serilophus; species Serilophus lunatus. The sequence continues at coordinate 535,146 of VXBA01000127.1, forward strand.
TTTTGTATCTTCTGGCTGAAATAAAAAGTCCCCTATAAAAGCTATTTTTTCTTATATTTGGAAAACAATACAGCTAGTGTAGCTGTTAACATTTAATTTTTTTTTCTTAATCCATTGATTTGGTGGAGCTTACAGAAGTGTTCTTTTTTGCTATTTTATCAAAGGGCGTTGCAGATGATATCAACATAAATTTGTTTTTTGAAAGAATCAGGTTTGATTTGTGATATGTTTATTGTTCTGAAACATCTGGGCCAGTTTGGGAAAGGTATGCAACAGCAGATATTTTACATGTGAAGCTTTTAGTTGAAGCAGCAAATAACCTTGGACTGGGTATTCCGAAGGACTAGAGTTGACCTATATCCTGTTGTGACAGCTGAGAGCAGCAGGTTGGAACTGCTGGATGAAATCCATATACCCAGTTGCCCACTATACTTTCTTCTTGTCACTGCACAATGTCAAATCAAAGACAGTTCTTTCCTTTATTTTTTTTTAAACTGTTGCTCATTCTAGCTGTTTACTAGTTTGATGAGAAGATAGTCTTGCTGCCAGGCTAGCACAATGGGAAAAGTAATTAAAATCAGTGGTGGACTGTGTCCAGGCTGAGCATCCACCCTACATAACTAGGCTGTAGTGGAATACAACCTCCAATAATAAATACAATAAAGTGATGCTTTTCTTTCTCATTAGCTGTTTTGGTGCCTCCTGATTTTATTGGATCTCTGTATCAAGTTGTAAATGGTGTGTGAAATAAAACACTTCTCAATTGATTGATATAATCCTCATGATTACAAATGCTCTTCAAATTGCCGTAGAGTGATTTCTTTAGATCAGACATGGAAGTCTACCTGATGCATAATACTAAGTTTAGAAAGGAGATAGAAAGAAGACCAGTGTTGGGAATGGTCTGCCTATCTTCTTTTTTATGGGGGGAAAAACCCCTTGGCTTTTAAACATAATCTTCCTAATTTATATTCTCTGATACTTTTCAAAAAATATCTGAGTAGTGGTCCTCTCTGGCCAGTATTAATTCCTATCCCTCTCTCCTATTTAGGAAAACAAAAATTAGATACTTGAGAACTATATGTGACTTGTCAATAGCACATTGGTAATCAACACAGCAATTAATTGATTCTTGACTCTAAGCTTGAGATCTGGCTTCTGGTGGTAGTCTGTTAAAAAAAAATCTATCTTAGCTTGTGTGTCCTTATTACATAGCTTTCACTGAATGAAATGAATATTCACCAAATGAATATATGTATTAGGTGAATGCTTACAAAGAAAAAAATGTATTCTGAAATGTGTTTTGTATAAAAGAATAGTATGAGCTTTAGTCTGTCAAGGCACTTTGGTATGATAATGTCATTCTACTTTTGAGAATTTATACTGTCAAGTGGAATAGGTCTTGGGATCCATATGTGCCTCTATATAAAGTGAAAGAATGGAAACTTGTCAGCTCAAAGTCATTTTGGAATCAGGCTTTCTTAGTGATTTCAGTATATAGGCATGAATCATGACTCAAAAGCAACTAAAACAGTGGTGTCTACCTTCTCACCACTGTTTATTTTATTGATGTGTTTTAAGCTCCCAGTGTAATGCTCCTAGTCACCCAGATTCTGTCCCTGATCTCTCTGCTAAACCTCTTTACAAGATAAAAAAGGGGAATATCCCCAACACGTTATCCTATCAGCCAAGGAAAGTTGGAATGCAGTGCAACTTTCAAAGTGCCCTGTATGCACATGATAGCAGCACTGTTTGAACCATCTGCACCATTTTCCAGCCATCTAGGAACAATATCTCTAGCCAGGCTGAAATGTATTAAGCTGGGCAGAGCCAGGGCATTTGTCTCTGTAGAACAATGGGAAAAGGAAAGCAAATCATGTTCTTTCTTCTTTTCCATACTGATCCTGTAACAATAGACACCTATATTCCCCAAACCAGCTGTACTTTTTGTGTCTGAAGCTGTTGCCAGCAAACGTCAATATTTTTAATAGCTGTTTTATTTTATTGCTATATTTTTAGCTCTTTCCCCTCCCCTTTTTTAACTTTAGTGGGCTTAGGCAGATTACAAATATGAGATGTCATCTTAGTAGCAACTCGACAGTGAAAACTGAAGTAGTGAAACAAAGCATTTGCTGCAGTGAAGTGCTTTTGTTGCATACAGCCTCTCTACCACGTTTTGCAGAGAGGATCACTTCCCTGGTGAATGCTTAAAGGAAGCCCTTGCTGATTAGAGGTGATGAAGGCCATCACTTCTCTCTCTTGTTTTGTTTTGATTCTGTTGTTGTTAAGCTGAGGAGCTGATGCCTGTTGTGTGCTCTTTTACTTCATCTCTAGGCTGGCATGCTCCCATTTCTGAAATGAGATCTACCAAAGCAGCTAATGGTAATTTGCATCTATAAGTGCTACTTTAAAGAAAAGAGAGATAATTTGAATGTGTGTACATGTGTTTGATTTATTCTAGTAGTTATGTGCTATTTGCTGCTCTTATGATTAAGGACTTCCCATTCTGTGAATGTGCTTAATACTTTGAAAACTTGAAAGGTATGATGGCACCCCACACAATGTCAAAACGTGCATTTGAAGTAAAAGCCCAGCAATTCAGATCATCTGGTCTTGTTCATAGCAGGTAAAAGGCTGCCTTGATGACACTTAGAGCAAATGAATTTCTCTCCTGCAGTCATGCACTGAATAAATTGCTTGATCTAGTTTGGTACAAAAGGACATGATCTATAAATAGTTAACAGAGCTTTCTTCAGGACAAGTGATCTATAGACTGGAACTCTCTCTTGGGGTCTTTTAAAAAGTAAGTGCTGATATGAACAAAAGAAAAGTTTGTTTAAAAAAAAAAAGGCCTTTTTAATGAGATTGAAATTCACATACTTTAACTTCCTTTTGAAAGCATCTGGCTAACCATTTCAAAAGTCCAAAAGGCTAACCTTCCAGTCAGTTGAAGAAAAGAAAAAAGGTCAGTCCGTTTATCTGATGTGAATATACTGTCAATAACTGCAATCTGAAAATGCAAGCTGAAACAGCTGGTTAATTTGAATCAAAGAAATGTCTGCCTTATAAGTATCAGCGAGTTTGGCTTTACTTAAAAATCAGTTTCAGGCTTAAAGGAACTTCTCTTTATGACATTTTTATGAGTTTGTTGATGCACCACACTGTTGACTGCAGGGTCTCTGTCCTATATTTTGTTTCATGCACTTTTATGGGAGTTAATTTTGCAGTTTGTGGGACCGTCGTTATTTGTGATAAGTAAAACTTCTAAGACACTTTAGTGTGCTAAAAGTAGTGTCCCATGTACCAAATTTCATATTTACTCATTTAAGAATAAAGAAAAATTTTATAAAATTGTAGAATCAGTAAGATTGGAAAATACCAAGTCTAACCTTTGACTGAAGACACCTCATCAGCTAAACGATGGCACCAAGTGCCTTGTCCAGTCATTTTTTGAACAATTCAGGGGATGGTGACTCTACCACTTCCCTGGACAGCCTGTTTCAGTGCTTGAATTTCTTCACTGAAAGGATAGTTTTCCTGATATCCAAACTGAACCTCTCCTGACACAGCTTCAGACCATATCCTCTTGTCCTGTTGCTAGTTGCCTGAGAGAAGAGGCTGAATCCCACCTGGCTACAACCTCCTTTTCAGTTGTAGAGAGTAATAAGGTCTCCTCTGGGCCTTCTTTTCTCCAGGCTAAACAACCCCAGCTCCCTCAGCCATTCCTCATGGGGCTTATTATGTATGCATATATTGTGACTCAAATGTCTTCCTTGAAATGAGGATCCCAGAACTGAACACACTACTCAAGGTGTGGCCTCATCAGTGTGGAGTACGGAGAGACAGTCACTGCCTTGGTCCTGCTGGTCACACTAGTTCTGGTACAAGCTTAAATGCCATTGGCCTTCCTGGCTGCCTGGGCATGCTGATGGCTCATTTTAGTGGCTTCTAGTGGAAACGGACTCCCAGGTCCTCTTTTGCTGGGCAGCTTTCCAGCCATTCTGCCCCCAGCCTGTAGCGCTGCATGGGGTGGTTGTGACCCAAGTGCAGGACCTGGTACTTGGCCTTATTGAAGCTCCTACCTTCTTACCATTGATCCAGCTTGTCCAGATCCCTTTGTAGAGGTTTCATACCCTCCAGCAGATCAACACTCCCACCTGACTTGGTATTGTCTGCAGATTGAGTGCATTCGATCCCCTTGTCCAGACCGTTGACAAAGATATTAAACAGGGTATTGAGCCAATATTGAGCCCTGGGGAAGCACCACTTTTGAAGGGCCCTCAGCTGGATGTAACTGCAGTCACCACCACTCTCTGGGCCTAGTGATCCAGCCATCTTAACCCGAAGAAGATTTTATCTGTTCAACCCTTGGGCTGCCAGTTTTTTTCAGCACAATGCTGTGGGAGATGCTATACAAGGCTTTGCTGAAGTCCAGGTAGACAGTATCTACAGCCTTTCCCTTATCCACTAGATTGGTCGCCTCATCATAAAGGGAGACAAGGCTGGACAATTAGGACCTGCCTTTCCAAAACCTGTGCTGTCTGGGCCCGATCCCCTGGTTATCCTATGCGTGCCATGTGATTGCATCCAAGATGGTCTGTCCCATAACTTTCACTGGTGCCACAGTCAGGTTGAGAGGCCTGTAGTTACCCAAATCCTTCTTTTGACCATTCTTGTAATTAGGTGTCACATTGGCCAACCTCCAGCCATCCAGGACCTCCCCAGTTAACCAAGACTGATGATAAATGATGAAGAGTGTTTTGAAGAACTCTTCTGATAGTCTCCTCAGTGCCCTCAGATGGATCCCATCTGGCCCCGTAGAGTTGTGAGTGTCTAAGTGGCTCAGCAGTTCACTAACTACTTCCTCCTGGATTACTGGTGGTCTATTCTGTTCCCTGTCCCTGTCTGCCAACTCTGGGGGCTGGTTGAGGATAACTAGTCTTTCTGTTGAAGACTGAGGCAAAGTAGGCATTAAGTACCTCAGGCTTTTCCTCATCCTTGGTTCCAATGTTCCCCTCTGCATCCAGTAATGGATGGGGATTTTCTTTGGCCATCCTTTTGTTATTAATGTATTTATCAAAACACATTTTATTACATTTCACAGCAGTGGCCAGATTGAGTTCTAGCTGAGCTCTTGCCTTTCTAATTTTCTCTCTACATGATCCTTGTATTCTTCCTGCATTTCCTGCCCCTTCTTTCAAAGGTCATAAACTCTCTTTTTTTTTTCCCCTGAGTTCCAGTCAAAGCTCTTTGCTCAGCCAGGCTGGTCTTCTTCGCTGCTGGCTTGTCTTTCAGCACATAGGGATGGTCTGCTCCCATGCTTTTAAGATTTCCATCTTAAGTATATGTCCAATCTTCCCGGACCCCTTTTTTATTAAGAACTGTTTCCCAAAGGACTCTGAATCACTGAGTAGTTGAGTCCAGTCAGCTTGAAAGTGCTGCCATGTAAATTTCTGCGTAAAAGCCTGCATGACCTGTGCATGTAAAGCTGGGGTTTTTAGTGGCAGTGCAGGCCAGGGTAGTGATGGTGACAAGGGGGCTGGCATGTCATCTGATGTGATTTGAAACCTATCTGTGTCTTCAGGTGCATACTAGTTTGTATATGAACCACAGCTAGCACAAGGATGAGCGCTGGGAAGTATGTTATGTGCACATAGGACTGGGTAGAGCTTAAGAAGCAGAAATATGACTGCGAGTGCTTGGAGGCCAGAGGGATCCTTAACTAGAGTGAAGAGCAGACCATCTGTGTTTATAGATTTGCCATCGTTTTTGGGAGAGCAAGTTGGTCTATGCCTAAAGAGAAGCTGGAAACCAGGTATCCAGACTCTGAAATCATTCGGGCAGGTGAAGGTTACTGATTTGATCAATTAAAAAAAAATTAAAGTAGCATGGTGGAGCATTGTACAGACCACTCAAGTTGGATGAGGAAGGAAACTAAAACTTCTTTAAAAAACTGAAGGAAGTCTCTGTCACAAAATATGATAGCATCACAGAAACCCTGACATCTTCTGGAAGGGCAAAGTGATGGGATGCAAGGCAGAAGATTTGTGAAGGGTGTTTGATACTGCTGCTAGATTGATGAACTGGTTTTGGCATACTTGGGTCTATGACTCACTGCCAAGGAAGAACTGGTTGAAGATACGATACCGAAGAGAGTCTTTGCTGTGTCACCCGTGAAATAAATGGTTGGTGTTTAGGATCTTGAGGCAAGTGAAGAAAAAGATTAGCAGGGTACAGACCCTGGACATCAGGCTAATGGATTTCAGCATATTCTTTATTTATGCAAGGTGCTGCACTTCGGCAACCCCCAGTATCAATACAAGCTGGGACATGAATGGATCAAAAGCTGCCATGCCAAGAAGGACTTAGGAGAGCTGGTGGATGAGGGGCTGGACATGAGCCGGCAGTGTGCACTTTCAGCCCAGAAAGATGACTGTGTCCTGGGCTGTATCAAAAACAGCGTGGCTAGCAGGTCAAGGGAAATGATTCTGCCCCTCTGTTCTGTTCTTGTGAAGCTCCACCTGGACAGCTGCATCTAGCTATGGAGTTTCCAGCACAGAGAGGACATAAACTTGTTGGAGTGAATTCAGAAGAGGGCCACGAAGATGATTAGAGAGATGGAGCACCTCTCCTAGAAGGAAAGGCTGAGGAAATTGTGACTGTTCAGCCCAGAAAACGGGAGAGAGAGAGATTGAAAAAGCAAGCTCCAGGGAGACCTTGTAGCAGCATTCTGGTATCTAAAGGGGGCCTACAAGGGAGCTGGAGGGGGACTTTTTACAAAGGGATGGAGTGACAGGACAGGATGGAATGGTTTTAACTGAAAGAAGGTAGGTTTAGGTTACATATTGGGAGAAAATTATTTAACATGAGGGTGGCGAGGCACTGCGACAGACTATCCCGAGTAGTTCTGGATGCCCCATCCCTGGAAGTGTTCAAAGTCAGTTGGATGGGGCTTTGAGCAGCCTAGTCTAGTGGAAGGTGTCCTGGCCTGTGGCTTGAGGGCTTGAATTAGGTAATCTTTAACGTCCCTTCCAACCCAACCCATTTTGTAATCCCGTGATTTTGCAGGTAGGCAGAGTTCCATGGGAGACAGCTCTGAAGCAACTTTATCTGGAAAAGAGCTTTGTTAGGAAAGGTATAATGACAGACCTGCGATGTAAAAGCTGCATATGCGAGGTAGAAGCCTGGACAGGATACAAAGGAGGAATTTACAAAAGTTATCTGGGCATGGAAGGATGGTGTTAGGAAAGACATTTCTTCAGCGTTGCAAGGGGTATTAGGATTAACATGAAGATCTTCTATCACTGTATTATTAATAAAATGCTAAAAAGAACTCAACAAAGGAGTAACAAGTGACTTGGTAACAGCAGGCACAGATAAGATAGAGACACTTAATGATTTCTTTGCTTCTGTCTTCACTAAGAAGATCTGCCAGGTCTGTGTTATTAGTGAAAGGATTCAGGGAGTAGGCAGATGCAGATCAAGTCAATGATTGGGAGAGTTAAGTGCATGGAAGTCCATGCATCCGGACAAGCTGCATCTAAGAGTGATGAGAGAGCTGTCTGGTGTGGTCACAGACTGCACTCTATAACTTTGAAAGGTCATGAAAGCTGAGGGAGGTCCTTTGTTACTGGTGGAAAAACAAATATTGCATGAGTCTTGAGAAAAGGCAAACTCCATGGCAATACAGCCTAGTCAGCTTCAATCCCTCAGAAGTTTATAAAGTGGAGTACATTTCTAGGCACATAAAGAAGGTAATAGGGAACAGTCAGCATGAATTTACTGAGGGCTGATCGACCTGACAGCTTTTTGTGGTAAACTAACAGAATTTGTTGTTTAGGAGAGATCAGTGAACGTCATTTACCTTGACTTTAGCAAGTTTTTTGGCATGATCTCATACAACCAGATGGATAAAAAGAGTGGTCAGGCTCAATGTGTGATGGTTAGTGAGTTGAATGGGTTGTACTCTGCTTGGAGATCACCAAGGTTCTTCAAGGTTCTGTATTGTGACCAGTTCTGTTCAACAATCTTGTCAGTACCTACAGGTGGCAATGGGAGTGCACAGTTACAGAGGGCAGAGTTGGAGAAAGTTCTCAATACAGTCAAGGGCAATGCTGCCACCCAGTGGGACCTAGACAGGCAAGAGGAATGGACTAATGGGAAGGAACTTCGTGTAACTGAACAAAGTCAATGTCTGTCTTGGGAACGCAGTAACTAAATATGGTCTGAGTTTTGAGTAAAAGGATCTAATCACTTCCCCCTATCAACAGACTACACTTCTGTTAACAGAGTACAGGGAACTGATAGCAGGTTTTCATGCCAGGTTGTGCTGCTGATTCATTTGTGGCCTGCTGACATGTCTGCCCACATCTCCAAGTCCTTCTTTACAGAGTGGTTCCCCAGCCAATCAGGTTGCATTGCAATGGGCTCTTCCTTCTCACATGTTGGACTTAAAAACTAGCCTTGAATTTTAGAAGGTTTCCATAAGCTCCTTCCTCTTGCCTGTCTAGGCCCTCCTGGATGGCAGGTCTGTCAGAGAGAGTGTGTTAACTGTTTACCCCAGTTTTGTGGCATTTGTTAGCTTGACAAGAGTACACTGTCGCTTCTTCCAGGACATAGTCCTGGAAAATGTTAAACTAGCAAATACAGTCCAAAAAAACAGAAGAAAAAGCATGTACAGTAAGAAGGAGGTTAAACAATAAGGACCACCAACAAGGGAAATCTTACTGTGTTTCTCTGCATTTATGCATAATGTATTTGCATTTATGAATGGAAACATGTGAAGTACTAATTGGTTGCTACTATTTCCTAATGTGGCAGATGTAACTCTGTCTTTAAAAACTTTGAATAAAAACAATGTGAGGGAGTTGGAGCAAATTGTATAACAAGATCCAATAGTTGCCAAGACAACTCTGCAAATTGCCACAGGTCTTTACAGACTCCAGATAGCCAATAATTGTCACGGTAAGGAAGTGTGTTGTGGTTCTTGGCTTTGTGAATATATAGAGAGATGCAAGATAGTGTTTGAATTCTCCTGCAGGCTAGGAAGATTTATTTACGTTGAGGACTAGTAAAATACTTTACAAGATGCCTGGGATTTCATGCATCATGCTTTTAAAGGATGTCTTGGACTAGTTTGCCTCACATTCCTAAGGTTGCATGGGACTGCAAAAGGTAAGGATGATAGCTTTGGCACAGGACAGTTTTCACTTGCCTTTTCTATTCTGTTCCATGTGTTAGCTAGACAGTAGATTAGATGATAGCTTCACGAATGTTGTGAACACTGGGAACTAAAAGCCACTTTGTCCAACTCAGTTTGGCTTAGTCTGAGATCACTGCAGACTGTTATTGAATTGCTGCCTACAGCTGGACCTTCTATTGCCACACTGTGCTATGAGTCCTCTGGCCACCCTATCTTCTACACAAGAAGCAATACCTATACTTTACCTGACTTATAAAAATGTAAAGAATCTCTTGGCTATTTTGGCATGGGTGATACATTTAGCAGTAATGGAATTAGAGTCTTCTGCCTGAGACAGTTACTTTTCTCCAGAGAAGAGGATACCTTTATTTACGTAGGCTTGAATAAAGTCCTCAAACGTGTAAGCTACCTCACATTTACAACAGTGATGCTTGCTAGTATTGTTCATTCTTTGCAGGAATGATTTTAAGGTTTCACTTTGTAGAGCCCTTGCTGCCCACTGGATGTGCCTTAGATTTACAGCTAAATGAATCCCAGTTGAAGGGATTGGAGCCTATGATAGTGAATATTCATAAATCTCCTGTGAAGAACAATGTCTGTTTTCCTGAAGGGTATATTTTCATGGGCAGCTGTCTTGATCAGAGAAAGATTTTAGCAAGGCAGGTCTGCAGAGGATGACTTTTCATTTGGTAGATCTGATTGACTAGGGAATGCTGTCACTTTTGCTATAGCAAGAGGTAGAAGAATTAAGGGGTGTATGGAATGTGGCTAGGGATAGCATATCCATGTAATTAGGGCTGGGATTCTCAAGTCAGATGCATGCTGGGAAGCAGAATTGTAACCATGGGATTAAATCAGCAGACTTAACTTAGTAATACTTAAGGCTGGCATGAGGAACTTCAGGCATAATGTTTTGGAGCATCAGGCAGGAAACAAATGCTTGAGCTGCCCTCCAGTCTCCTGGAAAACCACCTTCATTTCCAAGAGAAAAGAAGTGACATGTGCCAGATGTACAGGAGACTCTGCATTAGTAAATTAACAGGGCTATAGCACTCAGGCTTGTGCTGCCTTCTTTAATTGCCTGACATGCATATAGAATGCCAAATGTTGTTCTCTAAAGGAAACTGAATGCAGATCATGCTTTTCAACTCTTTGCACTATTGGTTAGCTGGTACCTATCATGCTGAACATCATGAACTCAGTCCACAAGAGGTGAAGGGGCTGCTACTTGTGTAGTTCAGGTGCATGCCAGTGAAAGTCTGCCGAGTTGTGACAGTGGAGTAAGCTGTTGACCTTTTTCTAGCATCATGTCTTGGACTTGTCATTCTTTTTTCTGAGACCTCATTTACAGTAGCTCTTAAATTGGAAAGGGCTGTGACTGCTTTTATCTTTTATGCCCTTACACAGGGACAAACAAACCTTTTTAAAATAAAATAATCCATCACTGCTGCACCACATGGATGTAGTGTAGCAGTGGTTCAAACCAACATAATTACTGTAAGATGCACACATGCATACATACACACATATGTGTATACTTGGAACTGAGTAGCTGAGGATAAAGCTAGACTGGTATAGCTGTGGTGTAAAGCAAAATGTGATCCACTGCAGGAGTGAATTGTTAATTGTTAATGAAATGTTAGCATCCATTGAATGATGGTTTGTTCTTGGTTGTCTAAGGAACACAGAAACAAAATAAAACAGGAAGCAGTCAATGAAACTTCATTAGTTAATACCCATGTCTCCCTCCACACCCTACACCCTCATACCCCTACTCCCTCCCCAGGCCTAAAGCAAAAAAGCCCTGGTGTTATTGCAGTTATTAGGTTACATTATCATATCCATTGCTAGAGGAAGAATGAAGGCAAATGCAAACTTCTGACAAGTTCTTTGACTGTCTTATCTCTTCCCTTGCTTCCATCCACTCACCTTGCTAGGCTGTTGGCTGCTCAGCTGCAGAAAGAAAGTTTGCTCTATTAGGTGAAGTATTTCACTCTCCATCTGATTTTTGGTCCACCATGTCCCATCTTCCCCCCCTCCTCCCCTTTTCCATCATTTTTGGTAAAAGTAACATGCTTATTGCATGGTAAATTTCTTATCCTCTGTGCTTTTTCATATTCTCTGATATCTTGACCTCCTGTCTTTGTCATCCTACCTATTGGAGCACAGATAGCCAAATTTCCTTGAGATTCTCTTGGCTTCACATCATCTTCCCCAGTCACACATACCACGGTGAGCTGAAGGTGAAAGCAGATAAAAGCCTGTAGCTCCATTCTGTAAGAAGAATGCTGCAGTATATGGGGTATGCATTAGTTCACATAACCCTTCCCCTGACCTGTTTTTCTTTCTTGAATAGGAAAACCTAGTATTTGCTTGCTGTCTCTTTTTTCAGGGTGGTTTCCACCAAAAATGTTCTGATACTAATGTAATCTGGAATCAATGATGGCTAGACTTGAATAGACCCTTGTGTGAAACTCTGAACAGGTCATTTACAACTGTGGCACACTTGGTTTACTTCTCTTTTGCTCATCTGTACAGTGAAAAAAGAGCTAATGATTAAATTGAGTTTGTTGTGGAGGTATTGACTTGAATCTTGCCCCTGGAACACCCTTTGCTAGAACTGTAGATACACTGGCTATAGATTTTCTGTGAGACTGCACGTAAATCCTACAGTGCAATGAGCAGTACAGAATACAGTTGAGGGATTTTTTTGGTGACTGGTAGCCTGGTCCGCTTTCATACTGTGTCACCTCCCTCCCTGGAGAGATCTGGTAAATGGTGTTTTCAGACCCAGGCTTGAATGCAGACAGTCTTTTTGGTTTTAGCAGTAGTGACAGACAGCTTTTTAAATAATTGCCTTACCAAAGTTCAGTGGGTAATCAAAGAGGGTTAAGACAGAGTGCTGGATTTGCTTTTCTCTATTTGGGAAGTTTTTCAGATGTTTCTCCTGTTCTCAGTAAAGACAGTACTTACTGATTCAGGTAAGCTGAGAGCGGGTTAGGTTCACCCGTGTGTTCCAGCTGCTTTGCAGTGCTCTGGAAATGCAGACCAGCTGCAGGTCTGGCTTAACTCAAGACAGGTTTATGGCTGGTTTACATCACTGGAGCAGTGTAAAGTACCTGAAGCATGCCAGCTAATCTGGCCTATTGGTGAACCATTATAAATTACTTGTTTTTCTTCATGTTCTTTACGTGTAACTTTATTAATAGTTAAAGCCCATAGAAATTGCGTAAATTGTATTGCTAAGGCAGACTTTGTGTTTTAAACTGAAGTCTATAAAATTAGAGGGTTTTTTAAGCCAGAACTTTTTTTCTTAACTGAAATAAAATTATCAAATTATACAGTGCTCCTCTGTTTTGGATTTCTTTTAAGATGCCTGTTTTTATTATAAGATGAAATAATGGTAAATCTGAAATCTAAAAGAGTGGGTTTAATAAGTTTTCTTTTGCAAAATGTGGGTTCAGCTTTTGTTCTAAATGCAGTAAATTTTCTCCGGTTTATTGAGAATGTATGCAATATTTGTGTCATTATTATTACTGTCTGTAATTTACTGATTAAAAATACTTTGGAGATTTGAGCAAGGAAGGAAATCCATCAACCATGATTTTTCTTCTGTTTATAGTAAATTATATAACTGGAGTCATATTTACCTATCTTCAATAGCATAAGTGTTCAAAACATGCCAAAAATATTGTTCACTAATTATATTAGTCCACACATAATTTTTTTTATAATCCATCTCTTTTCTCTGAGGCTGCCATAGTCTTGAATGTGTGGTGTGCATTTTTAAATAGTAATATTCAATAAAAGAATGCCAGAAGTGTCACTACAGCTACCCTGAGTGATGCTGAACCCAGAATTTTTGCTCTTCGCCTAGAAATATTTCTGTAAAAAGAATATGAAATGATTTTAAAAAAAGTCTTTCTGGATAAGCATATTGGCATTCAAGTCAGAAATTGTATTACTCTGATCAGCTGGATATTGAAAGAAAACATGTCAGAATTTGCAAACTTTTTCTAGACTTTGTGGCAAAATGCTGAAGAATTAATTACTGCCTCATATTAATTAAGATAACAATGCAAAGCCCTTCATTAGAAGCATAGGAAAAGTTCTTCCTTGGTCCTTGGAGAGAATATTATATGCAAGCCCTGTTGTGTGGGTTGCAAGGTGTCACTGGAATTTATATGCATTACTTGTCTAATTGCAGTAAATGTAGCATGTCCAGATAGGTTTAAAAGTTGGATGGCTGTTTGTTACTTGCTGGAAATCACTTGAAACCTTGCTACTCAGAGGCAGCTGTTCACAGGTCCTTCACCTCTCCCCAGAGATAGCTGGAAGACTGTGTTGTTGGACCCTGTCTTTTATGGCAGAAGCAGTAAACATGACAGGTTGTTTGGGAGCCATCTGTTTTAAAATGGTTGCTGCTTTGTATGCAGTAATGAACTTGAGATCAATTTTCTGTCTGTCTTCATAGTAACAGCCTTGTTTGGTGTCACAACAGGTGGAAGTTGATGGGATGAAACTAAATGTGACCAGCAAGTGGAACCTGGCTTCACCCTTGTTGTCTGTCACCATTGATGGCACTCAGAGGACTATACAGGTAATCTCACCAACACATCATTTGTAGAGCTGAGACAACTAGAAGTCTTTGGGCATAAAGACAGTACTTAAATGGAGGGTCTAAACTTACTGCTTCATAAAAATTATGTGATGTTTTACAGGTAGCATAATGTTTCTACTTTGAGATGAATTCACTGATGCTTTGGATGCATTCAAAGATAGTCATAAGTTTTTGTATGTCTTTCTTTTAAAGAGAAATTCCTTATTTAGACAGAAGTCTACTCCAGCTTATAGGATCTCTTAATGGCTTGTGAGGAGACATAATTTCTTAATCACTTAAGAAATAAAAAATGGATTACTGAAAAATAACAACCAACCAAAAAAAACCGCCCAATCCACAACAAAAACCCTCACGGGGTCCTGTAGTAAAATTAGTCTCTTCCTGGTGTTTGAATTGTGTGATTTTTCCATTTTGGGCCTTTGCACTTTGAAAGTCATGGGACAGTGCATTTCCCACTTCACTTGTTTTTATATGCTTTTATGAAATATGATTAGTACCATGACTTGAGAGGTGAAATGTAGAAAACTTGTATGGTCTAAGAAAAGAGGACTAAAAAGGTTAAAGTGGTTGTACGTTCTTTTCTTCTGACCATTTGTGTGTTTGAAACCAAATCCAAAGATCAGATGCTGCTTTTAACTGCCTTGTTCTGAAAGTAGTGCCAGTCAGGATTTATGTGTTTGTTGACAAACGATTTATTTACAAATATCAATTGATATCCTTTTACAGATATTCATATAGCATATTTACAAATATCCTATTAATAGTGAAGAAGAAAAATCAAAACTTACTGAAAGTATTTTTTCTGCATACAACAGTATCACAGTATCAGCAAGGTTGGAAGAGACCTTAGAGATCATCAAGTCCAACCTATAATCTAACAGCAACCCATCATCTAAACCATGGCACCAAGTTTATCGGTGGTACAGTGGTCCGATTTCCGCTAATTTACAGTGAAATGTGTGAATTTGATTTTTCATTTTCACCCCTGGTAAATTACCCAACTGGAAATACTATTTTTGCTTTATTGAATTTAAGACTGCAACTTTGAAAATAAAAAAAATATTTTGTCTTTCAAGCTTAGTATTGCCTGAGAGTGCAATTTTCATTATGTGTCAGAGTAAATTCTGGACTTAACTTTCCATGAAATTTACAAAACTTAATGTCAGCTTCAAGGCTTGTGTATATCTAAAATAATTTTCTATTTATAGATGTATGTTGTGGGATTTTTTTAAATGTCTTAATATGAGTCCATTTTTGTTCTGTTTTAAAGGGTACATTCCTAATTTTGAATAGGAAGAAATACCAACGAATTAATATATAAAATCTATTTGAAAAGCATTATAATTAGGATGGATAACTGTATTCACAAGACCTCATTGCAAACTATATTACTATATGACTGGATATATAACTAATAGTAGTAACAGCATTTAACTAAAAGTGTAATAGTTTGAAACTAATTTTATGTGCCAATTCAAATTAGTGATCTTGAGATCTGAACGTACCTTCTTCTAGGAGCTGAGCCAGCAATAGTGTTACTTGCACTCCCTGAGTATTACCTAACTGTACGAAATACTGCAGATCTAGCCACAGCAACATGCAATGAGCTGTGTGCATGGTATCTAGCCAGAATGTGGAATCTAACAGAATGTGGAATAAGCACATATGTTGTTTCTTTCTCAGATTTTATCTGTCTTTGCTTTTAGCAAAGAAACTCAGTAGCTTGAGAAGTTATTAATCTTCTAGTGTATATATGTAAATTTATGGCAACCTTAAACTTGCCCTCTGATATCTGCTCACTAGAATCAAAATTGGTTTTTTGGTGATCTATTTCTGTAGACTCACCGTACTGCAAGAACCAAATTAGACAACTGTGTTCCTGTAGGTCAATTTGTCTCCAAAAGCAATTGACCCCTGAGTCTTGAAGGATCTTCTTTCAGCAAAACTTAGCCCTAGAGCCATTTTAAGCAACAAATATGGATGAATTGAATAATTCCAGCTGTGCTTTATTAATTTTCAGCCAATCTAATTTTTCTTCATAGTTGTTTTCATTCTTCTAAATTCCAAATACAGTTTTTTTGAACATTTTATTTCTTTGAAGGCTTGATTTATGCACCTTTGGCTTAATCCTGCAACTTGGCCACAATCCAGCAAAGCACTTAAGCATAGAAGCAGGAAATAAGTAATTTTAAAGTATTTTGGTGTGAAATGTATTTATATAAATTATAGTTCAGACACACAAATTGTTGCGTATCTGTTGCATGTTTAAGAGTAAGTCATTGAGCATGCTTCTGTATTTTCACTCCCCTGCTAAAGGATCAGTGAGTATTAGAGCAAAGCAGAGCACCAACCCTGCTGCAGAGTTATGAAGGGCCTGTGAGTTTAAAACCCAGGTCTTCCAGAACAATTTCTAGACTGGGGGACATGGGAATACATCTGATTGCCTGAGGAGAAGTATATGCCCTGGTCACAGTCTGTCTAGGCCATACCAGGGCGCAACAAGGATGTGTGGCAGCCCCCCCTCCGCCTCCCGCTTTTGTTTCCTTTGCGAGGAAGCCCATCTGTGTGCAGCAGATGGACACTGGAGGGCCTGGCCAGGTCCCCAGATGATAGAGGGACCAGAACCCTGGGGTACCCTGCAGGTCCGCTTGGCTGCAGCATAAGGGCTCTGAAATCTTCGTGCTGCTTTGGAGTACTGTGAAATCCATAGGATGTTATACAAAGCGATTGAACTGATGAAAACTTGGGATCATTTGAGCAAGAGATTTCTGAGATACTGTCTCCAGGGATGGGGGTGTGGGCAGACCCCGTGGCATTTCTGGCAGTACACAGATGCCGTTGGATTTTGTGAGGTTGTTTTTAAGTACTTTCTGAGCAAATCCTGGTTTCTCAGCATTTGCTCTACTTATGACTAGACTATGCCTTTCATTTGGGGAGGCTGAATTTTTAACATGTTGTGAAGTGTGGAATTCTGTTCAACAAGCAAATTAAATTGTTGTGTGCCAAAGTCGTTTCCCTTGCTTGTTTCCAAAGCTGTTAGAGGCTTAGAATTTGACTTACACCTAGCTATTGTAAATTTGGATTCTGCCTTTGCTGAAAATTAGAGAACTATAGTTAGAACATATCTTCCTTAAGATTCAAATTTGAAGGGATTGGGGGTTTTTTAATTGAAAATAGAAAGAAAGATACATTTAAACTATGATATGAATAGAATGTAACCTTTTAGGCAATATCTAGAGTAAAAATAAATTAATAAGTGAGGAGCCTAATGATTCCTGTGAAAAGCAGTGGAAAAATTTGGGTTGATTTGAGCTGTGGAAAAGAAGTATAAGAACTCCAGTGGAAACTGAAAGGGAGAATGGTGGTTCAGAATGGTATCATGGAAAGTAGTGACAGCTGGAAGAAAGGCAACAGACATATTTTGGATTAATGAGGGCATTTTTACCCCTGTATCTCTGCTTCCCTATACAATTCAGCTAGATTTCAGTGAGCCCTGTGCCTGCAGATACTGTCTAAGACCTCTTCTCTCTCCCTGTCCATATAAACTAGAGAGCAGGTAAAGGGAAGGAATAAGCTGTCTTCTCTATAGAATTTGAATATCTCCTTTTATTCCTCATGGGAATGGGAATCTAAAGGGACCACAAGACAAATCAAGAAATCCATGAAGTCCAGCAGACGGGCTTGAACCTAACTGTAGCTCTGTCCTTACTACAGTCAAGTTGCAAGAAGGTGCCTTCTGGTGGGACACTGCACAGGAAGAAGAGGTATCTGCAGAGTAAGCAGGTTGCTCAAGGGAAAAATGCATGTAGGAGATCCTCAAACCATCTTTGCTTTGACACTACTCGTGTTTGGGCAAGTACTCAAAAAACCGCCCCACCGACCATTCAAATTCTGGGGCTGCTCTATGGCAATGCCACATGGACAAATCTTACAACTGCTTAGTGCTGTTAAATTCTCTGCTTTCATTGATCCCATCATCAAAGAGTCAGCCCATCCTTATATACCATTTACTTGCAGTCTATAACAACAGGATGCTGAGCCAGAATTGTAGAATGGTTTGATTTGAATTATTCGTCACCATCTTTGCCAAAGTTTTTTTATCTCCTTGCTCTATCATATGCATGCAGCCTTTTCACTGCCGTATTGTGGGCCCACAGTGGTTTCACAGCTCTACTGGCTTGCTGTCATGAAACCTTCTATCATCTAAAGGGAGTGCAGGCATTCTGCCTGGGGCCACTTTTGGTGGCTTTTTGCACCTTCAGCAAAGCAATTTTACAATGGCACTGGTGATGCCTTCTCTTTTTATTTCCTGGCTTGCAGAGAATTAGTCTCTGATAAACTGAAGCTCTGTAGGATGTAGACAGAACTCAACTGGACAAGGTTCTGAGCAGCTCACTATCACTTTGACATTAGCCTGGCTTTAAATGGGGAGTATTACTATCTGGTTTCCAGAGGTCCCTTCCAGCCTAACTGTTCTGTGTCCCTATTGGACGTCCCAAACTCTACAGTAAAAAGGTCTTTATCAATCACTGCAAGGTGTAATTAAGAGAGTAATGAGTTACTAAAGAAGGACGCAATCCTGTAAACCTGAAATCATCAGTCTCAAGCTTCAAGTGTTTTTGTGAATAAAATAGATGAAGGTTTATCCAGGAAGCTTTGTCTACTTAGAGTTAAAGGGAATTCAGTGATGGCATCACTTATTTTTTCATTTAATTTATTTGTTGCATCAACAATTGCAGCAGGAGTTGTATATTCTACATCCTAGGATATGACAAATTTAAGTACTTTTCTGATATAATGTTTCTTTTGATTATTATTTTGGTCTATAATAACAGAAAAAATTAAAATGCTCTAGGTTATGAAGCCTTTTTTCCTGGAAAATATCTGACAGGAGAACAAAGCCTATGCCCAAGTATTCATTTCCTTCAACCCTGTAGACTTTTTCAAACATGTAATTTTTTTTTATTTTTTTTAAGAAAAATTACCTTTTTTGTTTTGCTGTTTTGAGATCTCCAATGTAATCTGTGATAATGAAATGATACATTATATAGATTTCCAATCTAAGGTACCATTACCTCAGAACACTCATTTTCTTAAACCCTGAAAATGGTTTTCGGAAGGTTTAGTCGGTAGTGTTTGTGAAGACTGCTTGACAGTCCATTCTTTAGTGCTGTGCAATTACTGCACACACTCTGCTCTTACCCTTTACCCATGATTTCAAAATTATTCTTGCTAGATTGTCTCCAAAAGAGAGACAGAGAATGATTTGCAAACAGAGGAAGATATTTAGTTATACTATACCCAAATAGCTATTCTTTTGGGTAAAGAAGAGCCAGCGTATGAGCCCCAGCGCTGAATTCCTGATGGGCCCACATTGATTACCCTATAGCTCACTCCCTGGCTTTTTTTCAGCCTGTTCCACTTATGGCTAATCTGGGCAAATCTGGTACAGATTTCTTGTCCATGGCTCAAATGAAAAATGAGTGAAGGGAAGGGGAAAACTAAAGGAAATAAAAGATTGTGAAACTACAGCAGCAGAACTAAAAGCACACATTGCTCTTACCGGTACTTTCAAGAAAATGAATTGTGGTTGTTTTGTTTTTTAATTCAAAAGGAAATGAGCGATCAGCTGGTATGCTCAATCAATCTCCCTGGAATAGGATTAGTTTTATCTTGTGCTACCCAAGGTGTTAAGCAATAATGTTAGTTGTCATGGTACCTTATGCTGTATTTTCTCCTTTTGGAGCTATACATTTTCATGACAAACAATAGTCAGGATGAATAACTATAAGGATTCGGCATGTGTCCAAAGGCCAAAGCATTGTGTTCAATCGTTGACAGACATGGTAGTTTTATGATATCTAAACCGTGAAAGACAAGAAATGGTTCTCTTCAACATGGTAACATATTCAGACAGCAAAAGGAAAGGAAGAGGACCGGCACCAAAGAGTGAGAAAGGACCATTTAGAATTTCACAGAGAAGACTAAACTCTATTATTGTAAATAGTTGTAAATGTTGGGGTGGAGTAAATGTCCCTTAGATTCATTCTTTACCAACACCAAATAAAGAGTATTCCTGTGGGGATCTTTTTGGTGGTATTTTGTTATTATTGGGGGTTTTTTTGTTATTTTTGTTTGTTTGTAGGTTTTTGGTTTTGTTAGTTTTAAAGCCTCTCATCTACTTCTTAATAACACCTACCTACCTTAGAGGACTAAAGAAACACATGGGCACTCTTATGAAGGCTCTCTCTGGATATGTAATAACAATACAGCAGTGGTATTAATATTAAAGAAAAAAACTTTGCAAAAAGAAGTAACACTTAACAGTCACATTGGACATCACCTAAAGATACACTGGGAAGGATCTGTGTTTCTATTTTTCTATTTACAGGAGGACAGAAATTCCTGAGTCATCTACTGTAATTGAATCCCAGGCATTAAGAGAATGGTTCTTTTAAAAAGTAGTGATATGGTGCCTCAGTCTCTTAGAAACTGCACCTGAACAATTATCTGCATGGATTGATGCCTTGTAAGCAACTCACTCTGAGTTTAACATATGTATTTGTATAGTTTGGGAACTGATCCCATTTAGTCCCTGAAAAAGGAACTGAGGTACCTTGCAACAGGTTCCAGGGGAGACTAGTATCTCAGTATCCTGTCAGGATTTCTTTTAAAGGGAAAGACTACTTCAGCATAATACCATTTACATCAATCTCAGACATCTTTCACAAGTCAAAATGCTTCACACACAGCAGGACTTCATCATCTCTTTCCCCACTCGATGACTACTGCCTTTGTAAGAACCTGGAAAATGTGGACATGCCCTAAGGAAGAACAACTCACTGAGGCTTCACTTACTATAAAGTGTGAACGGAATCTGGTAATGACTAAGAGCAGAACAGTCAAAAGTCAAAAAAAGTACAAAGTCAGGCTAACTTCCCATCTGTAGGGGAGGGATGCTCTGAGGGGAGACGGTTCTGCGCCATTAGTTCAGAATGCAAAATTGTGAAAAAGTACGGTGATTCCCAAAGTGGAAAGGCTTGTGAGGCTGAAAAGTCTGAACATATAGTGCAATGGAGAAAGTCTGCAGCATGCAAGAATTTTTGGTGACATTGCTAGTCTGGGATTACATGCCTCAACTGTGATTTTGCATGGTGGAAAGGAAGTACTGAAATGAACTTCTGCCTTCTGTTGAAGTTCTACAAGGAGAAGGAAAAGGAGACTGAGAAGAACAAATCAATCCTCACTTTTTGATAAGAGGATGACTTAATGGTTTCACAGCTACTTCTGCAGCTTTCTCCTCCTCTCTGTCCCAACCATGGGACACCAAAGGTAGGAGTGACTTAGGTGGAAGATGGAGCTTTCCAGATGCCCAAGCTACTTCACATACACAAAATCTCATAGACTAAGTACTGGTAGATGAATCTTCTGTAACTTTACAAGATAAAATACTGTGGGTTTTTTGACCCTGACTTCCCTGTCGTGGGAATAATTTGGTTTTTAGTTAAACTTGTCTGGGGATGATTCTAGCCTGTGTTTTGCTAGATTGAATTTTCAAGAATTTAAAAGTATTAGCCGAAAAGTGGATAGCATTCTCCATTTGAAATTGACGGCATAAGATGTTCAGAATTTCTGTTAGCAAGCAGTTGAAGCAAAGGAATAGAGGCTGGGCTGAAAGAAATTTTTCATTCTGAAAAGCAGTGCAAAACTACCAGTGCTCAAAATTTTAACTATAGCCTAGCTATAGATTTTCTGGACTTGTTATTTTGGTTTTGGTTCTATATAGTTTGCTATATGTTGTCTGACTCTTAATGTAGTCTTGCTACCATAGCCTAAAAAAGTTACAAAAAACCTTGGCTGAGTGTCAAGCTGTAATATTTTATGTAAGAAATGATCTCCAGCTTTAATTTTTCAAGATAAATGTGTTTGTGAAACTTAAATTTATGTGATTACCTTTTTCAGTTCATATTTGTTCTGACTTCACACATTACTTTTTCATTTGCAAACAAAGCAAAAAAATTGCTTTTGGTTTGTTGGAGTTTCTTTGGGTTTTGTATTGTTCCTTCTCTGCAGCTTCTCCTTTCCAGTAGCCTGGAGAATCTGCGACACCAGAGATTTGTGGAAAAATATTCTAAGATCTTGTTTTCTAATCATGTCTGTATCAATTTAGAATGTCTTTCAGTAATACATATTTTATGTTTTGGGCTGAGCTTTTTTATCCTTTTTCATGTAAAGGTTCTTATCATTTTTATCTGCAAGTGCTCATCCACTGCAGGCATAATGTAAAGCTGATTGTAACCCTACTGCATCTTATGATGAATAGATCATTGATACCCAACTAAGTGGAAATAATTTTCTATGGCAAAGCAGAAAAATTTAAAGTCATATCACATGTAACCTCTGGTAATTTACTGGGATTTACAGATTAAAATGATTATTTATGAAATGACTGTGGTATAGCATACACAAGATACAGGAGGAGAATCAAATACATTTTGTATGATTGTGTGCACTTGTCTATTTTTACGTGTGCACATAAGCATTTTGTTTGTATATACATAGCATGTGCAGTATAACATTCTGTAACCTGTGTGTGTAAAAATACATATAATATTTATGTAACACTCATACCCGTTTGACAGCTTTGAAACTGCAGATGGATTTTTTTGAATTAGCTGAATACTTTCTCATAAGGGGAAAAAATATACTTTTAACTGATATGATACTAATTAAGTTAGTCTGAAGCTCTGTCAATTGAATTGACTAGAAAAGCATTGATTATATCTAAGACTGCATCATTTATGTCAACAATATAAGGCAAGTAAACACAAGGTGATGTTTTGTCTTTGAAGAAATGGTAGACTTCCCTTGCTTTTTTGGTGTAAGCCTCCTAGCAAATAATGTATAATTTATTAGGAAAGCAGTGACAATGCCTGTAATTAGCTATTCTCTATTGTTACCTCTATTTGATTACTTTCCTGCTATCACATGCAATATGAAACCATCCATTATGAGGTATAGAATATGTAAATATCTAAGTTTACAAGAGAAACTGGAGACTGGTCCTTTTTCTAAAGAGGTAGAAAATAAAAGAATAATTGTTAACCATGTCCTTTCATTTTCTTGAAAACATCAATTACATTTACAAATCCCAGAAACACAAGCCCACCAGTGGAACAGAAATAACTCTTTTCAATATGCTTCAAAAAATCTAATCACGTCTAATAGCTGAAATTTATTTACAACTGTAATTTGAAACATTAATTATGATAATGTGCTGACTTCTTTTGTAACACAGTTCTCAAAAGCCTGGCAATTCTCTTTTTAGTCTTGATGTAACATATGTTTTGTGACTTTGAGAATTTTTCTACCTTTCTTTCTTGTTTTTGTTTTTAACATACACCCAGAAGGGAAATTTATTTTTGTCCCCTGTTAACTATTTCCCTCACCTTCCCCATTATTTCTCTCCTCCCCTCACTGGATGTTAATTTAAGAGATGGATTTTAGTGCTTATACTGTTTGTTAATGTTATCAGCAACTGAATGTAATGCTTTGTTTTGGACACAGCAAACAGTAGCAGTGAGGACTTACTGTACTATGATACCAATGTGCTCCAACAGTGTCAGAGCAGGAAAAGGTGCTGCTCATATCTTTGTCTTGTCTTGAGACTGAGGCTTTAGAAATGTCTTCTTGATGTGCATATGTATTTGGCTTTATTAAATTATTTTTTAAAGGGCTTGATTATTGCTATGCTAGTTTGTTTGGTTGCGAGTAAGGAG
The DNA here is from genome assembly GCA_013399895.1 of Serilophus lunatus. NCBI lineage: Eukaryota > Metazoa > Chordata > Aves > Passeriformes > Eurylaimidae > Serilophus > Serilophus lunatus. The sequence goes on from VXBA01000127.1 coordinate 558,748, forward strand.
AATCTGTGTGAGGAAATACTATAATGATTTCTTTTTCAGCTGTACAAAATAAGTTGTCAAGATACCTGGCTTGACTCTGAAAGCCTTTAAAGAAAATGACAAAATGGTCCTATTTTTCTTTTTGTTTTGTTTTTTTAAGTTGTGTTTTTCTGTGTGACAGGGAGATTAGCCAAAAAAATGGAATTTTTATTAGGACATGAAAAGGTCTCTAATGACCCTTGAAAGCAGACAAAAGGGTAGCACAATAAGTGACAGAACTCTAACGAGGGTGGAGGGCATTCCAGGAAAAAAAGAAATTAAATCCTTTAATTTTTTTCGGCTTGCCATTTTCTGACAGCTTATCAAGTACTTGGGACTTGTTTGTTTTGGCATGCGGTTCATTCATTGTAGGCAGCCGGTACTTTGTTCTTCTTTGTGGTTTCCAAAACCTGATTGTGTTTATCCTAGACTGTGGGAAAAGTGTATATTCCTGTTTCCTTTATAAAAGTAAACGTCAGGTTTTGTATGAAATTTTATTTCCCATATTTTCCATTCCATTAATCATTATTGTTGAAATATGTCAGGCTTTGGCACATCACCCTTTGTTTTCCTATGATTGTACAGATTGCAATGTCAGTGTGTGACCTATTAAGTAAAAAAATAAGTATGTTTGGGCTGTAGTAATTATTACTTCATAAAGTGTAGCTGAGGAACATGCATCATTAGTGAAAAGGGATCAGGATTCAATTTATTGCTATTAAAATTGTTTTGGGGGATATCTAGCTATTGTTGTAGAGCAGTTTCTCACTTGGTCTAAAGAAGACAAGACTTCAGAGGGAGCTGTGGTAATGGCTCTTCATATACCTGTAGGTAGCTGTATAAAGGAAGGGAATAATCTGTGTTTCCCATCTGTGATGAAAAAGAAAAGAAATAATCTGCCTAATAAAGTTGAAGTAAGGGTTATTTTAGTCAAATATTAGGAAAAAATGTCCTAATGGTAAAGATACAGGCCATCAGGATAAATTGCTTAGGGAGACTATGAAATCTCAGCAGTTGAAAGACTTTAAGAATAGGTTAGACACACATCATTTGACAGTGACACTGCTTGTTTTTATTCTGCTGGGGGTCCTAGGCTAGAAGATCTCTCAAGATTATTTGCACCCCTGTTCCTAGGATTTGTTGTCATTAAAATGTTGAAAAATTCTGTGTAGCTCTTTGTTTACAATTAAACTCTTCTCAGATCTGTGCTTTGGTATTTGAATGTATGATTGGCATTGTGTGAGATTAGGGCTGTGTTTCATGACTAGGGACTATGTGTGCTGTAGTTTAAACAGTAGGAAGAAAATTGGAGAAAACCCAACTTTTTACACTGAAAGAGGAAACAATTCACAGGTAGAAAGGATACGTTATACATTTTGCATATTCAAATTATGTTTAATGCTGTGTGAAATCAGTAACATATTTTCGTTTGCATTGTCTTGTGGCTTACTGACAATGTAATATTTGGAGACTGTTTAATAACTTCAATCAACTCTTGAACCACAGTAGGTGACCAGACATTTCATAAGGTCATTTTTTTTTTCTGTTTTCAAAGTAGCATTGTTGGAGGCTTGCATTTTAAAAAGAGATTAAAATGTCTCTCATTAGGAGAGAATGAGGATAATATTAAATGTGAGTAACAGGAATACGGAATTAGAGACGTTTGGATATGGCAGAAGCCTCATTATACATGGTATTCAAGCCCTATGTTGTTCTGTGTTGTACTTGGGCATATTTTCTTTCATTGTTCTTCAAAAATGAATTGACTGAGATGACTGAACTAAACCCAAATCTGAGATGAAGTATGATTTAGACTTCTAGTACTTCTGTTGAAGGAAATTGTTATATCTGATTTATGCATAGATTCTTTTTTATTACTTTACAATGATGTGATAAAAAGGAATGGTTACAAATTTTGGAGATGCTTTAATCAGTTCTTATATCTGTGTTTTTCAGCGGATTTCTCGGAATGCAGCTGGAGAGACAAGCATTCAGTTTCTAGGCACAGTGGTAAGCATGTAATAACTATTCTCAAGAGTTATGTTGGTAGAAGAAAAAAAATATATATAGTGTGTATATGTATATATAGTAAAGAGAAAGTAGGTAAATTACACTGACAGGAAGTTTACACATGTATGTGGTGGTTTGTATTTTGTAGAAATATTATGAGCTTAACAGGCGAATGTAGGCAAATTTCTGAAGCTAACTTTCAGGGCACATTGCACAGTATTCCACTGATTGAAGTCTGCATCTGTTTCATTTGGAAGGGATTAAAAAAAAACTAGTTGTAGACTTGTAAGCTTATTGCAGTATACTGAGGTTTGATCTGCATCAGGATAAATCCCACTCTTCCTCACCATCTCAACTTTCTGATTTCTATTGCTTCACTGTATCACCTACCCTTTATCCCAGAGGTGGGTTAGTAACTGTCTTAATGAAGACTGATGAGTAATGAAATTGTTCTGTCCTTTTCTCACTCTATCCACATTTGGTAGCTCTGTTAGTTCTCCCAGATTTTTGTTTGCTGGCTAGAAGTACGCCTAAAATCCTAATCAAACTTTATACCATTAGACATAATCTATTCAAAAGAATTATTATTTGGGGCAGTCATGTATACTATAGAAACTATAGTTTTATGTTAAGCTATGGATGCTTACCAACATACATTTAAGTTTATAAAGGAAATAAAGTTGAAGTATCCTCTGAAGTAAGTTGTCCTGCCTGCTGCCAAAAGATTTCCCTGTAGTGACATTAATAGTGAAAAGCCTAGGAATGAAATGTTCCCCTTAGAATTTAGTCCTAACATCTTTGTGCACTATATGTTTTGGACAAAAGTAGATTTGAATTGCATATGATCATGATTTCATTCTACTTATTTGTGATTAGTTCTTCCTCAAGTCCTATGAAGCCATTGTTTGTAAGGTGTAACATGGTAAGGGTAAACTTAACAAGAATACGTTGCATGTATGTTTTTACACACCTTGCATGTTGATTTTTAGAAATGAAAAGTGCCTCTAGTATTTTTTAACTTCTATAAATAGATCTTTCTATATGCATATTAATATACTTGTCTTACAAGCAGAGTGGCAGTTACATAAAGACATAAAACAGAAGTTTTGTTCACTGTATTGTATTTATAGAGATGCTTCAGCTTTGGAGTTGCAACCTCTATATGTGAGATTGCTGCCAGGTGACTGAAAATAGTCTTTTTGTGAGAAGAAAATAATTACTCCAAGTAAATAAGATATAAATACAAATGCAACTTGATAATACTGAATAGATTTTAATTGATTCCTCTGTAACTGGATACCGTAGCAGGGAAAATTCTGATTAAGTATGTAGTGACGTGAAAAAATATGTTTGTTGTTCAGTTAGATATGAAAATATTTTGCATTCATTTGTTAGAAGTGCCCTGAAGTCTCCCTGACAGACTAGAATATGTGTTCTGGGCTTGTGCAACAGAGAAAGATTATAAAAGAGGAAATAGAATTGATGTGCTTTTAGCTTTAAAAAAAATTGATGATGAAACAGCTAATGGATTATAATATATATCATATCTTATTGACTTGCTCATGTGTGTTTATTGAGTCCTAGTTATTTGGGGAAATCAAGTATGTGATTACAACTAAAATTCTCAAGAGGACTAAACAGAAAAGCCTTTAGTACTCTGATTTTTTATTTAATATAAATTATGGCCATGTCTTGCTGATCAAACCCAGAGAGAGCTTCAGCTAGCAGGGTAGAGAAGCAGTAATGAAGTCTGCTTTCCAGAATTTGCTCCAGTACCAATTTTCCCACAGAATCCAAGGCAGAGCCTGCACCTGTGCTTCCATCAGTCCCTCTAGCTTACTGTCATCCTTTCCCCTAAGTTCTGCTATTTAGTTTGTCCTTCATTTGTTTTGACATCCTTGTACTCTTCTGATTTAAACTTAATGCACTCAGCTTAGGTAATGGGGGGGGGGGGGAAAACAATAACCCCTACAAATTGCTGCATAGTCTATATATGTGTCTCTGTGTGTGTATATGTATGCATACACAAATGTAAATGTTCAAACAATGAAAACGTCATCTTAACGAAGGCCCTAGAAATACATTTTAAGTTCACCACTACATATCTCTTTCTAAACCCTTGCTAAATGCAGTCAACATAGTAAGTGTTTGAAAGGAATCTTTAGCAGCAAAAGACTCTTGATTGCTCATTATTATCATAATGTATTGTTATCAACATAATAAACAGCTTGCAGAACTACTTCTTGACTCTTTTTTCTAGTAGTAAACATTAAGAATAACTTTGAGCATTCTGTGTTCCTTCTGATCAGGGCAAATGTTGATGGCACTCCAGTGGTAGCAGGGAGCATGATGCTACTGAGTGTTACTGCCCTGTCCAGCGGAAAATATTTCTAGAACCAGCTGATAAGAAGCATAGCTTGCCCGGCTTGTCAGGAAAGCATCAGCTTCAAATAAATGGCTTCACGTGACTTTTTGGCATTGGATGGTAGAAACAGCTCTGATACTATATTTTTATAAAATACAAGCCCCTGATCCAGGAAGGTGGCTGACATTCTTAGAGAAAGTGAAAAGTGTGCTTCTCTATTATCCTTGCTATCCCAGTTAGTTAGGCGAAGGATAAAGAAAACTGCAGTGCAGATGAAAGACAATGGTATAATATGAATTCTGTTGCATAACATATGGTAAACATCTGGACAGTAGGGCAAATGTTTCTGTTAGTGTAGCAGCATATTTTTGTTGGAGGAGAACAGGAAAAATCATGTTGCTTTCCCCAGTGAAATCATAACTTTGAGTGCATGCTGTTAGCATCATTCAGGGGGCTGCAAGGATTTGTAATAATGTTTTTGTTTGTTTCTGATCATGAGTAGAAATTCATTGCTACTTGAGCATTTCTCTCTAAATTGTAGTGGCATTAGATAGGTTATTTTCTCCAAATTGTTTTTTTTGATAGAGAGCTGTGAGTCTCAGACATGATAGGGACGTATGAAGGATTTATGAGGGTGTTTCTGCCTGTGGAGTAAGCAACTGTAAATAGTAGTTGTTGAATGGTTAACTGCACAGGTTTGGCTTAATTTTCTTGTGATAACATTTTGAGTCGCGATTAAATTATTTCAGAGCAGATCCTGGGTAATTGCTGTAACTGAGATTTTACACAACGTTTTAGTCATTTGTCCTTTCTGATGAATGTCACTAGATATGATGTGTTGAGGGAATTCTGCTATTTTGCCACTTTACACTAGAATTGTTCAGGTGCTGTATTTATTAATAGCTTCCATAACACTGAGGAATCTGGTCGTGTTATACATTGTACAAAGAAAAAGGAAAGAAGATAGTGCATGCTGCAGGTTAATGTCCAAAACTGTGCCCAAAATCAAGAATACAGGAAACAAGTCCTTTACAAGTTGTCTCCTGTGTGTAGGCAGCTCACAGAAGTAGGTTTGTCAGAAACTTAGAATCACAGAATTGTTTAGGTTGTAAAAAGACCTCCAAGATTATTGACTCCAATCATTAACCCAGCACTGCCAAGTCCACCACTAAACAATGTCTTCAAGTGCCACATCTCCATGTCTTTTAAATACCTGCAGGGATGGTGACTGCACCACTTTTCTGGGCAGCTCTTTCCATGAAGAAATTTTTCCTAATACCCAATTTAAACTTCCCCTGGCACAGCTTGAGGCTGTTTCTTCTCATCACTTGTTACCCGGAAGAAGAGACCAACTCCCACCTTGCCACAACCTCCTTTCAGGTAGCTGTAGAGGATGACAAGGTTCCCCCTGAACTTCCTTTTGTCCAGGCTAAACAACCCCAAGTCCCTTAGCTGCTCCTCACAGCACTAGTTCTCTGGACACAAAGATCTATATGAAATAGATAGATAAAGATATATAGAAAAATACTAAGATCTCTGCAGAGTTTCTGCTTCAGCTTCTGTGATTCAAAAAACTGTATGTTTGAGTACTTTCTTCAGAAGACGAAAGTCCACCCTTTATTCCTGTCTTTCTAGTTAGCCTTCAGTTTCTGTTGTATCTTTTGTCTTTTCATTCCACCTTCTGGTCTCTGACGTGAGAGGAATGTTTTTTGCTGGCCCACTGCTGGCCCCAATCGTTGCTGGTTATTCAGGCCTCTCAGCTGGACTTCAGCAATGAAATATGTCTGGGCAGACAGCCTTTAACACCAAGAAAGCTGCAAATATGTAGAGAACTGAGGATTATTGGAAGCATAAAACATATTCTAGACAGTGTGTAATGGCCTCTTTGTAGAATTTGAAATGAAGAAGTTTTGTATGTTCAGATATTGAGCAGCCTGGCTCCATCGCCTCTGTAATGCCCTTGTCAGCTTTGGGCTGCAGGCCATGTTTGACAGTGATGCTCTGCTGGCCCAGTAGAATGCTTTATTCTGAAGAGGCAATCCCTATCCTCTGATGATAATTTGTGCTATTTCTTTGATCTTCTCTAGCATCACCAATATAAACAATGAAAGAACATATATGTGACATGCTAGTCATGTTGCTCAGTATATCACTTGTCTCCACCTCAGTGGAGAACACAATATATGAACCCATATGGAACACTCTGGAATTACTCTGGCCTAAGAATCAATTCATCTTTAGGTGCTTTCTGAGTTTCCTAGTAGTTTTCTTGGCTCATCCATCTCACTGGAGATTTTTCCATTTAAAACAGTCCTGAGCCCCACCACTGTGACTAGATCTGCAAATTCCAGGTTGGGAACACAGGATTTAAGAGAACTAGTCTCTGCCAAGCCCTGGCCATACTTTTTAGCATAGCTGACATATATTCTGGTACAGTAGTGATCACACTTAATGACTTTTTGATTGTCTTTTAGCTACTTCCAGATAGTTTGGCAAATGGATGTTTCACACACAATCAGGGTTATTAGTTCTGTGTGCTGTTCATTAATTTGGTCAGAAATGGAGAGCTTTACATAGAGGCATTCCTCAATCTTTGCCTTTGCTTCCTGCATTTTCATCAGTTATGTAACCTACGGGTTACTATAGTAATGTTTCTTCTCACTTCTGATTCTTCTTGCTTCTCCCTCTTGTCATGACTTACCTGTTTTTGCTTCAACAGCAAGCTTCCAACTTTTTATACTGAATCTTAGAAATTGTCCTGAAAATCTTGAGTCTGTCTACAATCTCCTCAGTTTCCAGACAGCTCCCTCCTCCTTTTTAACTTCTCCCTGCATTTTTACAAAGCATTCACTGTATAAGTCTGATTTAGTTCACAACAAAAGATGTTTAACAACCTGCTTCTTTCACCCTTGCAAATCATTGCAATTTTTAACAGGTTTTCTTTCTTTATGCTTTTCTTTCTATATGTGATACTTCTGAAACTAGGCACTGAAGGTTTATGCAGACTTCCAAACATTGGTTGAAAACCTGCAGAAGTTACAAAGGTGGTATTTACTGAAATATGTAGAGTATTAACCACAGGAAAATAAATATAGTCCAGTAGGTGTTTATTTTGCAAGCTATGTCTTTTTAAAATGGTTTTTTTACTCTTCCTTTTCACAAGCCTTAAGATTAGGGTCCCTGCTGATTTAAAGGGAATTGTACTATTGTATAGGGGGTTTTTTTTCCACCCTTTTCATCCATTTTCAGAGGCACTGTGAACCAGAGTCCTTCTAGTAGTAGAGCTATCACCAGTGGCATTTCAGTAGTGCAGAAGGTGTTACCAGAAAAACATGCAGTTGCTTCTGAAAGCATTGACTTCCTCAAGTCCCTTTTGAACATGGGCGATGACAATCCTGGGGCTGGCAACAAGGTGCTGCAGTATTCTGTGGAAAGTGGGTAATTCATGAAAACAAGGATTTAACTTGTGAAAGTAGTGGCCAAATTAGGACTCAGCAGTGAGAATTGTTCCAGTTCATGAGACGTGAATGATCAGGTGCAATCTCACAGGTACGTTCACATTTCAATTCCATTATACATTTTCATATTTAAAGCAGGTACAAGAAGGTATAGTGAATATATTAAAACTGTCCATTGGGAGCAAACTCAAAAATATCTGAGAGGTTTAGACATACTGGTGTTCCCAAAAGCCGTGTCCCTAAAATCACTTAGATTGTTTTGGAAAGCTCAGTCAGAATTCCTTTGGAAATAAAAAATCACTTGGCGTTCTTAATGTATTGTGTAGCATGTGTGCAATCTGTGGAATAGGAGTCTTTGTTTATAATAAATGGTGGTCCTTCAGAAAATGTAATAATAAGAATTTTTGATTTTCCATACTTTGACAAGTTTCTTTCTGTTTGAGCTCAGTAAAGCTTTAAGTCAGGTACAAACATAGTTGGTTAGTCTGTTACTTCTCAGAACACAAGTGGATAGCTTACCCAAACCTAACTCAAAAGATTTCCTTCTGTAGACTATGATTCATCAGAGTTGAAGTAATTATTAGTTGCTTTATTTGGCCAAAGAAGTACTGTTGTTTTGAGGATTTTTAACTGTATCAAGGCTGTTACCTCATAGCGAAGGTGAGCATTTTCTTATGAAGATGTCTACCACCAAATAAAAAACCATGCATGTAGCCCATGTTTTTAAACAGCTTTTTGATGTCTGCAACTTTGGCATATATCCAAAAACTGTTTAGGAGGTATTAATTTATATGACTTTGAAGATTAACCAGGAATCTTAATGAAACAAAGGCATGATGAAGTTAGTAAAGCTAATTTAAGCCTCCAAATGTAAATTTTAAATGAAGTTTTTATTGATAATAAATATACTTTTTTTTCTCATTAGTCTTCTAGGCTTCAGTGGTAATATCAGTAAAATAAATAATGTTTCACAAAGATTTAACATTAAAAATGCTATTAATATGACCCTTGGTACACCAGCACAATTAGATTTCAAAGTGAGCATTTAGGATGTAACAGCGATTAATGACAACCATCGAAAACAATTTTGAACTCCATCAGTTTAACTCAGGAGGGTAAACTTAATATGATAATTTATCTAGTTGAATTGTATCAGCTTAGCAGGAAAGTATGCAAATATGTGACCCTTACCTAGAATCTAAATGGATGCTGTGCTGATAGATTTATCAGTTCCATTAAAGAACTTTAGGGAACTTTGGAATTTCAGCAATTGTTCCCTTGGAGGTTGAAAACCAAACCTGATCTCATACTGGGACCATTCTGGTCTGCATATTTCCATAATTTGCCTTTGCTACTAATATGACAGCAAGACGCAAATAACTGTTTCTAATAATATCAAATGGAGTTGTGGAGGACAGCATTTTAATGTAGTAAAAGACCTCCCCGTGGGGTTGTTATTGCCACTATAGAACAGCAGTTACACAGTTGCAACAATAGTCTCTTAATTGATTCGTTTAATTAGCAAGAGATGAAGCTTGTGCTGCATCTTGTCATCTGTTATCATGGGGGTGGCTACAGAGAGAATCTTTGCATTTGTCACTCTTTGCAGTCAGGTTTAAGTAGAGTAAAATGCATTACAGCTATAGAGGTGAGTGTTGGTGAGAATGTTTTGTGAGCCTGCTTCCACACAGGTTTTCAGTGTGTGGACATGTCTGGTTTAATAATTAACACGGTCTCTGGGGTAGAATTTATGACAAAGCATTGTTTTATGAGATGAAAACCATAATCTAGCAGTGCCAGGCATTTCTAACCTAAATATGCAAATCTAAGTATTATAGGAATGGTGGATTATTTGGGGCATCACTGTTGTAGACTAGATTTACTTGGAAGAAATAGGGTCAGATTAGTGAAACCAGCCATCTGCTTTGTGATTGCTTTTTCATGGCATTTTTGTCTCCAGACTAGGTAAACAAGGAGTTACATGAGCACATGGTCCATGGTAGCAAGCATGTATAAAAGAGGGACTTTTTTGTGGTTGGCTTTCTCCAGAGTAGCTGTGAATACAGATACAGTGCTGTCCTTGTTTCTGGGAGATGAAGTAATTTTTTACTCAGATCTATTTTATTTACATTTTAAGGATATGTAAATAAATATATTTTAAAGACATGTAAATATATTGGGAGCTTCAGTTTAATTTTTCTCCTCTACTTGGCTTAGTTTTATCTTCTGTTCAAGGTTATTCTTCCTTATGGAAGGAAATATTTCTAGAGGAGGACAGGCTTCTTGTTAACCTTCATTTTCTTAATTAGCATTTAAGTTGGCATACTTCCATTGTCATAGCACTGACCTAAAATAAGGGATCTGAAATAAATTAGAAGGGGAAGTAAGTAATTCTGTGCACGTGAAACACTTGAGATGTCTTCTCCTGGTCTTTTTTTTTTTAAGTGACTGTGCCTTGGGGATTTTTTAGTATGTTTGTTTGTTTTTGTTTTTCCACTTACGTGCTGTAGCATTCAACATGCCTTCCAGTTTTGGAATGGTCTAATTTACGATGGCCCTGTCCCACATGTACCAAAAGGACAATATGCTGTTTAGAGATCACATGCTTTCTAGGACAATTTACATGAAGATTTAGTCCAGTTATCATTAAAGATCCCATAGTGGTTTCCACAAGGTTCTGAGATTGCTTCATATTCTGAGAGTCTTGGCCAAAGTCCACTTTGTGTAATTACCTTCTGTCTGCACAAGTCCCTACTGCAATTTTAGATGTGTTCAGTATTTTTCACTTCCTGTCCTAAATAGTGAAAATATTGCTACCCACTGCTCGTAATTACTGTAGGTTATAGCCTAAGTTCAAATAAAGAGATTACTTACAGAATTTTGTGTTGCCGTTGTTAAAGCACCAGAATGCATGACAAAAGATGAATAAACAGTAGGATATAAATTAAACACACAAATTGATGGAATAACTAATTTTCTTGACTTTTCTGTTTCACTGCATTTTGCCTGTCTCTGAGCTAAAGTATCTGTACTGCTAGGACCATCACTGAGGGAAAGGCCAACTCTCAGACCGTGTCAGATGTCAAACTTAACACATGGCACAGTTCTTTGAAGCATGTGGGGAACCAGTGTGGGGCTCCAAGTGCTGTCGTTTTGCACTCAGTTGGCTTTTACATGCATAACACACTTCTTTGTTCCCACAGCTGAAACACTTGACTGTACATTTGTCTCTTAACTAAAACTGGATTCAGTTTCCTCTTTCTGGATGCCTTTCATGAACTCCAGAATGTGTGTTCAACCATGCTGTCTTTAAAATGGTCCTCTTAACGTGTTGTATCATTTGGTAGAATTTATTGCATTCTACTTGAAATTCATTCCTTCTGTCTTCATAACTAAAGCCTTACATTACTTTGCTGTATGCCATGTCAAATCTTTTTTCCTGATGCTTCATTTCTTCTTTCTAGTCATCTTTTCTTCTTTTTTTCTGTCATATTTAACTTCTCCATCTTTTCTCAGATTGCTTCTCTTGTGCATTTCCTGTTTCAAGTTCTTGTAGGCATACTTATGTTTTGATTGGGTTTTGAGGGTTTTTCTACTAGAAGGATGCATGGGTTGAGAAGAGAAATATTAGTATTAATCTGACATTAACTTTCATGTTTTTCTGTATGTAGCATTTGGGAGAAAGATGAGGATAAGTATCAACTTGAGAAAAATTGCTGTGCATCAGCAAGTCATACAGCTACTGGAGTTAAAATATAAGTATTATAGATGGGGAATACTGGGGACTCTTGAAACCCAGAAGTCTTCTCTTTGTTTATTCATTTTCTTCACTGCATGTCAAATCAGTATTCTGAAGCTCTGCAAATTTTTCCCGGTATTCATTTAAGGCTCTGTGCAAATAACAGGGAAATTTATCATTCAGGAACAGACAGTTTAATAAACTTCTTTATGAAACTAAAGTTTTACATAAGTCCTCTCTTGTGTAAAGTACATTGAAAATAGCATTAATGTTATTTTAACAGAGATCCTCTGCATTCCTGCTTATCTGAAGGACAGCAATCCCCACTGCTGCAAGCACTCTTCCTGGTACAAGCAGGCAATCTCCATTTCATTCATGCTATTTGGTATTTATAGCCCTTGCCCCACAGTAAGGCAAAGAAAGGTGAAGGACAGAGCAGCAGTAGTAGGAAGTATCATGCTTGTGTGACCATCTCTCAAACACCAGTCTTATGTCTTGGAGAGGTGCCATGTTGGCAGGGTGCACAGGAAGTATTTGCATAGCAAATTGTGTTATGAGCAGGAGAACCACAACAAGGCTCTTCCTGCATCTAATGATAATTGTTTGATTGGGGGGAGGGATAGAGAAAAGAGAGGTCAGGGCAATGGGGATGAAAAGGAAGGGCCCACACTATTGTAAGGACAGTGAAAACAAACTGCCCCTGTGCCAAAGAGTTTCAGTGTATATGACATAGTAGGAGCGCTGAGTACAACATGGGAATACTCAATTGTGAGTAGGAAAGCTGTGGTATTGTCCTGTGTTTCCACTACTACCTCCATCTCCTCCCTCCCCTTAGAGTGATTTCTCCTCACATGCCCTCAGAAGCAATTTTCACTTGCTGCTTTCTTTTACGTCAGTTTTCATATGAGGAAAAACAAAGAATGTTTAAGTTGTAAAATACTTGTATTAGTGTTCTGTTACAAGTCTTTGGGCGTTCCTTGTTTTTTTGTGACGGTTTTCTGTTATTTTGGGGTTTTTTCTTCCCTAGCTTTGACTTCTAGTTATAAAAGAGCTGCAGAGACGCCCTCCCTTAGACTCACAAGTTCCAAGCCCTCTGTTAACATTTAACAAATACTCAGCAAGGAGAACAACCCAACGTGCTCGCTGTACCTAAGCCAGATCTGGATACTGCATCAAGATCACAGCTACATTCTGTCCCACAGCCTGGTTTTGACACATTGACTTAGAATAAGAGTACATGATAATAGAAATATCCTTGTTTAAGGTATAAGATGGTTGCTTTTGTGAGACACATACTGTACTCAGGCTTCCCGTAAAGTAAAAGATAACTTTTGAGAAGTTAGGAATCATCTGAAGATGCAAGAGAGGCAGTGAATTGCTCCAGCCTTAAAAAGTTTCTCACTGTGTTGCAGGCAAGATGAAAGCCTGGACCATTAATGTTTTCTAATTTATCTTCAATAGCCAAATAGAAATTTAATATTTCATGTGGAGTAACTGTACAAATGTATTTACACTCCAAGGGGTCAGAGAAGAATCTCATAGCCATAGAACATTTGATGTCGAAGAAAATCAACCAGTCTTTCACAGCAGGATCAATGAGATGAGACCGGTCAGGGTTGTGTCCAATTGACTTTTGAATATCTCTACAAACTCCATACCTTGACAATGTATTCGGTGATTTTGCAAATTCGAGGGTGTTCCTGGGGTATTTGGCCAGTGACAAAGAAGTGGTACAGATGGAGAAAATTAGGACAAGCAATTCAGATCTGTGCTAATGCTGAGTGTAAAAGAGAAGAGTCATTCTTTACCCAATCTTGTATGACTGCTCTGAGAAATATCCGGTTGAGGAGAGGTCAGAAGCTCCATTTCTAATCCCAAAAAGATGATGTAACACTTGTGGTGGGGACATAGGTATGTAGCAGCATACACTAGAGCTGTTTTATTCAGGAATCTTCACAAATCCATTACGACATGATCCACCCTCAGTGGTTCATCTGCTGAGATCATGCATTAGCAGTGATGCATTTTAAGTCTGAGGCTGATCCATTGTATTCTTTCCAGATTCTGTCAGCTCTGCAGTTCTTCAAACTTTGTGCGAGTTCTTGAAGCATTTTTCAAACCCCTGTGGTATTTTAGTTTTGGTCATGTGGCAGATGGGACCAGTTGTTCCAAAACCATTTTCAGCATCGTGAGACTGCTGGGAGGCCTCTCCAGCTGTAGAGAAAACAAACTTACATTCTACTTCTGATTTTCTTCCTCCTGGCTTGGTTTGTGGTTCACCAAATCCACTCTTGCTCTGCTGTAAGTGCATTTAACTGGCATCAGTAACATAACAGAGAGATGTAACAACTTACCTGAAATATGCAGTCTGAGAAAGGATTCTTCTCACGGGCAGGTGACCTTGTGTCCTCTAGCTGCAATGTGTGCATATGTTGAGTAGATAGCCTCAAATTACTGACAACTGAAACTAGGCGCTGGCTGGCAAAGAATTTGAATGTGCTGGGCTAGTTGTGTTGAGTGGAAGCAGGGGAGTCTCAGCCAAACTGTCTTCCTTGGGCTTGAAGGAAGCAGGATGGACTCTTGTAACCATATAATGACCACAGTGTCATTCGGAGTAATGAAGGAGGGAGAGGGATTGTGAGAAGATATTATAGGGCAACTGATTGAGATTGTAGTAGAGGTATCAGGATTTTTGAACTCATTTTCCATTTATAAATTTTGATGAGCAGAGTAGAAAAACGTCTAAGATGAAGTCAGGCTGGAGGCTGCCATTTCCACCAATTTTCATGTATGACAGTGTGAGATGTCTAGCATGAGCACATCAGATGCCTGCTTTTATGCACAGACTGCTAACTGAATGGCATATATTAGTGTTTGGCTTCACTACAGACTGTCATACTCTCCAGGCCATCGTGGCTTCTCAGCAGCAGGAGGCAGGCCAGCAGAGAAGTTCCCCTGCAGAAAAGCTTTGTACGAATGCAGCTGCTTCCTAGGAAACTCACTGCCACAGACATGCTCAGTGTAGGGCTGAAAGCCCTAGCAGCTATTGGAGTATACCTTCCTCTCTTGTGTCCAAACTAGAGCATCTTCTCAGTACCTAAAGTATTTGTCTGTGCCTGATAGCTCAGAACTAGACCTCCAGGGCAGAGTAACCCAGCGCTGTGCAGCCCTCCTGAACTCAGCCTGAAACTGCTTGTGTCTTGGTTTTGATCCATTTTTCATTTAGTGCCAGGATTTCCTTGTGTAAAATACAGCTAAAAGTGATTTTAAAGTACTTTGGCTTAATCGTGTTTTTGTTCTCCCACCCCCATGCTTTTATGTTTGAAGGCTCCATTAGTGTCCATAACAAAGAGAGAGTAACACAGATGGTAAACATTTTTACCACAGAACACCAGCAGTGAACACCATATCACTGATTTAGGAGTCTCTGTACTGTGCTTGCTCAGCTGTATATAATCACTCTCATTTCCTTCCCTTGGGTTTCTGGCCAGCTTAGGGAGACTTTACTGGTGTGCTCAGTGAAGCCTTCCTGGCATCACCAGGCTATTGCTCAGTTCTCATGTGTGCCACTTTGTGGAGCAAGAAGCTCCACACTGGAACTGGTATGAGCTTTTGGCTGGCATTTTCAGAAATGTATTTTCACCAAACATATGAGGCTAAAATTAAAACTCTTCTGGGTGAGGGCAATATCTGCTTTAGCTGCCAGACAGCCATAGTGCATTTGAATGCCTCCCTGATATAAAAGATAATAAACCTTTGGAAACTGTAACTAGCCTTGCTAGGGTTTTGTGGAATAGTTGCCATGGTAGAACCTAGTGTACATTTGGTACAAAGCAATAACATTCTTAAAGTTTCAATTTTCATTCTGGGAATGCTGATAGAAAGATGAATGCTAAGAATAAGGGTTGTTGGCTCTCTGTAGCAGTTCAAATAGAACTGTAAAAAACTAATTTGGTTTGATGCAGCATTTTACCAAGCCAACTAGCTGTGAGGTTCTTGCGTTATCTTCCTTTTCACTTTTCTTTGGACAAACAAAATAGCAGACTTAGGCTCTGTCTATCAAAAAATGCATGTAGCTTTTCTTTTGTACTTAGATGAGAGAGATAAAATCTAACTAAAATTTCACATTAGCATTCTGCTTGTAAAATAAAACAGTGCCCTTTGGGCCAGAGGAGTTTTTTTTCAAAACAAGCATGCGCTATCGTTTGTGTAGTGGTGGCTCATTTTGGTGACTTGTTTACCGGTGTGCCTTTCATATCCAAATTCTTGGCTAGAGACAAAGCATTCAAATACTTTTCTCTTTGTCAGAAAAAGAAGATGAAAATTGTCTGAAACTTGAGCCAAGTTCACATTCTCTGGAGTACCGTTTCAGCCTTTGGGAGGACCATCTAGTGCAGAGTAACTGAAAACTTGAGCTAGGTTTGTTTGAACAATCTAAACTTAAAGAAGAGACAGCAAAACAAATACTTTTTAATTCTTGTGCTTTTTATATTTACACTGGCAGTGGTTTCTTCCTCAGATAAAACATTCTGATATTAACCAGTTCCTCTAATTTTATTGGTCTCTGTTTCTTTTTATGGTAACACACACTGTGCAGGAAGGTCATTATACGGGAGAAAAAAAGCTGTCAGCATAAAAGAGAAAGTTAACATTGCACATGTCTCTGTTTATGGTGTTCCTGGAATGTGTTGTGATTTGAGCCAAAATGGCTTAAACTGATCTTTCTAATATGCTGGACGGCCTTTCCCCACATTCTACCAGTAACAAGTACTTCACCTTGCAAGTACAAATTGTAAAATTATCTGTGAACGCATCTCAAATGTTTCCTTTGTACATTGCTCCTATTTATTTTGAAGACCATTTATGTTTTTGGTAAAAGTTGATGGAATGTGGTTGTGATTACATTCAATTAAACCAACTGTGTGTGATGAGAACATCGACACGAATAATTGAAATGTGTTGTGTAGGCAAAAGCAATTTAGGTTAGTGCTGGTCTCAGTGTTGCCTGATAATTTTACATCACAGAGAACCCTGCAAACTAGTGATTTTTGTCTCATTTAGTATTGCATTAGCATCTGTGGTGCAAATGGCCATTCATCAGCTGGTAGTTTTGTTTGACTTCCAGAGGAAAAATGAAAGAAATGCAGCTTCTTTACGTTTGTGTGACTTCCATCCCCCCAACAAGTCTCATGTCTAAGGTTAAACAAGGGCAAAGGAGTAAAAACTCTGACTGTTAGGTTACGTGAGCAGCAGTAAATTCTTTAATTTTGTACCTTAATAAAAGAAAAGTAAAGCCTTATCTTTCCTAAGCCAAAACTAGTGCTTTCAGTTTCTTCCTGAAATGAGGTTTCCTCTTAAATTGACATGAAGTTGACCAGGTGTTAACCATCTTAGAGATTCCTGCTGAACCAGTCCTGTGCAGGAGTGAGGAAGGAGCCCTGATGACTTGGAACCTGAAAGATCAAATCAACAATTAAAGGATAATAGTGAATTGTGAAGGAAAGGGAAGATGACTAGCCAGGAAGGATTAGCCTGAGTCAGGAGCAAATTTCCTGAAATTGCTCAAGCAGGTGCTTAAAGGGAGGTGGGCTAGTCTCTTAAGGAGTGGTTTTCAGAAGTGTGTGAGCCAAATACAAGGAGGTCTGAGAGGCCATCGAGGAAGAAACTCCACTGGGGAAGAGAAGGATACTGCCTCGTAGGGTCAGACAGAAAGTTGTGTACTCTTGGAAGATAAGATTTCTGCTTTTCCCTGTGAGAGGCAGTGTACATTGTAGCATGGAGGAGGTTAATGTGCTAGCCCACTGACCCTTTTCATTGGGGAAAAGGGAGTGTTTAAAGAGCTAATATACATATTTTCAGTGTATTTTCTTTGTATAATATCACTAGATATTAAAGGCCAGACTTGCTGAAAGGAAAACAACTGGTATAAACTACTGAAGTGAGTTCCACAGGGCAAAATAGCATCTTTTATTACATCAGCCAATAATGTTGGTAGGAAAAAAGGAAGCACCTAAGTACTTTGGCTGTTCCCTGCTGCAGCTTCAGTGGAGAAGGGGGATAAGATTTTGTGTGAGATGTTTTCATAAGTTCCATCCCTGTAATTTTGATGCTGGGGAGCTGGAACCAGAAAAGGGGACAAATAAATCAGACATGGGCATGGGTGAGGACAGGACTTTGTTTCTGTTCTGAAGAGTTGGTGTAGCATGATCTGTTCAGGCACTGTGATGGTTATTTCATTAAATTGTCCAGCATGAACAGATATCGCAGCTACCCATTGTTAGATATTACCTGTATTTATTTTTATTAAAATATTCTTAGATTGATTGTGTGGACTCAACTGTAGGCACATCTCCCTTGTGAATCAAAATGAGGATTTGGTTTTCTAATTTCCCATGTGTTTCATTATACTGGATTCCTTTACAAGCCAAACTGTTATTTGTTTGGCTGAGTTCGTTTTTGAGTTGTACAGACACCTCAAATGCTAATGTCTGATTTTTATATACGCTATAATACCTGTACTATTTTTTGAGGGGATTAGTATTCTTTAGGCAGTGGTTTTGTTCTCAGTAGCAGTGTTCAGTAAAGCTGAGATTGTATATTTTACTATTTATAGAATATTTGTCAAAGTATTAGCCATTAAACACTTCTTCCACCTCAAGGAAAAAAGCAGAGTTTAGTTGGATATCACAGGTTTCAAGAGACAGCTATCTTCTGGCCTCAATCAAACAAAAAAGAAGAGAAACCTGCTAATACCAAGTATATAAAATTCCAGTGTATTTTATTGGACGATGAAACATTATGCTTAAAAACCACTGTACTTTGAATGACTTCCAAAATATATTGTTGGGATTCAAAGTTGTGAAATGTAATTGCTTCTACATCCTGACAGAGTTGCAGGATCTGGAGTGGCTTAAAAAAAGTGAAGACTGAAAGCCAGATTTTCAGCCAGATTTTTAGTCCCACTAAAATCAATGCAAGTTAGGCCCCTAAATGCCTTTGAAATCTGGCTCTGAGCCTGTAGTTTTTGTTGCTGTTAATACATTGGACATTTTCTTTATGCCAGCCCTTCGGTTCAACTCAAGGAACAGGAGAGGGATTTCCTGTGCCGGTCAGCAACGTGCTGTTTAGCACTGGAGCTAACCCCAAGCACAGCGCTGGGCAGTGCTGCTCTGGGACTCGCTCTACATTAATATTGCTCTAGTAGGAGTCAAAGTTTAATTGCCGATATGACTTTTGACTCCATTCTGAACTGCAAATAAGTTCTGAAGTAAGGAGGATGTCAAAGAACAATTTTCCTCTTCCCCCACTTTTTTTTTTTTCTCCTGGGTTTGTGTTCATCCAGACTTATTTTGAGAAAATAATCCATATATCCCAGCAACAGAGACATCATTGTACTGAGCTTGTTGCATAGTCATAGTTTGATGGGTAATAGTACTATGCTGTTTTTAAAGGAAGGAGCAGCCTTAGAAAGTCAGACTAGAAAATAGCTAAAAAATGTAATTTTTTTTTTTCCTATCAAATTATAAAACTGTTCTGTGCTAGCTGAAAGCACATAATGAGTAGAAAGTGAGCACTAATCCATTTGGCTCTGTCTGAACCTTCATATTTCTATTTATCTCAGTGGGAGTTTTTAATATTCTACTGATGTTATTTTATATTTTGCTGACTTTCAGGTTGAGATATTGGCACTTAAAATTATGTTGACTGCCTGAATGCAAAATCAGGCTTTATGAGAATTAATAAAGTCATGCTATTATGAATCTTGGAGATAGCACTAGCTGATATAAATGGTGTCTGAAAATGATGTAATGAGCTGGTTTTGCCTTTATTTCAAAGCTCTTTTTCATACACTTGAAAGGATTTTGCAAAGCTGTATGAATATTAAGGCTCAGATCCTGCTTACATTCCTAGGAGAGTATCTCTAGTTGATCTAACCAACAATGCTAAAAGCATGTATGAAACTTCTTTTCAGTTGCTACTTCATTAATTACAAATTACTTTTGCCTGGTCCTCAATTTGCCCTCTGATTCTCCCTGGATACCTGCCTGCTCCCCACCACAGTTCCAGACCATGGTTATTGAACGTGTAGTGGCTTTGCAACTGATTCAGTGAGGACTCCAAAAAAGTTGGAAAGATGAGCGAAACTTGATTTAAAGTTTTGACATGAGGACACACACCACTAATTGTGGTGTTGAAGTATAGAATGTTCAGTAGTGAGGAATACAATAAACTGCAGCTCTTGTTGGTACTTCAATGGCAAGTGTTTTTTAAAGTAACAGCAAACCCATTTTTGTTTACTTTATAACAAAAATGAAAACACACACTAAGTAAAAATCAATTCAGCATTGTAAATTAAAAATATATTGAAATCTGATGTGCAAATACAAAATTTAGTTAATTTGTTGTCAAACTTAATTGAATGATGTTGAAGGAATAATAAAAATCTTTTATTAATGTCTTCATCTTATTAGGTTCTTTATTCAGTTTGTGCCAGAGGATGAGTTGACTCTGAAATTCAGGCTCATATTTAAACAGGAATAAATGAGGTGTATTATAGAGTAACTCATGAATGAGATCTAATCCTACTTGAATGTGTGAAGACAAATTGTTAAAAAACTTTCAGATAGGAAGATTCTGCGGAAAGCAAGAACCTACAACCACCTCTTTTCTGCCTTTGAATCATAGGCTTATTGAATTTTGAAGTGAAGTCATTTCAGGGGAACTGAAGGGTTGTAAACTTATGGTTGTTCTTGAGATCACTGCAATTTCTCCAAATAACTTACAAGACTTTTAAAAAGATTTGGGAGTGGACCCACTGAAGTTGACCATTCAGAAGAGTGACTCCAGACTATCAGCTACCCCATAGAGCTGGTAGAACTAGAGGGTGCTGACACATTAAGGCCCTTAGGAAAGTACTACAGTGTATGATTCAGTATATACTTATCCTTGAAATCGCTTAAAATACTGACATGCATTTATGTCCTGAAATCTGTATAGACATTCTTACCTTGGTCCATCATTTAGCTGCGTTCATTATAGTTTTTTGCTACTCAAAACCTCTTTGAATTAGCTCAGTTAGAGGAAAATAGGACACACATTCCTGTTCATGTACTGCTTTTCCCAGTAATTTGCTTGTGAATAAGAATTATGAATGCCCAAGGAAGCTTTTTTAATAGCAGTTTATATTCAGAGCACTTCAGTTCTGTAGAAAGCATGTAAAATTTCCAGCAAATGATGAGCTTAATGCTCTTGTTTTCCCACCAGAGAGAATCCTTCTCTAAGTTCTCCAGTACTTCAGTGGTTGCCACCGGTACACATTTGATAAGTATGTGTCATTTATCCTTCTTTTTGCTGCTGTGTCCTTTAGGTAGAGGCAATATCATGGCTACAGGCATCTTATGTCTTCCCAACAGCAAGAAAGATGGTTAAAGGATGGATTCTTTGTTCCTCATAAGTCAGTACCGTGGCATTGAATAAATCACCAAATTTCAGTGTAGGCTGATGGGAATACAGAATGAATCATGTGCTTGTGTATGTATCTATTAGATTTATATATAGCACAGATAAATTAAGGCTGGTTGGCAATGACAGACTTCAAGTAGGAGGCATCTAGACTACCATAGCCTAGAAAGCATTTTATTGGAGACTAATTCCACATTTTTGTTGAAGAAGAGCTTTGCTTTGCTTAAAAAAGTTCTTATGCATGTTTTAAAAATTCCTTATAGGCGATTTTGGAAGGTGAAGTTGGTAAGAACATGGTGCTAATAACGCCAAGGTTGTGGATTAGATCGCTGTATGAGAGTTGGACTCGATCCTTATGGGTCCCCTACAACTCAGCAAAAATATGATATGTAATGGAGCTATATTTTCAGATGGACAAATGTGTAAGAGATGGAGAAGAAAGTGATACAAAATTCTCAGTGCTTGTTCATCACATATATGTGTGCCAGGTTGCACCTGAAAGCAGAAGGCAGAACAAATAAAGAAAACATGCTTACTCGATGAAGAGTGCCTTATTTACATGAATAAAAGCCGAGTCTGCTCCTTAGTTAAGAAAGTAGCGAGGAGTCCTCTGTCACATTTTTGTGATTAGATTTCCAGATGTGATAAATCACTCTTCACTCCATGCGAATCAGTGGAAGTTGCGAATTCTTCCATCTTTTGGTAATCAGGGTATTGGTTTCTCCACTGTCTCACTTGGTATAAGTTATTTCTCTCAAGAGAGGACTAATAAGGCCTGTTTTAGTATGATTTTCTCTGCAGCTTGCTGGTGACATCTTTACTATGCAGGCACGCATGGTAGCCCAGTGGGAGTTTCAGTTCGCTTCTGGTTATTTCCCAGGCTTTGGACGGAGAATTTCTCAGACTCAGACAATTCTGAGTGATTGTTTAGAGCAATCCTCTTCTTCACCACACATCAGTGCCAGGTTTTCAAAGATGCAAATATAGTACAATGTGTGACAATTCTGTCTCTGCAGGCCAAATACATGTATTTAAAAAGGCAATTCTTTGTCTGGTTTAGAAGCTCCCAATGATACTAAAGTGATACTATAAAGAAAAATGAGTTCTTTCAACAACTGAGAGGGAGTGAGATGAATGTTTTAATCAGAACAACAAAAAAACCCACGTGTACTCATCAGTAACAGTGTTAATGGGGAGAATTTACATTTTTAATTTAAAAAAGTGAAAAAATTAAGTCTTACTGTTAGACGAATTGTTTCTGTTTCAAATTATGTGTTTGCATCATTACTTATTAATTCATACTATTTTACTGTGTAAATGGAACTTATTTATTGTATTTATATAACATGGGCTGATGAACAGGGTGGCTGGTTACAGTGCAGTGAAATTGAAGTAGTTCGAGTTATAAATATTTTTAATAATTCTGTTGTTGATGGATGGATTATTCCTCTCAGCAAAGACAAGGACTCACCCAAGTAGCTTAAGAGAACAATTTGAGTGTCAGTTTCACAAGTGAAAAAAATCCAAAAAGGAAAAGGAAGCAATTCATTCACAACGGGACATGGTGCAGAGGAGGATAACCTGCCTTCAAAGATTTTTGTTTCGAGTATTATAATGTTTAATAAATAGTTTACTTCAAAGGCCTTTGCTGGAGAAAAAAAAATAAAATAAGCAGCTTTCCTGCTATTCTTGTTCACTGGTCCAGTGTTGCTATAAGTAGCTCATATCCTGTCCTCTGTGGTCTCAGGTGGTTAGCTTTTGTTTGGGAAACTGAAGTTTCAACCGAAAGAGCTGTGCCTACCATTTAAATTATTAGGTAGTTGACAATATGTCTTGAAAATCAATGGAACTCATTGTGGAACTTGGCAGGGTGACTTTGGCAGGGGAGGAGGGGTCTTGGTATTATTTTGGGTGATGAGCAAAGG
Organism: Serilophus lunatus; assembly: GCA_013399895.1. Taxonomy (NCBI): domain Eukaryota; kingdom Metazoa; phylum Chordata; class Aves; order Passeriformes; family Eurylaimidae; genus Serilophus; species Serilophus lunatus. The sequence continues at coordinate 581,725 of VXBA01000127.1, forward strand.
CGACAGAACAGATCATGTAAAAATAGAAATTGCTAAGACAGCATCCAAAGTAGATTCTTCACTTTCATCTTCCCCCACCACACACTTTTTTCCAAGCATTGTTAAAGTTTCATAAAGTACGAGATATATTGGGAGGTCATTTGATCTGTCCTTGGTGTCATGATAGGTATAACAAAACCTATTCTCACTTGAAGTTCTTTTGACTTGTTTTGTATCCATCTCAGTATTTCTGTATTGTTTTATTTCTGCTAAATGTTGTGCTTTCTGTTTATGTTCTATTGAGTAAAGAAATGACTCAAGGTTTAAAGGAAAAGGCTTGGGTGTTTCCCAAATAATTACAACTTAGATTTTCTAGTTCTGGGCATATGAACTAAGCTATTGTTTTGGTTTCATCCATTGTTTTTAATTCTGGGTTATTTTGAATCATTTGAGGGCGAAGTGCTACACTGCTGCCATCCTTCTAAGCCTCATGGGGATGAGGCAGATGTCTGGGGATGTTTCAGAGACACATCCTCTGGCCCTGATTTCAGTGTCTTCCCTATGAAGTATCCTGTATTTCCAGCCATGACAACTCCAAGCCAATGGAACAGGAAATACTCTCCTCATGTGTGATTTTTGTGAAGGAAGATGTTTTTGTCACTAAGGATTGATGGGGTAAGGAGGAGAAGTCTGAGTGCAGAGACCAACAAGAATTCTCCAGAAACAAGGTATTTAATCACTTGTAAGGAGAACCACAGGCAGGCAAAGCACACCCTTTCTCCAAGACCAAGTATGTGAGGTGTAATACTGTGCTGTCTCAAAGTCTGTTTTTCTATTCCATAGTGTACAGTCTGCAGTAGCATTCTTGGCTACTCTGACTGGGGGAAAGTTGATTTTACACAGAAAAGTAGAGGTGAATCTGAGGATATTTTAGAATCTCACCACTAATTCTTTTGAGTCTTTGCTATTGATCATGTATTTCGTCAGGCATCATCTGATGACTGTGAAATACTTGGTTCTCAGAATATGTCAAGGAAACATAATTGCTTCAGATCAGCCTTTGTTCAACTTACAGCTAATGAATAACTATTACAGACTAATCAGTGCTGTAATGGTAATTGGTAAAGTGGGTAAAATGACTGGAAATTCAAATGATTAAACTTGCCTGTTTGGTATTGCATGTTGAGCAGTGAGTAAATGATGTATTGTTTGAATCAGGAATCATATATGGTCATTTGTGTATTTATGCTACCATCCCACTTGGACAAATCCTCTGCACTTCAAACAGCTGTTTAAAGGGAGGACCAGGATTGCCAAGAAGTTCACGGAAAATTTTGAATTGTATCACCATGGGCCTTTTCAGCCCTGTTTTCTTTCACCATGTGTGCACATGCTCACATTCTGTCAAATTCCTGCCCCATTCCTACAAGCTCATCCTTACTCAAAGTTTTTTGGTGTATGCTTTGTGGGTGAACCTTACCTGCTGGCTCCACAGTCCTGCGTCCTTTCCCCATCTCCACATCAAGTAATGTTTTCCTCTAGATAAACTGCCTGTAGAAAACTCAGAAGCTTTTTGTATTTTATTCCTCCCAATGATCCATGAACCAGTGACTTGTTTAATTTTAATTTTTTTTCACAGAAGGCCCTTTTTTGAAGAGGTTGTTCCCATTATCCCACTGTGAAGAAAACTATGTATCTCTGCTTCCTTTTAAAGGAGAGGATAGTTGTGTTTTTCTGTCCTGTAATCTTTCACTACTGTTTCCTGATTCATTTTCCAGAATTGAAAAAAATAGCATTTGACTTGTCCTAATGGAAATTACCAAATATTAGATATTGCAATCTGAGATTACTTGGTCAGTAGAGAGAATCAGATACCTCCAGGAATGATTCTCTTCCATATGCTTCTCTGCTTGTTGTGTGAAGGGGTAGAGGTTCCCATGTTCCAACTTTGTTATTTAACTTTCATGTGGGTAATGTACCCAAGACATCTATAGAAATCTGACAGCTGCAATGCAGGACCTACAGGTGCCCTGTGGTTTTGTCGAGCAATATGCAGAAGCCAGATGGGACACCTTAAGGCCTCCCAAATGGCAGTGGTACCTGAACTTCACCCCTAAAGCTGAGGTGTTACAGGGAGTTTCTGTTAGAGCCTGGAATTTACCAGGACCATTACCAACAGAATTTCTCTGTACTGTGTGACGTACTATCTAATACCTTAACTGAATAGCAAAACTTCCTTTAGAATGCCTTTCAAATGTATGAGAACAAGAGAAAGCCTTGTGTTGTTCCATGTTTCATGTTGCTGGTCACAATAAACTCCCTTCCATTTAACCTCTCCCCCCACTACATTCTTTCCTGTGTAAGAGGAAGACTAAGATAAAAAGTTTTATAAACCTCAAAAGAGAATTAAATGTCTACTTATGTAAACGTGTAAATATAATTTATGTATACACACAATTTCTATGCTTATGATATATATAAATAACGATTGAACTTAGGTAAAAAGGAAACAGTTTTAATGTAGAAATGAATGATTAAGCTGATGATTACACATTGTGTGTTCAGGTAGTAAGGTTCTGCATGTGATAAAGAAGCTTAATTAGTTCTTTTCTCCCTGTATGTAACTTTGTTGATATGAATGTTAAACGAATTAGTGAAATAATGAAGCCAGTCAGTAACTGTTATTTCAAATTAAAAAGTCAAATGGTGGGAAAATGAGGCTGGGAGGAATGGGAACAAAAAGAAAAACCAGCAAAGATAAAAGTATTCTTTGGTAGTGGTTGTTGATGTCTACACTAGATTACTTCTTCACTGGCAAATCTTCAGTTTTGTGGACTCTAGGAGTTACTGTAGCTCTCTGCATTGTGCATATGCTGTCTTGACTACTGTTTGTCATTATATGTGCACCTGAGTTGTAAATTATGGAAACTTCTCTTCTGTTTGTGCTTTAATATTATGGGGGGAAAAATGAAAGCATAGATTGTTAAGTGTAATTCAGTTTTATATTTATTCTGTGAAGCTATATACTACATTTATGCTACACTTAGTGGAATTGTGGCAGATTATGGTTGTCATAAGGATGTTTTTATGAAACACAGGTAAAAAAAGGAAGGAAATATTGATGACACGTACTGGCTTGCTGTATTTTTTGTTAGCAGATAGCAAAACAGTGATAAATGTTATGTATGATCAGATTATTTTTTTAAAGGAGCTTCTTTAGACTTTCATGAATTCACGTTTTTTTTCAAGAAAGCCAACTTACGACTTAAAACGTATATGTGAAAAAAGCCATGAAGTTGTAGCTGATTTCTGAAAGATGTGATCTGTAAAGATTGTTTATATTTAAAATTGCCATTGTCTCTCTCCATAAATATAAATGTGCCAATGTTATTCTGAAGCATTCTGCTTTTGTTTTCTTAGCTCTTATGCAAAGAATATCTGAATATTAAATCAGTAGTAAAGCATGAGCTCAAGTCTGCTGTGGAAGTGCTTTACTTCAGCATACTTCCTAGAATTTTCTTTAAAGTCGGATTCCTCAATACAGGTAAAAGAAAAGGAGTGATACCCTGGTAGCTGAGAAAATGACTGGTGCATCATGATTTCAGAAATGATGCAAGCTAGGTTGAGTTACTCTAGTAAGAAAGAGGACTGCCTTAAAAACATTAAGAAGCTGAAGGGTTGTGTGGATTCAAGGAGATGGTCTATAAGGGAGAAAGAGCAACCTGGAGATCAGATGCCACTGAAAGGGAGTGGTCATGGACACTCTTATCTCTAATGTCTTCTGAAATCTCCCTTTCTCACATTTTACTTTAAAGTAGCTTTAAATGAAATGACTTTGCCAAACTCTCTATTTTTAGTTCAGTTTGAAGGTAATGGAGAAATTTTGTCAATCTCACTGATGTTAGCTTTGTTTTCAATGTAATATAACTCAAAATGAATATTAGCCTATATTAATTGACATTACAGTCATACTTTTTTTTTCCCCCTAAATGAAAAATGCTGTCTTGGAATATCCTCCTAAGAATTAAACGTTTCATTCTTACTTTGTTTTGAACAGAACAAATTGGAACTTATGCAATATGCCCTTCACAATGCAGATTGTATTTCACATGATACTCACTTGACGCTTAAGTTCAAACAATCATATTTTTCGAGAAACACTAAGAATGTCTAACCTTTCTTGACGTTTTCTTTTTCTCCGTCTACTACCTCATGTGCCATAATCTTGTCAGAGTATAATGATGTCAATATGCAGTAGTGCTGCCTGTTAATTTTTCAGAGTGTTATTGTACTGGTGCTGACTAGGAAGTTCACATTTTCCTTATATGAAACCTAAAACAAGAAGTAAAAAGCCAAAACTCAGCTTTCACTTCAGTTACAATTCAGTCATACACCAGAAAACGCACATTTCTGAGTATTGATTGTGTTCATTTACCACAGCAAAGTGCATTCATTGATAACTACCTGCTGGTATTGAATCAATCTGATGTGAAGCATGGGGCATTATTGTCAGGTAGGGTAAATAATATTGATTCTATTTTTAAATGAATACAACATAGGAGAAATTAATTTGATTCTATGAAGTCATTAAATTATGTACTATAAACTATATAAACAGTGAAGGTCATGTAATAGTATGATATCATGAGGCAAGTTACCGGCTGCAAGCTTTAGCAAGGCTTTCCCTCCATAATTGCAGCAGGGACATTTTAGGCTTTTTTATATTAAGGGTGGAAGAGAAACTAAATGCCTTTAATCGATCTTGAAGTAGGATTCCATTTGGTACCAAGTTCTCTGACACTCTGTAAGTGGATCTATAGTCTTAAATAACTGCAGCAAACCAGGTCCTTGGTCATGCTGTAGGTCAGCAGATTTTAAAGAGTCAAATGTTATTGTGACTAATGAACTCCGCAGTCAAAAGTCCTTGTCTTCCAAAATAAGCAAATAATCAGGAATGGGAGAAGGGAGTTGTGTTGAATGCATCATTTTGCTTGATCATCTTTCAAGCTATTGGCTCTATGAAAGAGTAGCGAGGAAGTACAAGTGCAATAAGCACAAGCACCACAGACATGAGTAAGCCATGAAGATGGCCTTGGATTGCTTTTGTATCTATTCCCCTATAGGGATAGTGAACTGTCCTACAGAAAAATTGTTAAACAACAGCAGCTAAAGCACTGAAACTGTGAACTATGGAACACTTTTTGGATTACAGCTGATCATGCAACTGAGATATAGCCATTGATCATATACCTTAAACATTGTCTTCAAAGTCTGTACAATTAATCTTGAAATCTTAGTATATGAAAAACAAGTTACTAATTATCACATACTATATGAAGAGAGCAGGAGACACTGAGAATTCTGCCAGTGCCCTGTGACCTTTTTGTCATTTCAAACACTTGGTATCAAATAATTTGCAACCAAGTTGTAGCTGGTTGAACATCTATCTAGAATTCAACACTTTTGGAAACAGTAGTAAGGTCAAAAGAGCTGGAGGAATAAAGACTTGTCTGTATATGAAAAGGAGGCAGAGAATGTGATCTATGTGACTATAATTGGTGGATACAATTTCATCTTCAGTGAAATTTGTCTGTAGAAAATAATTCATAGAGAAATGAAGGCAAATTAATATTTATCACTATTCAGTGTTGCAGAAATCAGCATAAACATCTGTCTGATACTCTTCTTTGACAACAGTACTGCAATATCATATACACAGATGTTTTTAATTATTAGGCTTAAACGCCCAGAGAGGCTCAAATGCCTATTTTGGCACCTACAGCAAGATTCAAGAGCAATTTTTGTGTCTGAGTCCAAGAAAATGATCCAGGAAGCTTAAGATCCAGTAACTTTCTGAGTGCCTTCAGGACACTTAAAATAGGTTTCACCGTTGTCTAACTAAGGGTACCTGGATCTTCTCAGCATCCCTACCATGTAGAACTGGATATCAAATCCCTTCACTGTGCTGCTGAAAAAAAAGTACTTGGGTACAATGCATCTCAATTCTCCTAAGAGAATAGTCTTCAGAAAACATCTAGAGTAGGTGGGCAGAATTGACTTCAACCCAAAGCCTAGCAGCTGTGGCCACATTGATGAAAATTCCTAGCAGTGGTAGAGGTGGTCACTTCTTGCAGCCGCCCTTGCTGCTGAGAATGCTTACCTAAAAGACTGGAAGCAGTACTGACTTGCATGTGACAGAACTAAAATCTGTCCTATCTCTGAAGTATATTGTAATTGCTAAATCTTGAAGAGATAGAGGGTCAAACTTAGTGCTTGAGACTGTCTACCAGCAAAGCAAATCTGGGGCCCCATTTCCAGAACCTTTCCCCTGAGTCAGACCAGGCAGCTGGGCAACTAAAGCAGAGCCCAGAATGCAATTTCTTACCTCTCCAGCCAAGTTCCTTAGCCTTTAAGCCACATAACTAGTTTTGTTCCTTCCTTGGCCTGTTTCTCCACTCATGAGTGTGTAACTGCCTGCCTTACACAGCAGCAATGTCCTTCTTTGAACATCTTTTAGTCAAATTTGTAAATATTTACATTACTGAATTAATTTTGAAGTATGGAGTGCTGAGCTGCATCTTGACTGCCCTTTTAATATATTTACTGCACTTGCTCATGTGTGTTGCAGTTTTAGTCATCTACTGATGGAAGTCCACCTTTAGCACACAGAGCATTATTGTACTGTCAGCCACATTCCAAATATGTTGGATATATTTAAAATTTAAAGAAAAGAAAATTCTTTGTGATGTGTCTCACTTTAAAATTTAATTAGTAAATAATAAGAGTAATCTGTTCAACTGTGATTTTTGCCCACCATGAAATGTTCTCAGTTCTGTTTCTTTGCAGATTTGACAGACAAGCTGTGAAGCTTGAAAACATTAGGATAACCTGCATGTTTCTTCCTAACTTCTTACTTTTACACTGAGTAGTGAGAGTATTTTGATGGCTAAAACCAATGCTAGTTATTTCTAGTCTTACAACCCTTTCCTTCTCTTCATGTTACTCTACACAGCTATACTCAGGAATTTGACTTTCTCAGCAGCATTCTTCATTGCTCTGAGTTCCTTTTCCTGTTCCCATACCATGTTTATATAATTATTTATATGCAGACTCACTCCGGTTGCTATTTATGCCATGTGTGATTAACTGGTATGTTGAAAATAGATATCTAACTATGAATATCTTATCTTACCTTACCATACTATTGCTTCTAAAATTCTTTCCAGTTGACTGGTTTTTACTTCTTGGCCAGTGGATCATTCCTAATCTTCTCCTGGGGTAGAGAAACTCACTATATGATTAACAACAGACTTGAGAATGAGTTCAGATTTCTTGTGAATAGTGCTTTTGTTTTTTTGAAGTAAGGAACTACAGTTAAAAAAACGCAAAGAAGTTTTCTAGTGGTCAAAATAAGTGCATTTCTCCTTTTAAACTAGCAGAGAAATTAGCCTGGTGACCCTGGAAAATAGCTTTTGGATCTAAACCAGGAGTAGCTGCGTAATAGTCCAGATCTATTGTAGGTTGTCTGAGCAGTCATTCTGTTGTATTATGCTCAGAGAAATGCTTATATGAGGAATAAACATAGTTTAGACACATAATAAGACAGGACAGAATGTATAAAACCTGAGCAACCTGGTCTGGTGGGAGGTATCCCTGCCCATGGTAGGGGGCTGGAACTAGATCTTTAAGGTCCCTTCCAACCCAAACCATTCTGTGAGTCTACAAAAATGCATCTCTAAAAGAAATCTTATATGGCAATTGCAAATATATTTCCCATGGTGTTAAAAAAGAAGATTGTTCAGTGAAGTGAAGAGTAGAACTGATAAAATATTTATTCAAAGTCCGTTATCTTTGAGTTTGATTTGCATTTAAAGAAATATTCCTAGCTTTCTTCCTCCACTGTTGTCATTAAGATTGTCTTAAACAGTTTCACATAATCCTCTAAATGTTGTGTCAAAAATTGAGTCAGTAATTGAGAGGTGAAATATGGAGATCAATATACTCTGTGCTCTGAATGCTTCACATAAATTCGGTCTAATTAAAAAAATAAAAACTAAATCACTTTAACTGCGAACTTCAAAATCTTGCTGTAAGGACAGAGGTTAAATCAATTATAAAGTCATGGCCAAAGCTTGGGCTTGAAGAAGGAAGTAGCTGTAGTACTTGGTACTGAGGAGGTATAGCAGCAAAACTCCAAATGTGTATTTTGAACCAGAACGGAAGATAAAATATAAGTGCCTTAAGTGTTGAATGACAGATGATCAGGGGTTTGTGTTACCACTTTGTATTTAGATGCTTCAATTCTGCCTAAGTGTCCTGCTTTAGGTATGTAAGACTTCTTGGATGTAGTCCTTAGATATTAGCAAAGGTGGTCATGTAAGGTTTGAATTACAAAAGCACTAGTCTGTAACATAAAAGACAATTTTAAGTCCTACATGAATAGTGCTGCTAGTAATCATAGATGCATCAGCATGTATTTCTGAATTACAGAGGTTACAGAATGTGCATCTATTGATAGTGTAGATATCCTTCCTAATGCCATGAAATGATCACTGGAAATTTAATGGTAGGAAACGGATATAATACCAGTGCTGTGCTGCTGCTGCGACTTTAATGATGATTTAGTATCCAGAATAATTAAAAAAATAATAATAATTAAAACCTGGTTTATTACATATAATAAAATTTATATATTTTGTGTGAATTTTCATAGTCTTACTATCAGTCTTTTATGTTATTTTTATTGCATATGAAATAAAAACTAAGCTCCTTTTTCACAACCCTATCCTAAAGAAGACAGTAAGAATGAGAAATTAATTTCTCAAACAAGCAGTTTTCTCCAGGCAGATATGTCCATATTGATGTGCAGTGTAGCAACTCATTTAGTTCTTGTTGAATCAAAAGTTCTAACTAAAGTACCTTGGATGAACTTCCTGAAATCAGTGGGACTACTGAGAGAAACAAATACAGAACAGTATCAGATCCAGGATTTAAAGCTTGTCTGTCTCTAACCTGGTCATTAATGCTATTAAACCCCCTAAAGCAATAGTCAGGCTGTGGAATTGTTATGGTGTGAGAGCAGTGTCTGTCCTGAAGATGTATGGAAGAGATTATCATACTGTTAAAGTTGCAGCATCTTAGATGACTTGAGTTCTCATACATGTACTCAGTCCTTTCTCACAGCTTCCTCTCATCACTATCTAGACTCCTGCTTTGAATTTTAAGTTTGCAACAGCCTTACAAATGCATCTGGACTTGCTCAGGTTCAAGGAGCTTCATATATTAACATTCCTGAATCCATATTTCAATCCAGAGAGGATTGAAATAAATAAATAAATAAACCACGAAAAAAACAACTGAATCAAACGTCTGGAAAAAGGCCTTGGCTTCCTACACACATTTTTCTCCAGTTGTATATATCATTGTGCTACCTACTGTACAAAACAAAACAGAAAGATACTGTGGCTTACCGAGTAGTATTTGGAAGCATTCCAAGGCAAATTAACAGACCATGCTCTAACCAGTGCTTGGCCAACCATTAGAAAACCTCGTAAGCTGTGAAAGAATGCAGTTTGCTCTGCAATTTTCTCCCTATGAAGCATACAGACTAAAATCATTTTTGTAGTCAGTGGAAAATAAGACCTATCTAAATGTTCTGTGTGGTTATAGGTAGCCTCAGAGTGAATGAAAGACCTCTCTCTGTGCTCTCGTTTTTCTTCTGTTGAAGTGAGTGCCATAAGTAGCACTGAGCTTGAAGGGAAGAGGAGTCGAACATTTATTATATCCTGGTCACCCAGAGAGGGAAAAACGTTAGTGTCTGCAAATTAAGCAGCATTTGCTTGGCATTTCTATAAATCAGTTCTACTCAATAGGTTTTGGTTTGTTTGGTGGTTTTTTTCCTAGTGAGGGATGTGTTTTGCCCCAAATCAGATAGCAGTTTTCAAAAAGTACTCCCTTATTAAGCTTACTGAATAGCTTACAAATTTGAAGTTAACCAAAATGAAGAAGGCTGAAAAATATGAAGTATCCTAAAGGCGTGGGCTGATGTGTAATTCATACTGTAGCTTTACACATCTTTGGCTTTTCGTTTTATAAGCCATTACTTTGATCTCTAGTCAACCCAAACTCTACAGGTTTTGTGAGCCTTGTGCCATTCATTGTCAATGGACTTGCTTGTTATGGCTGTGAGAATCCATTACTCTAACAAGTTACCTTAGTAAAATATACAGCCAAATTGGTAGTCACCTGCGGCCAGTGCAGTTCATTGCAACCTGGTTGCAATGGTTGGTGACATCTGTGTAACTCTTCTCCTCAGACAGCAAACTCCAGGATAGTTGAACCAAACTTCTTTCTGAAGGATTTAAAGACACAGTCGTAGGTGATGATATTACCACTACCTATTACAACTACTTTCCAATGGTAAGAACAGGAGCAGGACAAGCTTCTACTTATGAGGCAGCATATTTTATTTTCAGAACACTGAGCCTTCCTAGCCATGTTGTCTGTGGTACAGTGGGAATCTCAGGGCAGACATGTTACATGCAGATGACTGTAATAGGTCTAGTTACATAGAGGTTCGAAGTGGGAGCACACTTAGTCTTGCCTGATACCACTGAGTCTGTCCTATCATCTTTTCCTGCATGTACCCTGTAACAGTGGTCACTTAAGTTGTTTGCTTGGCTGTTTGCTTTGTTTTGGATGGGTTTTGTGGTTTGTTTGTTTGGGGTATTTTTTAGGGGGGGTGTATCCCATCCCATTTTGCAACCTTCTGCTTGTTTTCTGCTACGCAATAAAGAACAAATTGCATGGTTCTTGTCAGTGATTACGTTTTTATTGTTATATAAAGCAAACAGGTGAAATGTTCTTGCCCATTTTAAATATTTGTAGAAGTATTTTTTTTTCAATTAATACATGTTAAATACCTCAGAATTGTATTATGGGGTTAGTCATGTTTAACAACATTGTCTGTACATAGCTGATAAAATATATGTTTTCCTATTCCAGATCATATTCCCTATTTAGGGGGCATGATTTGCCTTATACTAACAAGAAGTACTAATGGCTACAGTGGGCCTGGTTACATGTGAAAAGTTAGGCAAAAAGCTCAGAAAACGAGTAGTTGCTTTTTCTTGTGCAGGTATTTTTATGCTCCTTTTCATGGTTTATCAGAGAAATATAAATTGTTACAGTAGGAGCTTCTGGTGTTTTGAGACAAAAAGCAAGTTACTAATGGTGTAACTAAGCCATTTACACAAAGTTGCAAGTGGCAGGAACCTGTTTCTAACCAACCTGCGGATGAGTTGAGGCAGTTGTGTGTGTTTTACCTGTGTTTCACATGTGGTACTCAGGGCAGTTCTCCCCAGCTTTGTCATTAAATAGCAGATTTAAAGTAAACGTTTGTACTATAAGTTGACTGTATTTGAAGCATAACAGTGATGAAAGTCATGCATTATGTCGCAGTAACATATTGACATTATCAAGTATATGTTATTAGACAGCTTAGCTAACTGAATGATTTACCTTATGTTTAACTGCCTCTTTCAATTAAAGGTAGCAAATGCTTTAGAACTGGGGCACACTCATAGAAACCATATATTTTCTCCTGTTAACACCAGCGCTGCTGACATGCAAGTGATAGGAGTGTTGGCATTTTGCTGCAGGCTCTAATGGTGAGTTTAAATGGTCAAAAAAAAAGTGATTAATGATTAGGAACAGGACTGTTACACAGCTTCACAGCTCTTTTCCTCAATGCATTTCCATTTATGTCAACTAGTCTCACACTTGGGAGGTGTTACTTCGAAGTAGTCAACACAGGGGTTTTTTTCCTAGTGCCATTTGTTTATATTTCTTAGGTCCCTTTGCTTGTCCAGATATGGATAATGTTTCCTTAAAGTTGTAAGGTTGAGTGATAAAGGAAGATAATCCACAGGCTAGTTTGTTTGGTGACAAAAATCCAAACTGTTGAACTCTACTGTCATTTCAAAACATCTTTAACATCACTCTGCTTACTCATGTTTTGTGTATTGTGTTGGAAATAATACAAAGTTTCCTCTCAGAGTATGTGGAGCACTTTGTAACTAATAAATGATTCTCTTCTAGTATTAACGGGATTTTTGCAGCAAGCAGTAATTTGTACATTAGTACTGCTTGTTTGTAATGGGTAACTGTCCACCCCTAAGCCCTCCCTTATATACATGGATACACATCTACATATATATTTGCTATTTGTATTTCTTTGGGAGCTGAGATCAATAAACACTGCTGCAACACTTTAACCCCTCCTGCCCCAAGTAAAAATTAGCTGCCATGAGTAGGAGAAACAAGTCGTTTTCCAAAGGAAATTTAAAAACAAAGTTGGAAAATCTAGCATCTCACTCTTTTTAATGAACAGTGAGGTATCTAGCACATAAAATGCATTCTCTTTGGTCTTTTAAGCTAAGGCAGTATCAAACGCTGGAGTAGTGGGGATTGAACACTCAAGGGGAAGGCACCTTGTACTTCTCAGACGTTTATTTCACTGTTCTGAGATCTTAGAGCTTGCGGCTGAAAGTCAGCACATGTTAAGTGTCATGTTGCAAAAGAAAGAGATATATTTTCTTAGAACGCAACATTGTGTAGTATTTTAGTTGCTGGCATTTCATCTTGGCATTTTCTTAGTGATCAAAGTATGAAGTTATGTCTTAGCTGTGTACAAGTTCGACCAAGTTTTCTGAACTGAATTTAAAAAGTTCATACAATAATTTAGGGGAGAGGGGGGATTTAGATTTAGTGGTGTTGGCTCCAGCAGATATATTAGAGCCACTTTTCTGCAGAATAAAAATGATGCCAAAGAGACTTGCAGTTTCTGTAAATGAAGAAGCATGGCTCAAAACTGAGCAGATCACACAGCTGGCTTGTCCTTGAATGTGGTGTACAGGATGTCATTGTAGCTGATCTTCATTTTTAATGCTATTTTTAGGAAACTAAGGGTGGGGCAGGCGTGCTGGAGGCACCTTGTATGTGTTTGTTCCCTGGCTTCGCAGTAACTTTGACTCAGTTGATCTACTTCAGCCAAGCATATCAGAGGAAGAAGGATCCTAAAAGCGTTATGGTCCAACCGGTTTCTTGAATAAAATGTGTTCAGTTGGAGGAGGAAAAGATACAAATCTGTGTGGTCAGAGAGGTTGGTTAAACTCGGGTTTTTTAAGATGAGAGAGTGCACACCAGGGAGTGCAGTTGCAAAGACTCCCGAGGCTCCAGCTGGTGTTTTAGTTGACAACCTGCTACAAACCCCATCTGAGAGAAAACAGGCCTTGATGTCCTGGTGCTGGCACAGCTACTTGTTACTTCTGAGAGATTCTCCTCTTGTTTGTGCAGTATGTGGAGGGGGATTTTTAGGGGTTTTCTTGTCTCTGCATATGCACGGGCATATGAATAATTGTTACTACAAGTGTGAAAAGTTGCTTCCCTTCTTCCTCCTCATTAGGGTATTTAACTTACCAGTAGCTACTTGAATGTCTTGGTTGGGGTTTTTTGTTCGGTTTTTTGGGGGGGTGAGGGTGTTTGTTTGTTTGGATTTGTTGGCTGGTTTTTGGTTTTTATGTGCGTGGAGGGGCGGTTTAACACAGACACATTTCTGTTTGCAGAGCATCCATTTCTCGGTTGTGTCGGGGGAACATCTCCTTTGGGTAATTTGAAAGTGTTACTTATTAACTCAGGCCCCCAAAATCCGGGTAGTGTACTGTTCCCAGGGCATAACTTAGCCTGCTATTTGTCTTTTGGAAGCATATGTTGAGGTTCATTACACACATTTATTCTTCAGTTTTCTGCTTGGCTTGGATTCTCTACTAAGATTCTGTTCTGAAACGATGATGTAAACTATATATATTTTTTTTTTTCTTAAGCGTCAGTGCAGCACTTTTTCCCCTTTAGTTCACAGTAGTACTGCTTGTGGGCAGGTTTCAAAGGAATCTCATCTCCATATGGTTTTACTCGATAATCCTTTATCCACCATCTTCAGCTCTCATTCCGTTGCTTTCTTGCCTCTGGCTACGTTTCTATCTCTGCATCAATTAGCACAGTGATTTATACAACAAGCAAGCAGTTTAGAGGTAATGGTACACAATTAACATCTCATTCCACCATAAAGGGTATGCTAAATACCCCAGTCACTGCTTTCTCTGCCTGGAATTGAAATAAGTGTTTGTCCTAATTCATATGCTATCTGATGTGAAGTGGGCCTGCTTTGTACAGCACTACACCATTAATCTAATTATAGATAGCTGCAAATGAAGTGCTGTCTGAGCGCAGAGACTGAAGAAAATAGCGCTTTTGTCATTTAGCATGACTCTGTGAAGCAAGATTGCACTTTACACGGCAGCATGGCAAAATGGGAATCCGAATAATATTGCTGCCTGTTGCATCTTTTCTAATTACAACAGCATTGTAAACACAACTGGGCGCTGATATAAATAGAGCTGTAGATACGCTGTCATGTGGGTTGTAGGAGAAAGTCCTTAGTGTGCTGTTGTATTAAATGATGCATCCTGATTGACAGCTACCTTGAGACTGCGCTGATGGAGTTGTCAAAGCATTGTGCTCGCGGGCTGCTCCGGCGGCGGCAGCTGCGGCCGCTCCCGCTCCGCTCCCGCTCCCCGCGCCCCGCACGGCCGCCGGCGCGCTCCGAGGGAGAAGGACATCGCCAGGCTTTCCGTCTGTCCCCTTCCGATTCTGCCTCTTCAGCCTCAGTCTGAAGCGGAGGGAAGCTATTTTTTATGGCTTTAACCCTTGGTAGGTTTCTCTAGAGTGTTAATTATGTATCACACAAGGAATGGAAAGTGGGAAACGTGGCTGAATTACAAGTCTAATTAAGTTTCTGCTGCTGGAGCGTGTACTACGTGGTGGTGAGGCTCCTCTCGTTTTTCTTTCCCTTTTGCTGCTACTGAAGGCTCATGATTTTTGTGGCTGTTTTGGTATTTTTTATTTTATTAATTATTATTATTATTTAACAGCTGTCTCTGTAGCATGTTGTGTTTGCTCCTCCATCAGACTAAAACTGCCATTATTTTGCGCAGGTGTTAATTCTAGTCCTCCCCACCACTCTGTGGAAGTAAATTAGCTCTAGAATTCTGTCTTCATGGAAAAAAAGCCTCCGTCATTTGCAAAATGTCATTTATCTCCTTTTGAGTAAGGAATCCTTGACTCCGAATGAAGGTGCTGCCTGACATGTTCGAGTAATACGGAATAAATACCTAATTTTCCTGTTTAGATGCTGTGGTCGAAATCTAAGCAAGGGTATGGTCGTGATGTTGAGGTGCGTAATGGTTAATAAAAAAGGCAGCGTGCTCAGTGTGTTCAGGACTAGAACACTGGTATTGCTTGGGCTGAATCCTGAATAACATACTCCTTGTGAATCAGTGACGTCAAACTGCAGGTGACAACAGTTAAGTAACTTGAGGCAGGATGTGGATTAGGAATGTTAAAGGAAAATTACGAGACCACATTATGAGACAGTGAATGCATTTCACTGGTTCCAAAAAAGAGACTGTGAGACTAGCGAAAATAATGAAGACACACAGCAGACAATTTCTCTTCTGAAATCTGAGCTCTGTAAGATTTTCACCCTTCTGACCACAAGAATGACAGACATTTGAAAAACATGGTTGAGCATTTAGGTAAAGCATGCTGAAAATCCACATCTGGTCAGCACTCCAAACACTGCTGTAAGTAAAATATTGGTAGTGATTGCTCTATAAAATCTCCAATGGAGTTTGAACATTTACAGCTTCTGAGGACATGAATTTCAAGAGTACAGGGAAGATCGTATTTAATAAACTAATGTGAGATGTAACAGAGTGCAAGGTTGAGAATTTTAGTGAGGATTTGCAATATTCTATTGTATACTGTGGGGGAACCGTATCTGTGCAAACTACAGAACTTGTTTTTAAGCACAGATGGGGCCAGACATGCCCTGGCCACCTTTTTTGTAGCAGCTGGTCTGCTCGTCTACTGACCTGGGAAATCAGTACGATATATATTGACAAAAAACTTCCACAAAACCCAAGGTATAATTTTCACTGTATTTGCTTTCCTCTATCTCCTCCCTCCCCTCCTCTTTGCATTGCTATTATTGCACCTTTTAGTGTTCTTATTGTTGTCGTGGTCATTTGGTTGTAAGAAGTAGTTTTGCATTACGTAAACATCCAATTCATTTAGTGGGAGAGGTAGGACAGGATACTGTTACCCTTAGAAAACTATTAAGTAACATCACTTTTCCCTACTCCAATTTTTGTCACCTGACTGTGGACTCCAGCAGTCTGGTGGGAAAAACCGCCACCTGTTCCCAATGCCACCAAAAGCTGTATGGCTCCTTTTTGGTACTGCTTTATTGACTCGACTTTGGCTGGCGGAATTAAGCAGAGGCTGGTTACACCTACTTATGAGGGGAGATCTAATGGCTAGTAGATTTCCTT
Organism: Serilophus lunatus; assembly: GCA_013399895.1. Lineage (NCBI taxonomy): Eukaryota > Metazoa > Chordata > Aves > Passeriformes > Eurylaimidae > Serilophus > Serilophus lunatus. Next base: position 598,155 of record VXBA01000127.1, read on the forward strand.
GCTCTCAGAGTCCACCTGCAATCCATTTATGACTTCAACAAATGTTTCTTCTGGTGTAGGCCAGTGAAAACCTCCTGGTTGCTATTTATAACCCAAACTTGACAGCCTTCTCGAGTTTATGCTCCTTCTTTTTCCCATCTCCTCCTCCTCCTGAGGTTAAAGGAAAACAAACTGCATTTCACCCACACTCAGTTGGTAGCATATCAAAACTTCTGCTTCCTATGTTCGGCATTGCCCTCACTATATCAAAGGCTTAGCAGCATGTTTGTCATGTAATGAAAAAATGTGGTATATTCTTAATTGTCTTTGTTGTGGCAGCCCTGGCAGGCATTTTTTGACACGGTCTTTCAGAGAGTCCCTGTGGCTCTCCCCAAGCTTCAGGCTGCACCCTGGTTAGCTGAACAGTGCCCTGCACTCCACTCTACAACTCATCCCAAGGGATAAATAACAGCAGGCACAAAGGGATACTTATGCAGGTATTTAGTGTGATCCAGCCAGCAGCAGAAATACATCAAAGATAATCTTAAAGAAGGAACCTTTCTTTTTGGCTTTGTCTTTTTATATTCTGAAAGGTCACTTGTGAATCAACTGTGCCAAAAAAGGCCTTTCCCCAGAAGTTTACTGTTGTTATTTTTTACTTTTTGATTACAGTAACTTGCTTATCCCCCAAACAGACTAAAGAACAATAAACAAATACAAAAGGAAAAGGAACAGCTCATCAATAACAAAGACCTGCGTTTTAAAGCTTTGAGAGTACTGACTCTTACATCTCACTCCAAGCAAAGCAGGAGTCCTGCAGAGAAAGGAATCTAAAAGATATGAAAATTATAAAGATAGTAAAAACAATGTTTGGTAGGGATATTTTAGCTTGGTGTGGAGAACTAAGCTTTAAAGTGCAACACACCGAGGAATGTGGTTCTTCCCCCACTGCTGTACGTTGTGGAGTGCATAGGGAATTCTGTATTTCAGCCCTTGTGAAATACTATAACCTAGATGAAGGTCTGGCTTTCTCTTCAAGTTTAAATTTGAAATTGGGCAGCTCAGAAGTGTTATATGTGGCTTAAAACCCTAAATGGCATATAAACCTAGTCTTTTGAAATCATATCAAAATAGTCTCTTGCAAGAGGCACAAATCTAACTTATTTCTGTGTTCTTCTGTTTTTGGTTTTGTTTTGGTTTTTTATTTATTTATTTATTTATATTCAAACTCTTGAGTACAAAGAAGACACTAACCACGGATACTGAAACTGTGCAATTTGGTGTAATTATATTCCCCCCCATAGATTTAATGAAGGACTTTTAAGTACAATTTATCTTTGATAAATAGTCCCTCTGCACAGAATGTTTATTAGATTGACAGCAGAATACACTCTGCAAGCTTTTTTTCCTTGCCACTTATGACTCAGATGAATTTTAATAGGAGTAAAAAGCTTTTATTTGCACAGTAATTTCACTTAAGGATCATATCCTTCAGAAACTGGCAGACACTTGTATGTCTTGATTGCAAAACAGACACTCAAGAGTAAAGAAACATGCATAAGATGTTATTATTTGACTTGTCACACTGCTGCAATTCTATTTGCAACTTATGTCACCAGTTCTCCTATAGGCATCACCTCCTCTCCCTACAGCCTATATGGGAGTGTGTGTATGTGCACACACACCTGCACTTTACTTCTGAAAAAAGAGGCTGTGATGAGCACATCACATTGAATGCAGTTTCTTGAGCTGGGAGAGAACTAGCTGTATTTTGGGTTGGAAAATGTGAGTGCCACTGTCTTAATTGTCATGATGATGCCCGCGGGAGGCTTGGAGTTAAAGCTGCTCTTTGCATACAAAATGGTGCTGGATTCCCTGTGCCACATCAATTGTAACCAAGGCGCATGGTTGGGAATGGGTCATCCTATATTTGGGTGCCACTTAGAGCTTCAGGGAATATTGTCGTAGTGTTTTATTACCTACTAGGGTAGGATGAGTGGGATCGCTTCATTTAACCATTTGCCCATATTTCTGAATGGAAGCAAGTATTTCTAAGTGAATGGGTGCACTGTTCATCACACATAATGTTGGGTGTCCACATGCTGTTTATGAATGATGGTAATCCTCTGTTATCTTGTTTTAATTTGGCTTTGAAAGCTGCTTTTTAAAGATGTCATTGCAGAGTTAATCACCTTTTGCATGTATTTCTAAATACCTTGTTGTGCTCTCTACAGAAGCAGAAGGTAGAGTCCCCCTTTACCTTCACCATAAGGATATCGGATTTTTTCTGTCCATGTAAAAATGAATAGTAAAGACATTTTATTGTGAATAAAACAATAGCTAATTGTTTTGGAGGAAAACATACTGTTCCAAGCAAGGTGTTGAACTTTACATCAGCAAAATACACATTTGAATTGTAAATGCAGTTCATCCGATGCTTATTATTAAAACCTTTGTTTAAATTATTGATGAAGTGTGGTGCTGGTCTTCTCTGGGTTGGCCTGGGCGAGGCGGGAGTGTCACACAGAGACCTGCTGCCATCTACTGGCTCTTTGCGTTCCCTTTCAGGTGCTCGGGGACAAATGTCTGTATGTCTGTGGGGAATGAGCTGCCTTAAGTGATTACAAGTTTTTATAAACTAAAAATCTGCGCCTGAAAACAGTTTGGGCAATATTTATATGTTTTCAGAAAGCTTTTGTTTAAAGGGATACTCTCATACACTTCAGAGTCATCATTTTTTTTTCCCGTTTCTAATTGCTGTAAAACCTACTTAGAACATTTTTTCTCAAGGTAGATAACAGCTGCTAAACAGTTTTTATTCAATACAATAACGGTGTTTCATCATCCAAAAGAACAGAATTGAAATTGTGCAATATGCTTTAGTTGTAAAATCTGAGCAAGTTATTAACTTCAAATGCTAAGTACATGGTAAAAAGAAATGTTTAAAAAGTAAGCAAAGTGTTTGAAATCAGTCATGTTGTTAAAAGTCTGGCAGACTTTACCCAAAGTTCAATTTGAAATTCAGCACTGGAAACGAATCCCTGAATATTCCTTATTCACCAGATAATGTGCAGCAAACATAAGGGCACTTCTGTTTTTAAATTTGCATCTCCCCTCTCTACCTGCAATTTTAAAATGGATATGACATCTTCTTACGGTCCTCGATTCTTTCCTTTTATGTGCACATTGCAGCAGATCGGGGTTGCATATTTTTCTTCCTACATCCTGAAAATGAAATAAATGAAAATGAATAAAGATTTCAAACAGTGTTTTCTAGACACCCCTGTGAAAAACAGATAACAGATGTATTACATAAAAACATGACATGAAACAGTGGAGATTATTGACTGGAATTCACCAAGGTGCAGTTTTCTAAAACATTCCTCTTCCTATTCTTTAGTACAAATTACAAATACTGACGAAGGTTGCTGCAGAGCTGAGCAAGTACATGCCAGAGAAAGCAGAAGAGGACACCTCCAGCATTTTGAGATCTCCCATGCCTGGAACAGTGGTAGCAGTTTCTGTCAAGCCTGGGGACATGGTAAGAAATGTCATCGATATATCTGCATTTTCATTACATATTCCACAAAAATTTCTCCTTGGTGCATCTGAAACTACAGGTCACAGGGTGTGACTTAATTTTTTTAACAACACCTGTAGAATAAAGTATACTGACGGATGTCTGCTGTTTTTAATTTGCATTACAAAAACTAATAAGGAAGGACAATTCCAATTAACAGGCTTTGAAAAGAAAATTTTTAGCCTAGTACGAGTCCACAGCTGAAACTCAAGAAATAGCTTGTTTTTGTATTTCAAGTGCCTTGGGAGGAGGACTGGGAGAGGAAATTCTGTGTGTGTTTGTGCACGTAAATATACGTAAGTGTATGTGTGTGTATATATCTATATATATATCTGTTGTTAGTGCTAGCAGGAGTAGATTGCTAATTTTCTGCCCTGAAGTAACGAAAATATTACTAAAAAAAAAAAGAGACACAGGACAGATATTTAACTTCCTGCTGTTTTTCTTTTTTAAGAATTCCAGTGTAGTTGTTTCATGAGACACATGGATTTCCTGAATTGGGAATTCTATGCTGGGCACTCCCAGTCTCATCTTCTTGTCCTGCAGAAGGAATACATTTACCATACAGAAGGGCAAGTGAATGCGCTGTCACTGTCCTGAGGATTTTCAGTACTTCTTATCTCACACTGAACTGGAAACAAATGCAAATACAGTGTTTTAAATAATAATACATTGCACTTACCAGGTGACCGTTGTCTGTGATGTGGGCATAGTGATTTGTTTGCTTACATTTTTACCACTTTTGGTTTTAGAATATATGGTTGCTTCTGTATGTTTACAGAGAGAAGGGAGTTATCATGTTAATATTAAAGATCTGTAGATGCCAATGTTTGTATTAATGAAATAAAGACATTTCAGAGAAAGCAGAACTAAGTACAGCTAATTAGAAATTAGAAGTAATTTTAGCTTCTACACTTTCTGGTTTTGTGATTTATATATGCACCCACACTGTTTACATACTGTATACAAAAAGTATAGTATTCAATTGAAATTAATCAGTATGTCATCACAGAGACAGAGGAATCTGCTTTCCTTGTCTAGGCAAGTAGAAGTGGCTGAATAAGGGAGATGTGAAGCAATTTTTTTTTTTTTGTGAAGAATGAAGGGAAGCATTTCTAAGTCCAAGATTTTGAGACTTCTGAAATTTGTTTATTTTTTAGAAGTTAATTCTAAATGTTACCAGCCTTTTTGCCCTGAATAATAGTTCTTGTTGTCTGGAAGGAATACAACCAGTGGAGAAGGAGGCCAGAGCCTAAGGGATTTTAAGTAAATAAATAAATGAATCTCCCTCCACAAATCCACAAGTGGTGCTGTGCATCAGAGCACAAGTTGTTAAATAATGTGTATGTGATTTTTTTTTTGGTCTTCTTTCCTGCAGCTTTTTGCTGGAGGCATTGAGTGGCAGAGCATTTGAACAGCATAATCTGTGTTCTGCTGACCTGAGCTTGTCATTGCTAATTGTGTGGCTTTAATTGCAAAAACCACATTTGCGTTGTTGAAAAGGGTTTAACTTAAATCCTTCCTTTTCAGGACTAGTGTCAAAATGTTAGAAAAAAGTGAGCCAGCAAGTGAGATTGAGGGTAGCACCAGCTATTGGCACTGAATGAGCAGTGGGATGGTGTGATTCAGATTATGGGTCTTTTCTGTCTGTCAGAAACCAGCTCATGAGTGAGCTGCTGAAGGCATGATGGGCAGGGAAGTGTAGCTTCCTGATAAATCCAGCTCTTTTTGTTGCACTGCTTGGGGAAAGTCTAATTTCTTTTGTGTGCTGGAGAAATGGGAATTTAAGTAGCTCCTATTTTGTGCTTGCAACCAGGTTTGGCAGCTCAAATTTGCATGGTGTTTGAAAACAGCACAGCTGAAAAATGGGAGAATATGCGAAGCAGTTGTCCATCTTTCCTCTCAGGTGTTGCTGATGCTAGCAATACAGCTGTCTGGTTTTTAACTATTCTGAGATTGTTTTCTCCTAATCTGTGAGCTACGCTATGTAGCAGTAGTGCAGCACGGTCCGTGTCCTCTCAGAGACACACTGAGTGGCCAGCAGCACTGGGAGCTGGGCTGCCATACCCTTCCTTCAGGTGTAATTGCACAAATGGTGAAAAAACACCTAGAGAGGGTCATCGGATCTTTTAATGGCCGCACTTGCAAACTGGTGGTTATTGCCTCTGGTTCAGCTACAGGGCATCGCGCCTCCTCAGGTTAAGTGTCTGTCCCTCTCCCAGTGTCCGTAGCCAAACAAGAAGGCAGTGCTGATCTCTGCGTTAGTTTTCTCCACTTGACATATCTTTGGTTTCCTCGGAGCTTAGTGTTCTCATTCAGCTGCTGTTTCTGAGAAATACTTTGTTCTGATGAAACCTGATAGAAAATTGCATGAGCATCCTCTCTCCAGCTGGTCTGATAAGCAGTTTTCAGTTCATTTTTTGCCAAAAGATATTGCATATGCAAGGAATTTATTTTCTTTTGTCTGTAAGATGATCTATAGATTTCAGTAACACAGTGGGGAAGTGCTGTTTGTCATTTAGAGAGAAGCAGAACTTGTGATCCTGCCAATTTCTCTAGGTTTTTTAGTTACTTTCTACTTTCTTTATTTTCCTTCATGTGATCAGAAGACTGTAATTAGTTGTCACTCAGTTATTCCTGGAAGCACAATGAAGGCACTGAGAAACAGAAAGCAACATAAACAACAAAATAATTTGAAATCTGGCTGACTGGAAAGAAGGTTAATATTATTTAGGGAAAAAAGATTTAAATTTAGATTACATTCCTCATGATAAACAGTCATATTAATATAGGAAATATTCTGTACTAGGGGGAGAGGGTGTTTGCATGTTTATTTTGTAAGTAGATTGTTAATGATACATGTGCCTTAGGATGAAATTTGATTTGGGGAGAACTACTTTCTGTTTCCTCATGGTGCCATGGGCCAGAGAAGCCACTGGGTTTCAAGAGTCCAGGCAAGGAACTTGCTCTGTTTCTGCTGACACTGGTGGCAGCATGAGCCAGCCTTGCTAGCACACAGCAGGATTTTTGTGCCAGAGTGTGGAGATGGCACTGTGCACGGTTTTAATCTCTCCACAGCTGCCACAAAGACAGCACTATAAAACCTACTAAGCTGCACAAATTCCCTGCTTTACTTAGAGGACAGGAAACAGGCAGCCACGCGCAAATATTTCTTTTTCGTCTTGAGTTGCTTGGTTTGGTTTTTGTGCATGTAGGATTCCATGCACTGAAGTGGGGAAAACTCAAGATCCTAATGGTTGCACAGGTAAAACAATGTCATATCTAAGACAGGTCACTCTAAGCGTTCCCTCTACTGAATCTCACTTTGGTAGTCTTAAATGTCCACAGCAACAAAGCAAGATCTTAGCTGTTCTGATTGCCTTGTGGCCTTTGATGTATTTTCACCTATGAATGTAGTTTTGCTTTTTAAATTTTCTGTCTGTCAGAAACGCAAAGGTGTTTTCCTTTCAGCTGTATGTTTCTGTTGGCCTTTTTTCTATCTTAGTTTCATTAGGCAGGACAGGTGGCATTGCTAAGCCAAGCACTGGTCAATAAGCTAATACCTGGCAGCCTAAAATCACTTTAATGATTCCCCCATCCATAAATATGTAAAAGGAAAGCACCTCTGGGTAAACGCCTCAGCATTACTTAATCTTTGTAGGACTGCAGCCAAAACCAGAGGACAATTAATTATTTTGATCTTAGTTTCTAAATTTCCTCTCTTTCCAGGATTTCAAGATTACTCCAGGTTTTGGAAGCTATCACTATTCAAGCCATTCTTTAAAAGTACTTTTCTCATATCAAAGTTTCTTATGGTTTCACATTGATGTTAGTGTAGCCATGGGTAATAATACTGTATGAGATGAATTTTTTCAACCGAGATATCAGCTGTTAAATGTAGATGTTAATTATCTCAGTTATTTCAACATTCGGTAACTTGAAGGCTGCTTTTTTTAGTTGTGTAATTTACAAAACACATTACTATGTTTCCACCTTTTAAAAGTAATTAAGGAAGATGTTCTAAACTGCATTCCTCTTTCAGGCCAATTGCATACGTTTTATTTCCATTTCTCTTGTTATTCTTTAGAAGAATAGTTTAAAAAAATCTTTATCCACAATTTTCCATTTCACAGGCATTGGAAAGTTTTTGCTATGGGAAAAGATGATTTGCTTGACCTTTACAACTGAAATGTTCACTACTAAAAACCAAAACAAAACAGCTTTCTTAATTATCTTTCTCACTATATTGTTCATTCTCATGAAACAAAAGGTGGAGTTATAAACTTACCTGTTGTCATCGTGCAGTTGTGTGTTGTTTTAAATTGTATTTGCCATTCACACCTCAAAATCTTAAAAAAAAATTTATTTTTTAGTCATTATACTGGTTGGAATTTATAAAAGAGAAACAACAACCAGGTTAAAATAATAGAAGTGTATATGCTTAAATAAGTTTCACATTCTATTAGATGAATATGGTGTCAATAATTAAGATATTATTTAATTCAAATAAGACTTTTCTGTCATGTGTGAACCTTTTTTCCCTTGTATTGTGGTTTTTCCTTTTTCTTTCCCTTTTTTCCTCTCTCCTGTTCTGCAGGGCAAATTTGAACTCCATTTTTCAGTTAAAGGGAGTTTGCAAACTTGACTAAATGTGGTCACAAACCTCACATAGTTTTCATGATTCTATGTATTTGATAATTTTCTTGGGGTGTATTTTTTGAGGGAAAAAACCTATTAGTAAACAGGAAATGAAAACCTTTTCACAGTTGTATAATTTCAAGAGTAAAAGGATTCAAATATCTCACCATTCTTTTAAAATGGAGGCACAAGTTATAATTGTGGTTACATAAAAAAACCCTTAACTATAGTCATTGTTCACAATGTATTTATGTAATTGTTAATATTTGACTTGAACAGGTTTTTTTACTATATATTTATGCAATTGCACAGCCTAAGATTCACGTTTGGATATGGTGTAATTAAGAAGAAATCCTATTCTGATGATGAAGTAGAAACAGTCAATATTATTAGAGTTCCCTCCTTAAGGAAAAGTCTTACTGTTTCTTTGAAACGAATTCATAGGGTTGGTTTTTTTTTTATTTTGTTGCACTTTGCATTTTCAAATAATAAACAACTTTTTAGCTGCTACTAAAAGAGTTGGCTGATAAATATTGGGTTGAGTTAGCATGAGAATTTCCCCCAGAAGTGCTCTGCCTGCATATCACTTCCCCAGCACGCTGGGATCTCAGAAGCAGTTGGGGAACTGTGTTTTGGATAAGTGGGAGTGCAATGAACAGTGCTGATTGCTGTCAGGGGGACATCAGTGACCTTTAGTCAGAGGTCAGAAAATTTGGGATGTGCTATGTTTGGATTCATTCGTTAAAGGAGTGTGGCAAAAAAGTTTAATAGTGATTTGTCAAGTACTATTAATTGCCGCTAATTATATTTACAGCTCTGTAGCTCTGGTTTCAAAGTTAATTTGGAAAGAAGAGAAAACTTGCACTAATTATTTTACATGGTAGTGGACAATGCCAAGGAATTTCAATTGTTGCTCATCCAATTCCTCTTGATTTGTTTTTTTGTTGAATGCTGGCTGCCAGATTGCTAACAAATCAGAGAGGAAAAAATCTGGGAAGGGAATGATACCAGCATGGACTAAGTTTAAACAGCAAATAAAGAAAAATCTCAGTATCTTCATAGATTGTGAATGCATACTTAATTCATTGTTCAGTGGTTTTGCACAACCATAAACAACATGCATGTTTGTAATTATTTTGCAGAAGGCTTTAAGAGAGGATAACTCTCTATCATAGGCCATCATCTCTTCTTACTTACAAGGCTCACCAGGGACACAAGTTGCAGCAGAGTGGATATTGTGAGTGATGCTTACTGGTGTCTTCCTAAAGCTGAGAAAGGAGGTATCAAGAAAATACAACTCTCACTTTGCTTTCAACCACATCTAAGATCATATTTGTTGAGGACTGTCATTGTTTTTTCCCACTTCAGCTGCAAGAGCCTTAAAAATCATCAGAGCACTTGTGTTCTAAATATAATGGTTTTAAAAGTGTAATTGAGGGATTTTCACTTTTGCAGGCAAATCAGCAGGGTTGATATTGATCTGTCTTTTTAGGGAGCCACAGTGCACCAGAAGGTGATAGTGTAGAGGGCCCCGTAAACCCTCGGAGCCTTCTGTCTAATTTGGCAGAAAAACAGAATGTCGGACAACAAAAGAACTATCCGATTCCGTAAGAAATCTTCATCCCTCCCACCCCCTTTTCACAAGATTAAAAAAAAAAAAAAGACTTAATTTTTTCAGCTGCACACAATGATTTGGTGCTCACTCTTGCATTGAAACAGTTGCTGTCAGAACAGGCAGGAAACAGTTTTCTTTTAATTGCTGAAATCATTCGGAAGTGCTTCATGCACGGCTTCTATACAGCAGATGCTGTGCATTAATTGGCCTGTGTAGGGCTGACCCAGGGTTCCTTGCAGCGGGCCCAATTTTAGGCAGAGGGTTTAAATAGCTTATTTCTTATTTTGTATAACCTGGCGTACATTATGAGTGCGCCTGCACGTGGGGTATTTCATGGTCTGCAGTTTCTAATGTCATGTGGGTTTCAAAACCTGTGCTTCTCTGGTAATGTACTAGCAGCAGGTAAGCTCTAAATACCATCCATCAGGAGCTAATTTTTTATCCAGATACTCCAATGACTGATGAACCTGTCTTTTGTATGAATGTTCAGCACAGGAGAAAGCCATATGCCCCTGGCACTGGTTCCTGTGCATTCTTTACTGTTTGTAGGGAGGAGATTAAGAAAAACCCAAACTCTCACATTTGCATGTCTTTCATTTATTTAGCAGTTAGCACTTTCTGAAATAGCTTTTTTTTTTTTTTTAACAGTGAAAGGAGATTTAGGTCTTTTAAAGCAATATGACTCCCACCACTCATTTTCTTTATCAGGAATATTACTGCACACCCTTAATAGGGAACCTTGTTTTGCTACTCCCCGTCTGTTCAAAACAGACCTTAGCCCATTAGAAGGTCCTCCCTTGTGTGGGAAGACCACAGCTGTTACTGTAAATCTCATCCAGTAACTGTATCACCCCCATTTTGTGGCTCTGAAGGATGAAATTGAGAAATGGAATACTGTGCAGTCATCCTTTACATCTCCAATTTTAGGCCTTTGCACATCATTTTCATGCTTTTATTCCAAATCAAACAACATTAGTGAGCAACACCACTCTGTGCTAAATGCCTAGCATCTAAGGCAGCACCTACAATCTTTGTTTTGGAGGATCTAGGATACAGAGGCAAGTTGGGGTTTTGTTGATGATGATTTTTTTTTTTAATTCCCTTTTTTAACCTTCCCCCTCCACCACCAAATCTTTCCCAGTCCCCAGAATTTGTCCAAAGTGGAAATCCAGATGGTAGTGAGGTGCCTAAGATGGAGGATGCCCTCTTATGCCTCCACAGAGGAAGTGGGAGCTCAGCACAGCTTAAAAACATAAACTTTAAAAAGGCTTCTGTTTCTTTAAATCCTTCTGAATAAAGTGGATCTAACTTCTTGTGAAGGATATTGGGGGCTTTAATCAGAAATAAGAAGAGGTTTAAATCATTAGCACAACAAAGCAAACTATAAGCTTGAAGATAAAAGTCTCAGGGGAAAGAGTCCTCTGAAAATAAATGGGACTTGATAGATTTCCATATCATTTATAACTTCCCTTAATTACACTTGGAAGACTTGCCAGTAAAACTGGAAAATTGGCAGCCTATATCCATTATAGTAATTTTGCCGACCATGGCAAGCAGCTGGCTTTACTGGATTTTATTTCCCATCACTCACAATTAATCATCAGCTGGAGATGTCTGAAACTCCTCAAAATGTAGCAATACTGTGTGACATTCAGGCCTCCTTAAAATGCTGAAATCTGCTGAGTAAATGGGCCGAGTTCCCCTTCCAGCGAACTCATTTTGGTGCGAGGCAGGCTGCCGGTTAATGAGTGCCACTTCGATAATCGGATGCGAATGTGAACCCTGACCTCATGTCAAAGGAGAGGACGCAGCAAGCTGGATAAAAGATCGGTGATTCAGATCTGCAAACTTTACACCAATTAGACAGAGAGCGGGGAATACATCAGTGCCCATTGGGTTTATCAGAAAGACTTGTGGGGCTTGTGACCATTTTGTAAGCCTAACATGGGAGACGTCCTGTCACAATCATTAAGTCCTTATCCGATGACGCACAAAAGTCTGCAGAAAGTGTACCATATTCACAAAGATCCCGTGGCAGCAATGCCCTTGGGTGTGCACTGTCTTTTTGTGTTTCTCAGTTTTTAAAGAGCCCTATCTGTAAGTGCAGATAGTCTTTATGGTCCTCATGTAGGTGCAGTGAGAATGGGTCGGAGTTGCTGCTTCTCAGATTCTGCTTCCACCCTGTGGTGTGAGTTGCTTGGTTGGGAAATGACCAGAGACAGTTCCCTGTCCTGTGTGTAACCTTTCAGTCAGAGGAGAGAACAACCACTGTGCAGTCCCTGAGTTATTCAAACAGCAGTACTGACTAATCCCAAATTCATATCACAATTATTAGCAGCCTCGAGACATTAAAAACACTCCTCCACAGTGATATTTTTTCTTCCCCACTCTGTGGAGAATAATACTGAACAGCTACTTTGAACTGAGCCATGAAGAAATAAACTGCTAAAATACAGACTGCAGGTCTAACAGCTAATCACTCATTTATTTCGATATACCAAGCAATATAACTGTTGATCTGTCTGTAGCATAACTCTGTGAAAAAGATACCTGAGATTAATTTCTTTTAAGAAAAGAACCTCTTTTATTTTATTTGGTTCCAGTCAATCAGATTTTTTGTTTGATTTTAGTTTCCTGGTTTGACAGATTTAGGTCATCACTAAGACCTCTCTAAATTGAAATGTAAAGATGGTGGTTTACATTGTTTTACCATCCACTGAAAGAAATATATTACACAATGAAAATGCATCATTAAAAATGGTCCAGATAAATCCTTAAATAAGTGTACAAGCCAGAACTTGTACACATCACTGCAGTTTTTATTTGCAGGCTAAATAACCGGCAAAAGGATATGTGCAATTATGGAATGAAAGAAATTGTACAATGCCCCAAAGGCTGAAAAAGAGAAAAGAGAGATACAAGTGCCTAATTTTAGGATTTGTCGCTTTGCAACACAATGAGCAGAGCTGTAGAGGTTTAACATAAGAATAGTAATTAAACTTCTGTGCTTAAGTGAGACTTTCACCAGCCTAATTTTCAACAAATTGCACATCATCAGAAGTACTGACACAGCATTTTCACACGTGGTACCTGCTGAAAGTGCCTCCTTCCTTCCAAATTAGTAAGTCTCTAGATATTAACTGGGTAACTAGATATTATTTTGTGGGTTGAGGGGGGGTTATGTCCAGACACTGAATCCTTTGTCAGCAACCCAGCAGGTATTATATAAAACACAAAAACTTTATTTTTGAGAAAGGGAGGAAACTGAGAAGAAATTTAGATTAAAGGGTATTTCCATCTCACAATTGCTAATACTTACTGGCATTTTAGCACCATACTTAAGATCTACAGAGACAATTCTGTGTTTTTCCAGTAGATGTGTTTCTAGAACTCTGTTTAGATAATTGCTAACTGGTTCATTTGCACACCAGTCACCTGATGAAGCCACGTTAAACTGCACCAGGGCTTAAGGAAGGAGTTTCTCATGCCCTTGAAATTAGCCCACTGAATACAGATTTGCCCTCCTTAGCATCTGAATCTTCACCAACCTTTAGAAGCCCGTATTCTTGGTTCTCTGATAGTTGAATTTAACCAGAGGATGGCTAAGTTGTTTCAGAAATGCATATTTTAATAATAGCATTATTTAAAAAAAAGGCCTCCAACAAACATTCTTGCCTTTTTTTTTTCTTTTTTTTTTTTTCCTTTTTAAATCAGAAGTAGATATTTCATAGCTTCCTCTTCACCTCAGAAATCTTTGGAAAGTTCAGAGCAGATGCAAGAAAAGCCAAGCAGTGACATAAGGAGAAGGAGAGAAGAAGCAAGGAAGGAAGGAGTAAGCTGCTGGGACAAGGCTATGGGCCGAGCAGCAGGTGTGGAAGGAGGAGACAAAAGACAGGGAAAGGGAATAGAGGGGAACGTAACTGAGGACAAAGAGCAAGTCTTTGATACTATTCACCAAATTTGACATTGTTAATGATTCAAATGGTCACCTGAAGCTCAGAAGGTGAGTTTTGCAGGTGAAGTTTTGGGTGTTGGTTATTCTCTGTATCCAGGTAATATACCATGTTCCCATAGCAAATGCTTTCCATATTCACCCTGTCATACTGTAGTTGGGAGTCAGTTGGAGAAAGGGTGTGTAAGCACCTTTTGATGTAATGTCTTGTGTCTTGCTCAGAACCCATTGGGAGACATCAGTGCTTTTCAGTCATTGTTAGTGAAGAAAAAGCTTTACTTAAATTTTTGGAATGTTCTTCATGCAACATGCATTTGATCTCTGACTTCACATCTGTTTGTTAGTACATTCCTCCAAAGTGGTACACACTTGTCCTTAAATATGTATTATTCATTTTACATATAATTAGATAAATATATCTGTGTATTTTATGTAGGTATATAAACAAACATATTTTGTTAGCACTGGCACATACAACAGTGCATAAACCAGACCTCTGCAGGTTTCAGATTACTGTCTTTAATGAAACTCGAATATCAGAGAGAAAGCATCCCAAACTTGCTGGGACAATGAGGGAATAGCAGACTACATCTGCAGAAGAGCCCAATGAAAAGTCTTGCAGGGGGGCAGTTGGAACTAGGCATCCCAGAGGGTTGTACCTGCACAGGTCCTAAATCCTGGCATGTAAGGCCTGGCACCCTTTCTCCTCTGGCATATATCATCTTCATGCAATGACTAGCTGATCAGTGGGATGAATTCTGACTCCCCTGTTTTACCCCTCATGTACAGGCAGCCCCCTCAACCACTGTGAATCCTTGAGCATCTGATTCCTCTGTGCAGTGTGTCCCAGGAGGCTGGAGGGAAGATCTGACTGGGAGGCATAGAGAGCCCAGCAGAGCAGCCCAGTGGCTTACTGGTGACCTTGAGCTTGCACATGCCTGTTAGCAGAGTGCAAAGAAGCAGAAGAGGAAACTTCAATGTTTCTTTTTAAGAGCTCTCAGCTGTGGTGAAAATGATGGTTTTGCCCTCGTGACACCTCCCGTGTGAATAAGAACTCGTGGTTACTCACGGATGTGCTCCCTTCTGCCAGTCCAAAGCCATCAGCCCCCATCCAGATGCTGCCATGTGCAGAGGTGTGACATTCTCCTCAGCATTAGCCCGTTGGGTATTGCTGGAGTTTCCAGCCTAAGCTCCCCTGGACACGTGCCAAGAAACTTTTGGCTTCTGAATCAGTATTAGTATCTGTGGGCCCTGCGCCAGGGAAGCAAAGCGAAAGTTTCCCAGCCAAAAATGCACAAATTAAATTTTGCTCTGGATTTAATTGATGTTGAACTGTGGTGGATGTGAAGTGTGAACTGTAGAAGTTGGAGCTGAATGGATGGGATGGGAGAGGAGCCTTCCAGGTTTGCCTGAGGTGATAGTTTTAAGCAGGTGAATCCTTTTTCTCTATTTTTCTGCCAGTTTTGTGACTGTCGTTTGTGTTGTGACTGTGTAACTGGCTGACTTGACTTGTGCCATGGAAGTCTCTACAGCCTTTAATGAAATAATCCTTTTATTTTCCAGATGAATCACCACACTTAGAAAATTTCAAATCCTCTATCCTCATTTTGTACTGCTTGAATTTTACCAGGTTTCAGAAGGTCAAGAGATTTGTGTAATTGAAGCAATGAAAATGCAGAACAGTATGATTGCTGCTAAAACAGGCAAGGTAAGCTACCTTGGGTCACATAAAACCTTTTGTAACCTGTCAAACAGGATAGACTTTAAAAAGGAAAAAAGGAAGATTCTGGTTGTTAAGGAATTAAATCTGGTTGTTGTAAGTCTTTCAAAGTGAGGTGTCTTTAATTTTGTAACATTTGCATCTGCTGTGAATGCTGTTAAGTAGTTCCGAGCCTTAGATAGCACAGCAGGAAATAGTTTTACTGGCTTCATAAATTCATATAACTCTTTCTCCTAAATGATTTGTTTTCTGTGATGCCACAATGCCAAGTTGAATTGAAAGGTGTAGTAGACCATTTCTCCAAATTTCATCTTTGTCAGTTAATTATTTAATGGCAAACAATTTGACATTTAAAAAACCCACTCAGAACAAGGCATAGAAACTGCTTTTGCAGGAGGAAGAGAGAAGGAATTTTTTATTATTGTGACTATTAAATATCAAGACTAGATCTGCACGTTTGTTGAGCTTTGCAAGGCTATCTTCATTGTGCTGTCTTCTGAAGGATCAGCATTACAGCCCCTCAGATGGGAGTCTCCTGCAGTGTAGGATGTGCCAAAACCTGTGCTCAGGGCAGGGAACTGGTTAAGCTTATATGACAAGGGCATGCCTTAAACCCCAGCTGGCTGGGGCCTCAGAGCACCCTTGTGTCAGTTTGTAATTCACAGCTTGAAACCATCACCTAGATATTGGCCCCTGATACTGCATCCTTTCCAATGGGAGAGCATAGTCTAGATCTGGGTTATATATTCTCTCCTACTGCATATTTCTTAACCTGCCCCCTTGTTCTCCCTGCTGCACAAACCCCAGTGCAAGACCCCCCAGCCCTGAGGGAGGCAGCAGGGAGCCTGACTCTCCAGGCAGGGACGGGGTGAGCCACTGGCAAAGTTTGCTGAGGTCTCAGGATGGGCCTCTATGCCAAGGACTGTTTGTGTGTTTACAAGAAAGGCTTATTTGGCATAGCTCTAAAATTGTTACTGAAGCCGGGTCCCAGGGCTTGCCTCTTCCAGTGCATCCAGTGCAAAATTGGGTCTCGAGAAAAAAATACTGAGAGAGGGAATATGTTCCTTTTCCTGTTGTTCTAACGTTGCTCCTTTATTATTTTATTTCATGCATTGATTTCTATATAATTTATTTTCTCACTTGGTTAATATTTCCAAGCATTTAGTTTTTCATCTTCGCTTCTTTTGTTTAAGCCCTTATTGCTGCTCTTTGCATCCACTGTTGTTAACTAGTGAGTATTTGTAATTAAAATGCTATTCCCTCTCCCACCTCCCCCCTATTTATTTTTCACTTTAACCTTCCCTTACCCAAAGTCTTCTACAATCCATGGGCTTATTCCTTAAAATCATGATTGTACTTCTCCCGATAATAAATATTTCCTACTCACTGTGTACAGATGCCATGTAAAACCCACGTTTGGCTTATTATTCCTTCAAGGTGGAATGTGAATGGTGCACAACATTCAGGGTCCTGATGTGTGCCTTGCAATGTCCCCTTGGTGCCTTCAATTTGATAATAATTAGGAAATTACTTGATTCTTTAGAATTTTAAGAATTTGAAAAAGTTTGGAGCTGTATAGAAATGAAGCTGGTAAATAGAATCAATCGTGTTCTGCAGTGCAGAGTCATGGTTCTAAGTGCTAAAATAACTTGGCTCATCTGCAGAAATGGGATGGTTGGTGCCAGCTGTTAGTCCATCTTTTGATGTTTTGAAACTCAGTTCATTTGTCTTCAGCTAGAAGACGTTCCCATTTTCATTCCAGACTGAATTCCTTTTCTGATTCAAACCCCATCTTCCTGTTTGTAATTGTGAGAAAAATGGCTTGTTTTTATTTACTTTGAGTTTACTCCAGCTGCAGGAGGTTTAAAAATGAGGGAAAGATGGAGAGGAACTGGCGTGCCTCCTGTCTTCTATGGGACAGCTGTGCCTGGGTCAGAACAAGGAGCTGGCCCCACTGCATGTCTCAAACCACTGGGGAGTTTGAAACACTAGTTACCTCTGATGTTTGCTGAGCCTTGGCTTTGTAGAAAAAGAAAAGCAAGAGGTAGAATGTTTTTCACACTGCTTTCATCTCTTAAGAGACTGAGTCTCAGGAATCGGGTAGGCTGTCTAGCTTCTGATTTTAAAAATAAAGCCCTTGTTTGTACACATCACGCTGTCTTTTCCTGTGTAGTATTCAGTGTAATTTCTTGTGCTGTGAGGTTTCCTGTGCTACAGAACCAGAGATCTGCCTACAGCTCACTCATGTGGCTACAGGCTATCAAACATGGATGTGGGCAATAGTGTGACCATCAGAGTCTGGTACTTTGAGTATGCTGTGGATTTCCTTCAGGGAGCCCAAGGTAGTGTTTGGATGATTAAAATGAGCTAACTGCTGAAGAAGAATTTGGCCATGTCAGCGTGAGCTCTGAACTAATACTGAAAGCAAACTCTTAACATGCAGCTTCAAATACTTTCTGGAGCTCCATGTGCTGAAAGGGAATTCAAACATGTTGCAGCCTCTTATAGAGGAAATAAGAGACTAGTATAAGAGGTTTGTGTTTTAAAATTCAGGAATTTGCACATGAATATGTAATTCATCTACAGATGTAGCTGCATTTATTTGACAGTGAACTTTGCCAAGTTCAGTTATGTTAAAGGATCTCAATTCAGATTTCAATCATCTATCCCAGCTGCCTGGGGATTGAGAGAAATCCACTTCATGGCTGCAGTCTCAAAATTCAGCTATACTTAAAAACTGTAGTGCAAGAAATAGTGGAATATTTCATTGAAGCATTCAGTGTGAGTGTTGAAGAGTCAGCCTGTCCTCTGAAAGATTTAAATTTTTTTTTTAAACCTTTAGTATTTTATTTAAACTTTAGCAGTAAATGAACAGCAGTGCGAAGAGGTAAAGGTGCTTTTTAAAAGTGCTACCTCCATCTGATGTCTTAAGAAAACCAGCTAGTGGTAGATGCCTAAATGTCCTGATGGGGTTGGACACAATTTGGTCAAGCACTGGAGAGGTGATGGAATCTCCATTCCTGAAACTCAGCTGGACTCTGAGCACTGGAGGTCGAGCAGTCAACCTCTTAAGCCCCTTCCAGCGTATGTGCATCTGTGATCCCTGGGGTGGTCATCATGTTGCACAATGGCCATTTACCTCATGCAGGCAGATGTGATACTCCGTATAAGCCATGTCACCCAAACCACTTATTTCACCATGCTACTGAGGAAGGTTTTGAATTATTGCTGTTTCTGTACCGTAGGTGAAAGCCGTGCACTGCAAAGCTGGTGATACCGTTGGAGAAGGAGATCTGTTGGTGGAACTGGAGTAAAAGGTTGCCTCCACGCTGTTGAATTAACTAAGCCTTTATTATTTTCATCTGTAAAGTAACATTAAGGCAATTCAACACAGAAAACGGACAGTTCTATGTGCAAGATTTTTTACAGGCATATTTACTGTATCAGCGGTTAAGACAGCAAACACAGATGTTAAACCTTGGCAACAGATCCCAGATTTTTACTTCCAGAAATACTTGTACATAACCTTTGTAATGCTTTGATTTTTCAGGATCAAATAAAATCAATAAAATACCACTTCTGCTTTAAAACAGGAAAAGCCTCTTTTCAAAAAAAATAACAAAACACACAACAAAAGCCCAAATCTGATTTTTTTTCTCCACAGTAAAGTCCCTGGTTGGAGGCCCCAGCCAGGCTGTACAGAATGGTTGGTAAGAATGAAGGATTAACCACTGAGTAAACTGAGCAGTTCTTCTATGCTCTAAGTGCTGCAGTAGTTCCACCAGTGGCTTAAATTTTGATCAGATTTATTGTAATGTTTAGAGTGCTTTGTGTAGCTGGAATTACATTTTGTTATGTATTTTCATTTGAAGGTGTAAGGGAATTGTGTTTATTCGACCAGACTCAATTTTCCCCCCTAACCTTAATCTTCTTTATATTGATTACTGGATGCAAGTCTTTATAGAAGGAGCTGGCACTGTCCTCAGATCCCTTTAGTCCCCCCAAGGTATTGCCAAAGGCATGTGCTTGTCCCTCAGACTAGGCCTCCTCCTGAATTCTTACAGGAAAGGGAGACTCAAGTGTCCAATCTGCGACTGTTCATAATGCACGACTGTATCATGCTGAAAGATCTGTGTATCCAGTGCAGGAAGCCAGAGAGGGCCTGGAGAGGAGGAATATTTAAGAGACTTGGGCAAAGTGTGTTTTTTCCCCTTCACTCAGGAACTCCATGCCATAGGATGATGTCATACCAGAAGCTTACTGAGTCCCAAATGTTAGTGTGTGGTTAACAGAGGCTCTTTCTTCCATGACGTGCTCTAGCTCTCTAAGTGAGCGGCCACAGCCCACCAGGATGCAGCGGCACCTCTGCAGTCCCTGCACATTTGCAGCATCATCTGGTCCCTGTGCTCTTGTGTAGGCCTCTGCTGCTGCCTGCCCCCGGGCCAGGACACGGGGTACTCCCCCTTTGGGCTCACCTCCCACAGCTCTTCTTTTTACATATCTCTGAGTCACCCTTCCTGTTGTGCCTTGCCAGAGAGAAGCTGCCCCGCTCTCCTTTTCTTGCCTAGGATGTGCAGAGTAATGCTAATTCCTAGAAAGAACCCTCTGGCCAGAGGTGCCTGCGCCCTTTACTGGAAGGTGAAGGATGAAAACAATCCGTGACAAGGCTGGTGACTCATGTTCAACCAGAAAAGTTTAAGATCCTGCTTGAAACTTCTGACTGAAGAGGCATTTTTCATGTTACTGAGACACTGCTAACTAACTACATCACACGGCCAAGGTACGGGGACCTGTTTAGTGAGTTAGTTTACAAAACCCATCAAGATGAGGAAGAAGAATGTTTGGATAGTACCTGCCTTCCAGGAAAATTAATGCTTTTGCAGCTGGAGAAAGAGAGGCAGATACACCCTGCAGATCTCCCTACAAACCTCCTTACTGCCACCTTGGCCCTTCTCAAAGGAGCGCAGCTCAGCTTCTGCAGTTTGCCCTAAACAAACAAGTATTGTAAAGAGACACAAGTATTCTACTTTCAAATTACTTAATTGCTTACTGCAGCAACATAAAAGCTTTCTGTTTTTCTAAATGAGATGCAGCAGTGCCTAGTACTGCTGAAGTTCAGGCTGATTCCTTACCCTGGATCCCTGGTCTGATTCTCTACCGTGGATCTCCTCCGGCCATTACAGGGCTACTGGCAGTCAAGGGAAAGTACAATATTGTTCCTAATGGTATCCTTAGTGCATTTAATTGTACTTTGGCTCAACTGCATGGCATACATTCCCTGCTCCCATCCCTTGGGCAGCGTTGTATACTGTACAATCTATTTGTACCAAACACTGCAGTTGAAAGAAAATATAAGGCACAGGAGTGTAACAACAGAAAGCTACAATTTTCCCCAACTATACAGAAACCAGCAGAGTTGCTTGGGTCAGAGGGACAATAGTCTTCTTTACATGGTTTTTTTTGCCCCTAATTTAAATACTGCAATAATCACAATACAGGTCCTTTGGATATTTGTATAATGTATATAAAAATATTTCCTCCAGTAGGAAACTCAGTTTGCATATGGTTGCAAGTTCTGCATTAAAGTGCTTGGCAAAAAGTCACCTGGACAGTAAGTGCTCATAACAGCTCCAGTGTAGGTTTGCTTTTCCTGGTCCCCAACATCACCCACCCCCCTTATGCCCTCCTCCAGTCCTACAGTCACTCAGTGAACTGAAGTGGAACCTAAAGTGCTTAGAATGTTAAATTGAAAATACAATGTTAAATGTAATTTTATTACAGTATCTTAGTACATTTTTCACACTACCTTGTAAAACTAAACATGATTTAAAAATACACCTTTCCAGTTCAGAAAAAAACACTGCAATATAGAGTAAGAATAATCTTTAGAATTTGTCTATTCCTTCAGCAATTTCCTATTTGTCTAGAAGAACAGAGTATCTTCAGTAACCTAGTAAACACCATTGCAAGTCAACATTGAAAGCAAGTTGTGGGGGGGTTGGTTTGGTTTTTTTTCAAACGGTGGTTTTATAAATCAGTTTCAGCTATTAGTGCAATAGTATCATCATTATTCCACCCACCTTGGAGAACTACACAAGAAAATTTGTCAATTCGGACAAAAAAGAAAAAAATTAGTCTGTTCCTCTGCCTTTCACTGACCTCCGTTATGCACCAAGGCAAAGGGCAAAATTGAGGAAATATAATTAGACTCCAGACCAGATACAGTTTTTAGGCCTCATGCAAACCCAGTTACTTGCAGCCCTTTAGGGTTGGGGAGGAGGACAACGACTACCAGGGGAGGAGTCGCCAACTCTTGGGCCTACAGGACTTCGACTCTAGCGCCAAGGCTCCTGGGTTGGGAAGGTTACAAGAGATCCTGCATTTTAAAGAGAAGGTATTACAACAGCTTTCCTGGAAAGGTTACTGATCAACACTTGCTTAGTACTGCGCCTTCGGCCAGGCTGGGCTATCTCCCGTTTCTATTCCCGGCTTTCGCGTAGGACGTAGGAGAGGCCGTGTTTCCCCGAAGAGTCGTAACTGTCATAGTAGGGGAGCCCAACCCACTCAGGCGGATACGTCGCCGTGCTGTACACGAAGCACTCCAGGACACCCTCGGCAGCTGCCCGCGCCTCACCTGCACTGCCCTTCCCTTCCCACTCCACCACTTCAATTCTCATCAGGGTGCGCTGGTACATGTCTGGGCAGCATTCAAACTCATCCAGGAACTGCAGCATCTGGTCATCAACTGAGTAAATCTCCCCAGCAACATGGTGGCCCGTCCCTGGGATGTTCAGCATGTAAGGAATATTGTATTTTCCTGCAATCACCAGCGGGTACTTCTCCACCGTGCGGCCCCTTCCTTGGAATTTCGCTAGCCCCTTGGCTGTGTTGATCATGTACTTGTAGTTGGGCTGGCCCTTCTTAAGCGTGCCGTAGACGAAGACACGGGCCATCGTCCCTGCAAAAGCAGCTGAAAGACAAAGGCGTATGTTACCCATGTGGCTGCTCTGGAGAACCACACCCACACCAAGGCACCTCAGGCATACAAGGCTGTTCAGGCATATGCAAAAGTGGTCTTTTAGTGCTACACCACATTTAAGTACCATACTAAATTCAAGTATCTTGAAAATTTTCAGGCAGAATCTGCATCAATGAAAAACAGATACCACGGGAAAGTCAGCCTTTTGCAGTTCTTTGCTGTAACCAAGTTGCATCCCATGGTTTTTCCAAGGAATCCCCAACATTTGCCAATGCATCCCTGAGCCTCAGAAAAAGCTCCAAACCACTTTTTTCTCTCTCTCACCGTTTGTTATGAGAGTTGTGCTGCAGCAAATGTGCGTCATGTCATGCTCAGTGACACCCCAAAAGCCAGCATTAACCTGGTGTTGAGTCATCTCACAGACACGTTGATGGATCTGTAGTAACCCCAGCTCCGAGGTCTCACTTGCTGAGTGACAGTCAATGCTCAACAGCCACTTGTGGTACCAGGGAGGGGAGTGGGGTGGCCTGTGGCGACCACATCCCAAGTGAGCAGGTGCTGTTGGAAAAGTGTCACTGGAGTTCGTCCTGCTCCTTCAGGAGAAGGGAACAGTGATGTCTCCCCTACTGTAAATATGAGGTGATTTGTAGAACTGGTCATGTCTTCACAAACACCTTCACCCCTCCTGCCTGAGGGAGCTGTATGTGTTACTTCCATTTATTTATCTCAAGGGCTGGTGGCAGGAGCTGGTCCCCAGCCAGACACCCCAAAGGGCTAAACCGGTCTGCACATGTGCTAACCCTCTCTTGAAAACAGACCATTTGTTTTATCTGTGAGCATTGAAACACTCAAAATCAATTTAAATAGGATAAAAGACTAGCTTTACTGAAAGGTAGGGGGGATAAGGTTATTTTTTGCACTGCGCCCTATTTATCTCCCACATTTTTTGGAAGGCAGAAGCAGTTCTTGCACTGTGATGTTTTCCCACGTTTTACCCTGGGCAGAGCCAGTCTCATTCACAGTTGTCTGGATGGACCAGACACCCAACATTTAAGGAGCACATGCAGCTCCTCTTGGGAAGAGGGTCATTAATGTTTGAAAAATCTTTAAAAACAGACTGGAAGTAGAAATGTAATCTGTTTTCTGCTACTTATTTTAGTAAACTGTTAGATCAGGTCAGTTATCCAAAAGGGGTGCACTGCTGGCCAAGAGCAATGTCATTAAAAATCTTCAGGAGCAAAGCAATTTCCCCTTGGTGAAGTAAACAGTTTTTCTCTGTATCAGAATACAGTTTTCCAAGCAAAAACACTGTGTACCTTTATTTAATGGCAAACTGCTTTCACTCAGTGGAAAAAGAATGCACTGATTTTTCTTCTCCCTGTATTTTATCAGATATACTTCATTGTAATTTATCCTTCATGACATAAATGAATTTTTTTTTGGATGCAGCTCATTCCCTCACAATAAGAACAACATTAATATTCAGTCAGCCTGAGTCTCTTTTTTTAAGAAAAATCATTACCTTTCAGACTGTGTTTTGAATAACAAACACAGATCCTTCAGGAAGAAACTTGTCCCAGTGGGGATTGAGAAAGGATCAGAGTTAAGCACTGAAACATGCAATTAATTCCCATTAGGGGATTAGGGCACTCGTGTTCACTTTGAATCAGAAAAATGAATCGTGAATTAAATTGTTCACAACCAAGAGGTTACTTGTCAGAGTTAATAACTTAAAAAATAAAAAGGGAAACCTGAAACGCGCATAAAAAGCTCTACAGTCAGTGGTGCATCTGTAAGAAAAAGATACGCTTCATTTCCATTAAACAAAAGCCCTGTCCTTACTGTACAGCTGGAGATAAGCTTCCAAAAAGTTTGCAGGGAATAGTGCTACCATTCCTGTAATTGGTGAAAACGAAGTATCCGTTTCTGATGATGCAGCAGCTGTCTGCTTTTTCTTTAAAGAAATGCACCCCTCATCCTTTTGCAGGGTCCACCAAATTCAACAGCATCAAAAGAACTTGCTAACCCAGGTTTGGACAAGTGTTTCCAATTTAGCATTTGAGTAGATGGATTCAGCAGGCAGTACAAATGGAGATGGAGTGGGAAGCTGAAGTTTCAGCCACCGTTTGTGTCGAGCCATGAGCTGATGTACTCATGGAACTGTGGCTTCATGGGCAGCGGGACACTGAACTCCCCAAGGCACCACTGTGGTCCACAGCGGCCCTGTCACTCATGCTGGATGGGTTGGAAACAATGACTTCTTCTGTTAAAAAAACCCCAACAACAAAGCCAAGCCCAGCCCTCCAGCTGAGGAGTGATTTGCAATAACGTTTTCTAAATGTTGCTCCATATAAATAAGACATACACAATTTTATGCACAATAAATCTGGTCTCCTGTGTGCCATGTGTTGCGCTGCAGAAAGGCTGTAGATGTATTAGCGGCACTTGCATATTGTGGGCTTTCAAAACATTTTTGGCCACCTTGTGGCAGGAGAGCACAGAGCACAATTGTATGTGAGGGTCATTTCACAGGCTTCCACTGAGCAGCCGAAACGAGTTATAGATGGCATCCCCCTGCTGAATCACCAACAAGACGTTGCCTCTTCTTACTTAATCCAGTTTGACACTTCTTACCTACACTAAACCACCTGAGATGAAAACAAAACCCACCAAAAAAACAAATAAAACCCCTCAAGACTCTATACTGAGTATTAGCTGCCAGGACTAAACAAACCCATTCAGAAGGTACTTTCATGAAATATTCACACCAGAATCATTAAAATTTAACGGCTTGGGGAAACACGAGCAAAATTTGTACGTCATCTCTGCAAACTATTTCTTTCAGCAATGAAAGATGACCTGCCAAATCACTTATGGGATCAGTTACTAGCTGTTTTGTAACATAAGATGCAAAGATCATAAAATAAAGTAACTATTTCAGGATCATGCAGGTAGATGTTACTGGGTGAAAACAAAAGGGGCTCATAATTCGTGCCAGCCAGCAGCTTAGGTTGCCACTTGGGATTAGCACTGGTAGGGCTGCAGCACTGTATCCTACCAATGGAGTTTTGGTCAGGGCTTTAGTTTTCTCACAGATGAAGCAGAATTGCTGCAACCAGGCTCTTTGCTCCCAGGTTGTGCCCTAAACAAGTCCTTGCTTCCCAAGCAGCAGCAACAACAGCAAAAAAAACCCCTTTCACCCCCATTCAGAAAAACTACAGGATCGTACCAGCTTCTTTCAGAAATAAAGTAAGAAATAATGCATACAAACACAGCTGTTTGCGATCACGGTAGCACTGGCTTTGGGAGAAACAGTTTCAGCAAAATAAAACCCCACTCATAAAGTATCCATTTCTCTCAATCCATACAGTAACATTATTTTCCCTTGAGAAAAATTCTCCACATTGGCTCTGTGACCAGATATAGTTACGCATTAATTCTTCAGAAGTTTCTTAAAAACTGTAGGAAACAGGTGAAAAAACAAAATGCCTTGAACTTTAAACTTGAGCCCAGTCTGTTTGAATGAAGCGAGTTTTAAGGTCACTCTTCACTCAATGCTAACTTTCAAGAAGGACTAACATGCCAGAGAGGACTCCTGGGACTGCATCCTGTTAGTCCTTTGATGCTTTCATTTTGTTGCTTGCTATTTTCTTTATAGCACAGACAAGGGCTTCCTGCCCGGGCCGACCCCTTCCCAACCTTGCTGAATACCTCGGAAAAAGTTTATGGCAAGACACCTTTCTTACATTAACCACAGAGGCACCAGCGAAACGATGGCTCCTTTGAAATCAAGAGGTTACGGTCTCCTCACAGCGGTCATCCGCTCAGAAACTATGAGGTGCTGGTTTGTGAAAACAAACAAGAGTATTGGAGTAACCAGTGCCACACTGGATGCTACTGGGCACCACCTGAAACATCGCTTAACCTACTTTGCAGATTCTTTTCATGTCTTCCTTGGATAGCCAATACGCCTGTGCTTAAGCTGGAGTATCTTGGAGTATCTGCCAGGAGGCAGCGTGAGGATGCCCTCCCTTTGGTCAGGCATCAATCACAGCACTGCTTATGTGCTTTGCACCCACTTGGCATCACAGCAATCATTTGCCTTCTGTCTGTTTGTAAATACTTCAACTCACTTTCAACTGTACTGCATAGAGAATCTTCATTAGGTTAATTTTTACTACTAACAGAAAGAGCTTCGTTCCCAAAGTCACTGTCAGGTCTTGAAGTGACAATCAGATAAAACCACCACACATAAAAAGATGCTGGAGATGGATGCAATGCAGAAAGATGCTGGACACAACCTTGGACTGATTAACAGACTAAATTTCTAGATAGTGCAGAGACAGTAGGGGATTGCCAGAACACCAAGAGGACCAGAAAAGAAGGATGAAAAAAAACAAAAGTCAATGGATGTGAACAAATCGAGTTGAGGGGAAGGGGGGAAGCTGTCACCTGAGAGATTATATTAGGATTGCTAAGTATTGACTGCTTTTGTCTTAATATTAAGTAACGTTGTACAAGCCTCAGCAAAGACTTGCAACCTCAATTCAGAAACCTGTGGACTACAAAAGTAGTTAGAAAGAGCTCAGGGCAGAGCACTGAGTACCAGGACTGTTTTACTGGGTCAAAGACTGAACAAACAGGAGCTTAAATAGGAGCTGATGAGATGAGGCACAATCACCTGCAAATATGGGTAGAAGTTTTATACTGAAATTATTAATTTTCAATTCATTCTCATACATAAAAAGACAGCCAGACAAAATTTTTGCATGGAATAATTAAGATGGATAGGAACATATTTCTAACCATAAGGAGAGACAGGGCACAGCAACAACTGTAACAAGTGATCAATCACAAAAAGGCCTGAGGTTCCCTAAAGGAACCTGAGGACCTGAGGTTCCAAAAAGGCCACAAAAAAGTTCGCTATCTGAGAGTGGTCAGCAACAGATGCCTCAGCATCAAGAATGCAAGAGCAGGAGAAGGCAGCAATAATGAATTTCCAGATTCCATTCCAGACCCTCCCCAAACTAGAAGTGACAAGGGTTATGGCGTGTAAAGGCCTTTTCCTCCTGTGAGCTCACGCAACTCTTTTTGTACTAGCAGTGGCAGCAGCACAGTAGGCAAACCCATGCTGCAACACTATATCAGTGCATGAGGCACAAATCACTTTGGAATCTTTTCCTGATGCCTGCTTGCTTCGTGCACCTCCTCAGTGTCACCAGATGCTTTTTCACTCCTCTAGGCCGACAAGTCCACATGTATTGAACAAAATGAAAAGAGCTCCTTACTGGTTCTCCTATAGTTTTTTGACATTGGGAAACCAATTGAAATATTTAAGAATGGATAAACCATGAATTTATACAAGGATATAAATCGTATCTCCTGCTTTGTTCACATCTCTTTCCCCCAGTGCCTTTTTGAATGCTACTGAGCAGCAGACTCAGAACACAGAGATACCTCAAGCATTTTATTCTTGAGTGGCAACTGGTGTGTGTATATTGTTTACTGAAAATCAGTATACAGTGTTGAAGCCTTGAAAACTGGAAGTCTTGAAAATTTGTTCAAACTATCATGGATGCTACGTTAATTTTGCCTTGGGGAAAGGCAGCACACTAGATGGCTTCTCAAAATGACACGCAAGCATGGTGGATCCCTGTGATGCGGTTTCAAGTACATGACAATTAATTTAAATGATACACACAGAAATATCTCATCTTTGCACTTTCAGCATAGGTGCTTAAATTGTTGTAGCTACACAAAAGGAAAAAAAAACCAACCTACAAGAATGGAGCATTAACTTTAAATGCCAGATCGCTGTTACAGGAAAAAGTAGAAAAACAACTTTTGATAGGGCAGCCCTTCTATGCCACCATGAATTTGAAGTGGTTTCAGTCATTGAGATGCAGAACATAGCCCAGAGTTTCAAACCACCGACATCCTGAAACTGAGGACACAGCCTGCAGCTTGGATGGGTTCCCTGCGAGGTCAGCACATTAATTTACATGCCAATACCTAGAGCAGTCAGTTCGCTGTTTTGGACCGAGAAGAGCATCCCAGCCTGTGAAACATGGCAAACACTTTGAGTACCTAAGCATGGGAATGTATTTTTCTACACTGAAAGGAAAGGATGGTGAGGGAGAGAACGGGAAGAGAGAAAAGATGAGGTCTTGTGTGGGATCGCGAGGAGCCTTTCCATAAGGGACACAAGGGAACAGCTGCACAATGATGCTCTGTGAGCAGGGGAGAGGTGCCCAGGTCATGGCACAGCACTGTCCCTTGGGAGTGCAACTGAGCCTGCAAGGGATATGTTAAATAAAATCCCACTGCTGAGCAAAAGCAGACTCCCACACGCAGGGGACTGTGGCTCTGGAAGCCATCTCAGGCTTTTGCTCCAGCTCCCTAGAGATGAGCTGCCCGGGTGAGACCCAGGAACACCGTGAGTCCCCAGCGGTGCCTCTTGGGCTTCCCCATGGGGCTGACTGTGGGGGCTGGCAGCTGGACATCCCCATCTAATAGCAGAGGCTGCTCCAGCAGGCAGTAGCAGGATGTCTCCCTGGGATGAGTCAAGGTGTCAGAGCCTTGGAGCACCATGCAATGAGGTGGCTGCAACATGATACTCCTCACACCTCACTAAAAACTGAATGAAAGCACAGATGTTCAGGGAACAAAATTTGCTCTGCTCAATGAGCCAAACAGAAAAATCCAGGTACAAATCTGGGGACAGTGACACATTACACTACAGCATTTTTCTTCCAGAAACCACCACCTACAGCAGCATGGATTAGCTACTAAAACACAAACCTTTGACCAACACGGCAGTAATGAAACCTCCTCAGGAACCTCCAAAAGACTGTTTTTCAACCTGTGATTCCCTGGGAAAATCCAGGCTGCTTTTAAGGGACAAAGGAAGGTCATTCACATTAATTTACTGCATTTATATATACATATACAAACATTTTGTACGCAGAGCCATGCTTTGCTTGTAAAGTGCTAGTGGCCCACAGAAAATGAGAGAAGGTTAAAATCAGCTGTACTGGAGGAACCACCAGATATAAATGCAAACGCTATTTTAAATATTCTACCAGAAAGAGTACAGGTAGTGTGGGGTAATGGTCAAGCATGTCTGCCCTGAGGCAGGGTCATACAAATTTTGTGAGGGTCAGAAGGGGTAGTGGACAATAAAGTATATCTATACCCACAAAAGATATACTACCATTAATGTTTTTTTATTTGTATGTATAACACTAGGTAGGAATGGAAGGAGAGGCCCTCCTTGACATTTAGAAGACCACAGTTGAGGTAACTAAAGGTGCACAGAAGGAAAAGTGGGATTTTTTTTTAAGGGCAGCTTCTACCGTCCTTTTGGTCCATGAATCAAATTTGTGGAAAAAAGTAATATTTAACATGTGATGTACTGGTAACAATAAATCAGCTCAACAGGCTGCCCAGGGAACCAGTTGAGTCCCCATCCCTGGAAATATTTAAAAGATGTGTAGATGCTGGTGCTTAGGGACATGGCTTAGTGTTGGGCTTGGCAGTGCTGGATTAATGGTTCGACTCAATGATCTTAAAGGTCTTATCCAAACTACATGATTTTGTGATTCCATTTTAATTCACTACTGTTATTTTATTTGCCCTACTAATTAAATGTATATTGAAGTCTTACAATGCTAATGTTTTATCTAATAAAAAGGATTTTTTAAAAAGTGAATCTCAGCTTGCATCTTAATGCAAATCAGAAACAAAAACAATCCATATCTCAGCAAAAAATCCCTTCTACCATTTCTAATATAATTAAAAGTAAGAAAATACAAACCAAAACAGAACACTAAATCAAAACTACAAAGAACCTTAACCGGATGTGTAGAATTACTTCAGTGTCCCACCGAGGTATGTCACTTCTGTTTAGAAATTAGTAGCAAGTTCACTATAGAACAAATAAAAAAGTCACAGATCATCATGAAAAGTGTTATTTCAACTGTCCTGGTTTTGATTTTTGTTCTCCAAGAAAGACTTGCAAAGTCCTGCAGTGAAATCTGAAACATACCTCCCCTCCTTTATCAACACAGAAAGCATCCTTATCCCAAAGTAAATACCTTTACTGGCTTCCTATCTTCTACACAGAAGAAATAAATACATATTCTACGGGCATCCAAAAGAGCCCGAAATTGCACTCAGCAAGGCATTGGGGTAATTGCTTTCAAATCCAGAAAGTGTACTGACCAAAATCTCAAATATCCTCCTGCCTGGTAGAGTCAAAGACAAGAAATTTCCAATTTGTATGTATCCTATAAGGATGCGTGGAATTAAATGTTTACTTTAAGGTAAAGAATGGTTTGGTGTCTGATGCAAAGACAGGTTCTGTAGTGTAATGCAAAACTTAACATGTCTGTATTTACTAAAGAATGAGGAAAACCAGCTACACAAGCCCTTTAATCTTCTGGAGCCACAGAGTCTCATAAGAATTACTGATGGAAATAATTCCCTATCTCTACATAGATATGTGTTTGCAATTGCAAATAAAGCTATTTTGGTTTTATGATGGCACACAGAATTTACTCTAATTCAGGTTCTCCTCAGCAGTGTCCAGGATGCCTGGAAGGAAGCTTTAATGAAAGGCATCTTAAACCAGGGGTCAGACTGTAACAAGAAGACATTACATAATATTAATCTGAATTATACAGACATGTATATGAGCCAATTATTTTTTAACAAATTGCATAAATGAAAATAACTTTATATATGTTCTGTAGACTCCTTTCAGTGACCTTTGAGAAGGAATTTCTGATACT
Organism: Serilophus lunatus; assembly: GCA_013399895.1. Lineage (NCBI taxonomy): Eukaryota > Metazoa > Chordata > Aves > Passeriformes > Eurylaimidae > Serilophus > Serilophus lunatus. The sequence goes on from VXBA01000127.1 coordinate 629,410, forward strand.
AACTTGATAAAGGAAGAGGAACAGAATTAAGTATAGGAAGTAAATGAGAAGTGATACAACATGCAATGTGGTTCTGAATGTAAAAAAGCCAGGCTGTTAACATTAAACAACCTACTTTGACAAGGATAACACAATGGACTTGTAGTCCATTATTCAATATGCAGTGAAAATATCTCCAGACCAAGTCATAGAGAAGAACTGTCTGTAAACAATGAGTTGGTTAAAAGAAGATTATAATGGACTATGTTAAAATAAGAAGTAATAAGACATTGGTTATCGTTCATATTACTGAGGAATCAATGTTCCTTTATTAGTGGTCTTGCCAGAGCAAGTAGCTGCGTGCCTGCCCCATCTGTGTGTGATGCATGCAGAGGAGCACTGGTTTACGCTGCAGACATATTAGGTGGCCTATGAACTGTGTTGAAATAAGATAGCTTTTAATGATACAAAGTGCAAAAACATGCGCTTGGGGACCAGACAAGAACTTCTGGGGACTCAACTTGAAGGCAATAAAGGGATCAGAGTCTCTCAAGTTGGAAGTACAACTTCACACTCCTCACAGGACTACCCTAAAACAAACCCACATGACACAGAGCATTGCCCAGACGCTCCTTGAGGGCTGGTGCCACGACCATTTTCTTTAGGGAGCCTGTTCCACTGACTGACCATCTTCCCAGTGAAGAATCTTTTCCTCATGCCCAATCTAAACTTTTGCTGATGAAGTTGCATTCTGTTTCCTCGTGTCCTATCCCAGGTCAGCAGAGAGGAGATCTGCACCTCCCTCTCCACTGCCTGCCTTCAGGAAGCTGTAGACTGCTATGAGGTCTCCCCTCAGCCTTCTCTTCTCCAAGCTCGACGGCCAAGTGACTTCAGCCACTTCTTGCAAGTCTTGCCTTTGAGGCCTTTCATCATCTTGGTCACCCTCTAATAGCTTTTGTGAAGGATTTTACTTCTAGAGACCAGGTGGTTTCCATCTGCAATGTATTTCTGCATCATGACAGCATATAGAGTAGCTGAAAAGGAACTTTTTTTTAATTAAAATAGCATTCTAGAGGTATAAATCTTTCGTTATTTTGGGTGTACGTCAGACGAAACACACACCTTAAAGCACCCAAGTTATCTAGGAGAGTGTCCAACTAAACCCATCCATCAATCTAAACTTTGTGTTGAGAAAAGAGGCATGAATTAGACAATATTACAATACAAACCATTCTGAATGCCTCAAGCTACATTTTAAGATTTAGCCAATTTAGGACTGTAACAGCTCCCAAACAAAGGTAATTAAGCCTCAAGTATCCCCTGACTAGCTTTATATCTCCCACAACAGCTTCCTCGCACACCTCAAATATGGGGCAAAATTAAGGGAAAAGAGCGCAGCTAAACTGGCTACATTAGTCCTCAACAGAGCAGACCAAAGGTAATGCAGAGGCCTCAGCATGAAAAGGTAACTGCCACGTCCCCTGTCTGTACCATGGGATACGAGGCAGAAGTGACAAGGGATCACTACACAGAATCACGGAACATGCCGAGTTGAAAGGGACACATGAGGACCACCGAGTCCCACTCCTGGCCCTGCACAGGACCATCCCCAAGAGTCACACCATGTGCCTCAGAGTATCATCCAAATGCTTCTTCAACTCTGTCAGGCTTGGGGCTGCGACCACTTCCCTGGGGAGCCTGTTCTAATACCCAACCACCTTCTGGGTAATAAACCTTTTGCTAATATCCAACCTAAGCCTCCCCTGACACAACTTCAGGCCATTCCCTTGGGTTCTGTCACTGGTCACAACAGAAAGAGATCAGCGCCTGTCCCTCCTCTTCCCCTCACAAGGAAGTTGCACTGCAATGAGGTCTCCCCTCAGTCTCCTCTTCTCTAGGCTGAACACACCAAGTGACCTCAGCCACTATATCCATGCTTTTCCGGGGTTTGCTGTGGAAATGAGAAAAAAAATTAATACCTGGTGTAATGGGCTTTATTTTATTGGAATCCTATCCTTCCAAGTAGGTCCCAAATATCCAGTAGTAGGTAGAGTACCTTCCAATTCACTTCCTTGTGCTTTATTTTTTCCAATTTCAGTGTCAATGAGCAGAATACGTAGGACAGGAACAGGAAATCCTAAGGCTTCTCTATCCTTTTAAGTGAAAAGTTCCTTCTTGCATTGAGATTGATAAATATTTTCAACATACACCTCTCAGCACAAACTGATATACAACACAAAACCAACTGCTCTTCTTGTCAGCAATGTTCCTCCTACTAAAGTAAATTTATAAGCACCACTTATAAATTATTTTTATGCCACAGTTAAAGAGAATAGCCTCCAGTAAATACCATGGAGAAGTCAACACCCTGCTTTTAATAACAGACTGTTTCCACTGAAAGGTCTTGGTTCACAGCAGATATGGCCTGAGAGTTTCAAGGGGTTTCAAGAGGGTGAGCACTGGTACAAGCTTACATCAAACACATTTGACAATGAAAAGCTGAAACAAGAAGGGTGATTTTACAGATTAACCAAATACCTTATTTTTGGACCTAAAATGATACTACCCGAAAATATAAACATTATTCGCACCATGCCGAAAATGCATAAAACATTATTAAATAACTGCTTAGTCCAACATGGTCACAGCAAGTTACATTTCAGCTCTAGAACAAATCAACCACTGCCCTCCCAGTGCCACTGCCCCCAGCCAAATACCATGCAGTACAGCAGACTCGGGTAATTCCCAGCCCCAAACACAGGAATAATGCTATTATTCTGAACATCATTTCTCCCAGATTTGACAGTATCTAGGGACCTCAGTTAATTTCACTTCTGCATTCTTTAAGCAAACACTCACTTAGTGATGCTAATTAACTGAAGAAAAGTTAAATAATATCATTAGAGAGCCAGATATAAATCAAGAAACAGTGTATTACTTAAAACACAGGAAGAGAAACCATACAACATTTTCATTTTGTCTTTTTGATACGGCGTAAAAAGACAAGTAGTGATCAAATAACTTCTGACTTTCAGCACATGAACATTTCTTTCAAAATAGATAAATTTTTGTCAAATTACAAACCTTCGTTACCTCATCATCTACCCCACTGTAACTACTCACTTAATAAAGGCATGCTTCTGAATAGATAATGCATTACATTTTTTATTTTCAACACCTGGTGTCACCAGAATAACGCTGTATCTTTCTAAAACGCTCTGCAATAGGGGTGTGTGTGTGTGTGTATGTGTGTGCTTTGATTTTAGGGCAGTGATACTTCAAAGGAAGTGGAACCATAGCAAATTATGGGAAGCGACGCATACAGATTATTTCTGAGTTAACTGATACATTATCAGTTAACTGACCATGGTAGGTAATTTTAAAAATTAGGCTTAAGGTATCTAAAAGCTTTCATTCTTTAGTCAAGGTAAAAAAAGGCCTGAAAAGAAATGAAAATTTTGCTGTATTTCAATATTTTAAGGAAGCAAAATCCTAAACCTTTTTTGCAAAAGGGTTTTAACTGGTTATTTCTGCTACACCAGAATTTTGCTAATTGCAATCAATTTTTGTAGGGGCTAATCATCACCTTTCTGTACAGACTAGGGCTGTATTAATTGGTTGTTATTACAGTTCCACTGAGAATAGACAGAGGGGACTGTCTTTGATTGATTATTGCTTGGAGCTCCTTGGATCCCCAAGATACTAAATAAAAAGTTAAATATCAAAGAAGATTTAATTAATCTCAGTCTGTCTTTCTCTCTACTCTATCAGTAAGCTAGAGCCGATACAGAATTGATAAATTCATGGAAAATGCAGAGTCGGAATTGGTGACACTGTATTTTTTAATGAGAAAGTACATGCATTTACTTGCTCTAATCTTTAGATAATGGGTGTAAGAGAATGAACACTTCTTCTTCTCATGCTTATTCCAAAACTCAAATAGAGTAATGGTGGGCAGTTAGATCAACTGGTATAAGATTTATGTTGTACTATTTTTTTTTAAAATATAACTTTTTAAATAAATTAGTGAAAGAATCCTGAACTTTTGAAAAGCCATAACCTTGTTATACAAGAAAGACACAAAATACTGTATGGTAACAAACATGTCATTTTAGAATCAAAAGGTTTGGAAGTCTCTATTTTGGCAGAAAATTCTGTATCAGAATACAGAGGAAGATGTGATCTAGATATTTCTAATTAATTTTGTAAAAACATATTCAGGCCGACACTTCCCTTCCTCGAATTATGCATGGGTTTCCTGCAGCAGACTTGCCAAAAGTCATATTGTCTTTTGATATTTTTTCAATAAGGTACAGGAACTTCCATAGGTATGCATTTTCAGGTTTTAGTGGATCTTAGGGCTAAAACAGAAAGCCTAACACTGATGCAGGAATTATTTTTAGATGAACACCTATCCAGGATCCATAGACAACGTTCAGAGGAGATCCCTGTGTGCCACTAACGCATTTACTCCCTCTCCAATGATTTATGTATGGGGCCAGCTGTTTGATGAGAGACTTTCAACTCACCTAAAAGGAGGACAGGCAAGCAATACAACCATGAATACTGCTATCAAGTAACATAAACCCACATAAAGAAAAAAAGTCATGAAAGACAGGAAAAAAGCTTAGGCCTGAGAAGAATGATGCCGGGTCATTAAGGAAAAAAGCAGCTTTTCTCACAAATGTTTGATTTAAACAGATGTTAACATCCACCAATAATTTTAAAAGAGACTGCCTAAGTCTAGTGGGCCTACCAAGTTAGACAGGTTTTACATGCATGTTTTATTTATTGTAGCACCACCACTTACTCTCTTCAGCTTCTTCAGCATTTCTGAACATCTTTCCCCACCCTCCCCCACCTCCAACCTTAAAATAATAAAAGAAACACCAGTAGTTTTCTGTAAAACAAGGAGTCAATTATTTTAGAACTCCCTAACCTCTTAGCCCTTTTTAAAAGGGAAAAATAACAATAATTTAAAAAGTCATAAGGACCCTTTTCTCCCATTTTCTCCCAAAAGATGCAAGTATTCAATGGTCGCTGAATCAGGATGTGCACAGATGAACAGGACCAGAAGGACAATTGGTGAAGTAATACACAGGTCAAAAAAGGTTTGTCTGGAGCTGCTCAGCAGTGTTCTGATGTCCTCTGCCTACCTCCAGCTCAGTAGGAGAGGCTAAGCAGCCCAAACTGCTTGGGTGAGGCTGATGAGCAAAGACCACATAGGTAGACCTAGGGGACACTACTTGGATGCAGATGCCCACTATTTCCAATGTCAATTCCTATAGAAGAAAGAAGGATGCAAACCTTTTAGTAATAAAACCTATTACTTAGAATGCACACAGAGGCAGTTTCCTATCTCTATAGCTGATAAGATGTATGAATGCTGAAAAGAAATCATCGATCTTGATACATAATATTTACTTATCTTGACCTTGGTATAACTCATGATATTTCCTAAAGCAAGTTAAAACATGATTTAACAAGAACCGTTGGGATTTAGGTCAAAAAAAAAAAAAAAAAAAACAGACCAAAACTGGTTAGAAAGACTATTTACCAGAGGTTCATCTCAAACTGGACATATGCACAAAATTTGTTGTATTCACCCCAGTAGCAGGGAAATACTGGCAATAAAAATACGAAATGATGCAAAAGATGCAGATAAAATTCACAATGCTCAGAGCTGTGCACAAGACTAAGGAGAGAGTTGCAAAGCACAACTGTTGCCAGTGCAAGGTTCTAAGATTAGCTGGGAATAAAAAACAGCATAAACAAAATCTGGGGAAAGATCAGTGTGACAGCAAATCTGCAGCAAGAGATTTGACAGCTATAGTGGTCATTAACTCAACATCATCAACAACGCGGTACTGTTGGAAAAAACATCCCAATGTGTACATATGAAACCATCACTAGCAAGGTGTGACCATAATCCCCTGCTCTCAGCTGGTCACAAACTGAGTAGAATGTCCAGCTTTGAGCTTAAAAGAACTGTACGGAAAGAACCCATGATCATCTGGACTGAGCGAGCAGTACTAGGTCAAGAAAGCAAAACCTATAGAAGACAACAACAAAAATAAAGAGCCTGGACTGTGATCACTTATTTTAGAGTGCCCTTAAGAATATGAAAGCATACTGTAAGAGAAAAAGAGAGGCAGGAAGCTCCTTTCTGCATCTACTTTGACAGAAGATCTGGTAAGTTTAAATTCCAAAGATGGGCATTAGAAAGACTAACCACCTTCGGGTAACCTCGGTGCCTAAGAAGAGCCTACACCATCCAGAAAGACTGGGAATCCTTCACTACTGACTATCCTCAAACAAAGAAGTCAGCCAAATCTTTACCAGAAACAACACTACTGCTGCCAAACTTGCCTTTAGCCAGGCCACTCGAAGAGACAATCTCTTAGTCCTCCTTTAAAAAGTAAAAAGGCAGTATGATTCATATGCTATTCACGGAAAGTAGCGCTAGACTCATGGAGACTGTGAGAGACTGGTGTTGTAGTCATTTGATTCCTCCTGCCTCAAGTAGAGATTTCTAGATCCTACTCCCTCCCTCTTTATAGATGGTATATCATGCAATTACTTGACTTTTTAGAATTACTTTCTGAATAGCAATAACCCCGAAGAAAGAATGAAATGTTGTATTCCCACCCACTCTTGCTTCACATAATGCCTCTCAAATTCACTCAGAGATACAATCCTGAGGCACTACACTGAGCCCTCTCTTCCCCCATGAATCTGGCATTGCGTTCTGCACCGTGATCCAGCTTCAAAAGGCCGCACAGGACCAAATGCTCCTGAGGGATGTGTGTTACAGTCCTTGGAACTGAGGATGCAAATCTAATTTTTCTAGTTTCTAGGAGACGGCACAGCCAAAGACTGCTGTTAGTCCTGAAGCTGGATGGATCTGGCACACGCAGGGTATGTCTGGCTCAAAGGAAGAGCAGTGCCAGGCCAGCCTGGGCTGATAAAGGCACTGAAAGAAGGCGAAGTGCAAGAACAACCCTTGACTGCCCCCATGGCCTCAAGAATAGCTGCACAGCTCAGTTATCATTCCTGCTCTGAAGCTTCTGCTCCACACATAGAAAGCTACAAGCACTTCACAGAATCACAGCAACCAGGCTGGAAAAGACCTCGGCGATCACTGAGTCTTCAGGTTTCCAAGACAGACATCCTGTTTTGCATATTGTACATAAAGGCCACTATAAATCTGAGTCTACAGAACAAGCCTTCTGGTTTCGTCTCTTTTTCAGCTCACAGACTTTTTATTAAATTGTGATTTAATAAAGTGTTTAAAATATAAATTATATTTTATTTATAGGCATATAGATTTTATTTGTTCTACTGATAGCGTGCTGGTGAGATATATCGCTTTGATACAGAACTATTCAAAATCTATACCCTCATGCAGTTTCCCTCTAAGCTGTCAATGTGGCAACTACAGATGAGCTACACTGCTATTTTTCTAGACATGCAGGAAACAATTTTGCACACATATTTGTTCACACACTGCATATGTGATCTCACTGGAGATTCAGAGGTAAATAGCTACACATATATATGAGTGTAATCCAGAGCAACGTCACAGGTTTTATCAAAAAGAGCAATGTCAGCCAGCACATATTTCTTAGGTAAGCTAAGTGGCTGTATCGTGGTAGCTCAGAAAACACGCCATGGAAGTTGAGTCTGCAGCAGGTCTGCCCACAGCACAGAAATAATCAGAGCTGGGATCCAAGAACTGTCTAGGTAACAGTAAATCCGTGCATGATGTTAATGTTGCAGAGTGTTTACAGATCACAAAAGTACAAGACTAGTGGAGAGTTTATTCCCGCAAAGAGATAAAAATCATCAATCCTAAAGTTGTCTGCTCCACTGTCACTGAAAATATTTCCTAACACTTGTATAATCACACTCCCAAAGCATCTCTACTACTTAAAGTGAAAATCCAGTTCATAATGTAATTGGGTTGATGGATTAATGGACTGGCATAAAGAACCATACATAGAAGGGTGGGCTAGATGTCAAATAAACAATCCATCCCATATATAATCTTAAAAGTCAGCCCAATATATTAATTTTTGACCTGTCTAATGTCAAACCAAATTACTTGACCTGGCAGGGTCATGAGAAGCAAATTATCCAAAAAGCAGTATCATCTGCTCCTTCCTTCTAGTATCCTACCTGTCAGGTGTTGTGTCTGCTGCATCACTCTGCAGACCCTGCTTAAAATCTGGTTGTGACAATACTGATGGTCAATCACAAAAGAACCCCAAAAAAACCCACAAACAAAAAAACCCAAAATAACAATCAAAGTGTTTGATGAACCTAGAATGGAAACGTCAGTCATGGACTTCATAATTTTCTGTCATAAGATTTAGAGCACAAAAGAATATCAACAGAACAACAATTAACAAAGTTCAAAACTGAAACAGATCACCATGTCAACGAATAAGCATTTCTTGCATTCACAACAAGATTGTAATAACACACCTCTGCTGAAGAGAGCTAAATTATAGATCCTGATTGAGATTCCACCTAAACCAACAATGAAACAGAAGTGACACTACAATTTAACAAAGAGATTAAATCATTTTTTGTTATATACAGAAATTAGGAGAAAAACTCCTAAGTTCATCATGTATGAAATTAAAATACTTGATGCCATTCATTAATGTAGTAAACTGTCACTAAGCATACTTAATTAAAAGATACAACTACTAGCAGTAAAAGAACAGACTAGATGAGCAGATGGATCCAGATATATTTTGACCTAAATTTCTTGATATTTTGACAAGACAAATAAAGGTAAATATAAACAAGAAGAGAAGGGAGAGGAATTAAACAGTCAGTCAGTCCATCTCATTAAGGAGTCCCATACTAATATGATGAAAAACACTAACAAGCCCTTTTCTTTCTCTGCTCACCTCAGATGTTTTGTTTCTGTTGAGCAGGTTTCCTGAAGCTTCACATAACCACAAACATGCTTGCATTACTGAGACATTTATTATACCTGGAACCACAATCACAAAATAAGGCCCACTGCCTTAGGACACTTTAATAAAAGTAAATAAATCATTAACCTATAATTTAAATCTCTTAAATGTTGACTTTCTTTTATGGTCCCTCTCACTTGAATTTGACTCATGTTAGAGATAACAGTTAAGACAACAGGTTTCTATCAACAAAGCCCACAGAAGGCAGAGATTCTTCTTTCTGAGCCCATCGTATCACCTTCCCTTTAGGGGCACTCTCTGCAACTGGACAAAGTTCCTAAGCATGTAACTTCATGTTACTTTTCATGTTTGAAATAAGCTTCAGAAATCTGCAGTAAGATTTGCCCAGCGGCTGGATGCATATTCTGAACGTTTTCATAGCGGGAATATTGGACCTACACCACAGCAAGGGCTGCAGCCTTGGAGCAGGTTAGTAGCTTGATGTGTGAAACATGTACGTGCATTGTGAGCATCCTGCTGGGATTTATTCCCTACGTAATTTTCAGATAAGGCAAAATCAAGCCTGAGGCTCCACTACATAAACTGTGCTGAAACGCCGCTCTCATTCATATAGTTTCTCAGTTATTCATACATTTTCTTAATACAATACAGGCCTAGCTCTGTGCAATCCCACGTAAATTTAACTTAGTTGTCCTTCTGTGCCCACATCCCAATGTAATATTTACCAAACAGTATCTCCATACCTCACAGGCAACACAAAACAAAGCAGTACCTCAGTGTTGTGCAAACTGATGTGCTTTCAAAGCACATGCTGCCACACTCCATACATGTGCTGTACTCCATCTCCTTTCAGTGAAAACATGATGCAATACTGAGCCCAGATTCTTACTTCATCATTGCAGAGAAAATCTCACTTTTGATGGCTTCACTGAAAAACAGTCTCAAAGAAGATCAATAGCCATTGATATACACACAAGCATATCCAAAAGATGACATTCATTTCCAGATTACATTTTGTACCCAGTAATCTCTAGTAATCTTTTCCCCTCATTTTCCTAGTCTCTGGAGATTTGTCCCATCCTCTTCAGAGTTCTTCCTTTGTCAAAATTAAGTTTGGGCTTATGTTGTTCTCCAAACCACAATCTCCCTTAAGCACCTGTGCAGGCATGCAGTCACAGGAATAAGAAATCCTAGTGGCCTAACATACTCCTTCCATTCCTATCTAAAAATCCAAGACAATCACATCTCACTCAGCTGACAATCATGGCAAGTACATTTTCTTCCCATCCTTTATCTGATCATCTGTACTCAACTGCTATTGCTTAAAACTCTTTTCTTCATTTGCCTTCAATTCTTCCACCCCCATATTCCGGTAACAAAAAGGAAACAAGTCCTTTTGTGATCTTAAATTGGATCTCAATGATAAAAAAGCTGAATCTAGTCATTTTCTCTTAAATTTGTTACTATGGATGCTTATGTTGTTAAGCCTCTTCTCTAGACTTCTAACATTTCTTTTTCACAAAATTCATTAAGGATTCTCATTTTTCCTCAAACTGAAGCAATAAGAACCTGCTGCCTCATTGTAGAACAATGTCTTCTTGGTCCCAGTGAACTGGGTTGGGTAAATCCCTAGAAGAGCAAGTATTCCAGCACTCATTATCCATACTGCCAGCACACAACCTTATCACTCCTTGAGCTCAAGAAAATACATAAAAAACAGGAGCCAGAGGAACATCATAACAAAAGGGAAGCATGAGTTATGCAAGAGGACAAACAGAAGGCTGGAGCATAGCAGCAAGGAGATGGACTGCATGGACGAAAGCAATTCCATGGTGTTTTACAGGCTAAAATTTGGGAGATCCTTAACAAAAGGCCAATATTCCTTCACCTGTAAAGACGTTGACACAGAGTGAGTTACATTTTCTGGGCAACATCTTCTCATCCCACTTCTGGACTTGCAAACCACTCAAGTCTACAAGTTTACTTTCTCCTGATAACCATTATTTTTAACTTCTAGTTTAGGGATTCTAACTGTTGATGCAAAATTAATGATTAAACAGGCTTAAACATTTTCTTTTAATCTTGAAGCACACACTAGGTGTTACCAGAATCAGAAATGTTTTATTCCACCACCCACAGTGAATTACAGTCATACAAATAGTTTACATGAGCTTCAAAAAGGTAAAGCTGACAAAAGCATTAAGAGTTAAAGGGGGGGGGGGNTGAAACTTAAGTAGGGTTATTTACTTTGACCTATCTACATACCATTTCCTTTGACATTAAAATAACCCACAGCTTCTTCTAATGAAGCTACTAGATATTGAATTCCTGTGATGGCCTTACTCTCATCTCACAACTAACCCAAATCCCCTGTTCATCACCAGGTCTACCTGTCATTCAAAACCACTGCAAACACTGTTCCTCCAAAACAAAACCAGAAAAGATGCTTATTTCTCACTCACTACTTACACAGTCTCACTTCCAAGACCATTTTTCTCAGCAATGTTTTAAAGAAAATTGTTTTATTTCTATTTTCCTTCAAGCTTTCAGTATATATGAACTGTGCTTCTCCTGACAGGAAATAATCTAACCTGTTACCTTTGATTTCCAGAGCAATTCACACATCCTGAGATCTAAGCAAGAACAAAATGGATATTTACAGAACTTGCAGTGTGTAGAATCCATAGACATAATTAAAATTACATATTGATTTTAGTGGTAAAATTCAGTGTCCATACCTTAGGCTGTTCAACATGCAATTAAACAACAAACACGTAGGTTCAATGTAAAAGAATTCAAAAAGAATATTATTCAAAAACTTCATATCAGCCAGAGGGTAGCACTGACCTCACTTTAATTTCCTAAAGTTCAGAGCCTAGGCTGGCCATTCAGGCTTCAGCAGTTGGTATAAAGAGATGTGACCTGAATCTCTTGCCAGCAATTACAGATGGAACATTTCAAATGGAAGTCTGTCACCTAAGGAAGTAGATTAAAGAGGGGCAGTGGTGAGGTACAAACTCACGATTCATGATCGGTACTCTGTGTCGGTAGAAACAATAAAACCGTAGTTATTCAAAGACCTGTACACAAACTGGTCTGCCTACCAGAAGGAAAAATGTATTAATTGACATATTTCACTAGATGCATAGACAACTTTAAGTCCCTGAGATGCAGAAGGCAGCAGCAGAGGTACAGTTTGATACCCAGCCTATCACAGAATGAGTCAGATTGGAAGGGACCACAGTGGATCCCCTGGACCCACTTCCCTGCTCAAGCAGGGTTATCCTAGAGCACATTTTACAGGATTGCATCCAGAGATAGCTCTTGAGTAACTGTGGGAGACTCCACAACCTCTCTGGGCAATCTGTTCTAGTGCATGGTCACCCACACAGTAAGGAAGTTCTACAGGTGGAATTCCCTGTGCATCAGTTTCTGCCTGTTGCCCCTTGTCCTATTGCTTAGCACTGAAAAGAGCCCAGCTCCATTCTCTTGACACTCCCGTCAGACACTTATATACATTGATAAGGTCTCCTCTCAGATACCTCTTCTCCAGGCTTAACAGAACCAGATATGGAGAGATACAAGAGAGAAAACTACAGAAGGACGAGCCCAGATCAGCAGCAAAGAAAAACTATTTAGAGAGAAGTCTTTTATACTACCATTCCAAAATACTATTTAAATTGTGCACGACACTTTTACCAGAAAGTAACATCATGCCAACAAATACTCTTGAGACTTGTGGAATATGTAAGTAAAAAGACAAGACTTCCAGACACGTGATAAGAAATGAGCACCTGAATCTCCTTCCTCACTAACAGGAATGCTGCAGCCCAGACAGATGTTGGCGCCAAGACTCAGCCAGAAGTGCAGTACAGCAGCCAAGATGATATTGTCTGCAATTCCTGTTTCCTCTGACATCCCAATGATTTATGTTTTTCATCCTTAACTCACGAATACATCTTGCTGAACAAAGCAAACAGCCAAGGTGGCAAACAGCCTGCACTGTGCATTAATGGGAACACAACCAGCAGATTAAGGGAACTGACAATCTTCCTTTACTTGACACACACACCCCTACAACACTGCATTCAGTTTTGAGACTGAAACAAGAAAAAATATGGACAAACTGCAGCGCATTCAGATAGTCAAGGGGCAAGAGTACTTGCCCTGTAAAAAGCAGCTCAGGAAACAGCCTGTTCAACTTGAGAAGAGACGGCTTTGGAGTGACCTAACAGCAGGCTTCCCATACCTGTGAGGTGGTGGGTATGCAGGAAATACAGGCAGATTCTTAACAGCAGCACACGTCAGAGTTGATTCAAGGAAAAGGGTTCTCACAATGCAGACAAAAACCGAGGGAAGCTGCCCAAAGGGGCTATGTAGTCTCTATCCCTGTAGGTTTTCAAGACACATTGGATAAAACACTCCATGGTCCGCCCACACAGAGGACCCTGCTCTGAATAAGGAGACTGGACTAGTGACTCACAAGGTGCCTTCCCACCTGAATTTTACTGACAAAAAAGTTGTGGGGCTGTATCAGGCTAGTCAAAAATGAGGGGAGGGAAAGAAGATAATGACTTACAATTACTCTGGCATTATTTGACAGCACGTATCTTTCAAATTGCAGCATTGTCCTAACACAGATACTCTCACACAGCTGAAGCAGGTGGGATCATCTCCCTCACAGTGGGTACCAACACACAGTACTGGAAAAAAAGCAACGCTTCACGGAAAGGATGACAAAAAGCAATTCTACATGGCCAGGAACTTCTGTCAGAATGTCAGCAATATGACGGGAACTCTGGCTGCTGGTAAAGGTCATGAGCAATTACAGTCAAAAACACTGCAGAAAGAGGTGGTTATGAGGGTAATTCCAAAGGAAAAGTGGTGTCTTGTAAGACAGAGAAATCAGGAGTGACAGTGGTATTGAATATGTTTTCTCAAGATATAAAGAGAAAATAGCTGATACTCTTTAAAAAATCACAGTGGCCAAAAATCTTAATGTAAAGGCCATTCTTGAACAACAGTGTAATAGTAAATCAATTGGAGGTGATATTATCCTGGTGTAGTCTCTACTTCTTCAGCGTTAATTGGAAGCCGGGAAAAGAGAGGTGCATCTGACATGATTCATAAAATGTAATTGGATCTTTGGAGTAAAAGAAAGCAGAAAATTCTAGATAGCTACAGATTTTGGTTTAAGAACATTGATTTACTACTGCCTGAATAGTTCTATTTTTGAAGAAAAAAGCTATTACCATCCTCTTTACAGAGACAGAATGAAAAGGACATATTATTTGTAACTCAATGACATGACTGGGTCCATTCATTTCCCCTCTCTCTTATTGAATTATCTACATAGTACTTACCCTCTCTGTCAGAATGCTGCAAAAAATATTCTGAAAGATGAGAAAACAAAAGGCAGCATCAGGTTATGGAAATATAGAAAATGCATCCTGTTATGGCATGTGCTCTCTCTTTAAGCAGCTCTAATCACTTAAAATGTCATGACAGTTTCATATTCAATTCTACCTGAATCCATAGAGTTACAAAAATTACTTGATCAGGTTCGAGGTCACAAATCACCTACTTTTAGAGCCTGAGAAACATACAAGAAGAGTTGAATAGGAAGGGAAAGTCCACTGCTTCAAAAAAGAAATGACAAAAAACTACAGTGAAATGTAGTGTATTTTTCTTCTACCAGCGAAAACTATCAATGGCACTCAGGATTACACAGAAAAATAATTTGGCTAATCCACCACAGCATATAAGTGTAGTAGCAGAGGGCAAATGCCACAACACGCCCTTGGAATTCATTATTCTTGTTTCACTTCATGACACTCCCATGACAACACCTTTGTGCCTGCACCTACATTTGCAAATTCACAACATAGACCAGGCAGTTACGTAACCTCACTTCCCACAAGTTGCCCAAGAAGAACAAACATAACCATATGAACAGGAGAAGCAGAACAGACAAAAGCCATGGTGACATCAGCAGTCAGATGAAAGTAATTTTCAAGAGGAAAGTTCTTTTGAAATATGCAGTTGTGTTACTATTGGGAATCATGAGAATGTACAGCTAGATTCTGAGGAATGTTGGTTGGAAGGGACCTTTGAAGGTCACCTAGCCCAGCCTCCCCTTCAGAGGGCTCAAGGCAATGCTAGGTGACGCTTTTTCAAGGGAAGAGGCAGAACAGTGGGTGGCAGAGACAGCAGGATGCCTGGTGCAAGCCGGGCCTGGTTTATGCCCTCCCCTCTCCAGAGGCACCATGTTAAAAATCAGCCAAGGACAGCATGAACTAATATGGTGATCCTTCCTAAAGGATAAAAAGCAGGCAGTGCAGTAAGTGAAGCATTCAAAGCAGTATTTCTACCCTGCATATGAGAAAATGAGCAACAGAAAACTCTGATCTCACCTATCAAGTCACTAAAAGAAAAACTGCTAGCAGCAGGTAACACGATGCGTATCAACAACATGACACATTCTTCTGTCATCAAGCAAAACTCTCTTCAGTATTCCAGGGATCTCAAAACAAAATCATGCACAAGCTCAAAGTTACTTGCTTGCAGAGCTGAGGCAGAACACCACAGCAATTCGGCAAGCGAGGAGCAAACACACTGCGAGAACCCAAGGAAAATAATGTATGGTGCACATACAAAATAAGTTATTATTTGTCAGCAGTAAAGTGCAGATTTTAAAATATTAGCAATGTATGGAAAGGCCATTTTTTGCTTTGCTGAACGTGTAACACCCTTGACAATTCAGGCTTTGAGAGAGACAATAATAGAGATTTTTTTTCTGTTGAGCTTTTATTTACCCATGGCAGGAGAATGCTGTACTACACTTAGATAGTAAGACACGTTAGTAGTATGACTTGGACAGCGGGGAGGGAGTGAGGGCAGGACATGAGTGCCAGCTAAGGATAAATGTATTTTAGAGAAGAGTGTAGGTTTTTAAAACTTTTCTCAGGGAGAGATAAGAATGATGGAAGTATGCCCATTTTTGTTCATTTAAAGCCTCGCTTAATTGCCTTTGTCACACAATGAACAATTTTAATTGCCAAGAAATTGCTTTTTCAGGTTGAATGCCTGCTTAAACTTTAGAGTGTATAAAACAAGTCCACTTCTCACAGGGTTCAACACGAAACAACTTGGTCATGGAGATATTTACAGTTGTGCCTCTCTAAGTTAAGCTCTATATAAGTTGCTACCTTGATATTTTCAAAGCATGGCAAAAATTACAGAAGCAGCTAACTAAAAAATTCCTGAAGCAAAAAATGAGGAAGTTAATTGTCTGGAGTTAACACAGATCCAACTAAACGAATGTTAACTCAAAAGCAAAATGTTTATACAAATCTATAACAGAAAAGGATATAGAAAAGGCAGGAGATGAAAATATAGCAAAATTAAATTCTTAGGAGGATTAAAAAAATACATATAACAAAACCCCAACGTTCTGGTCCAAGCAATGGAGGCAAAAGGATAAACGCTCTCAAGTGTCACATTGTAACGATACAGAAACATAGAATGGTTTGAGCTGGAAGGGACATTCAAGCCCATCTAGTTGCAACCTCCCTGCCGTGGGCAGGGACACCCTTCCCTTGACAGGTACACACAGCTGCGAACTGCCGCAGCTTCTCTGAATTCTTGCCTTTCTCTTTTCCCTCTAATTTGGGTATTGGCTCCTCAAATACACGTCACTAATCCGTACCAAAGGCGAAGGACGTTACTAAAACAGTATCTGGATCATAATGAACGTTGCGGTTTGGAGGCTGTGGCCACGCGAGGCGGTCCCCCCGCAGGGACCGCTCCCGCCGCGGGCGGCCGGGACCCGCC
>VXBA01000127.1:646314-703808 GCA_013399895.1 Serilophus lunatus
GTCCCGGGACACTCACTCGCCAGCGCTGCCACCGTGCCCGCGCCTCCGCTCTCGCCTGCGGCTGCCGCCTTCTACCCGGCCCGGGGCGCCTCTCCGGGGGAGTAGGCGGCGGGGCGGAGCGGGACGCGGGGCGGTGCCTGGGCCGCGCTCCCTCCCCTGCGACCCGGGGGGGCCGTGGCCGTGAGCCGGGGTCGGTGGCCGGAGGCGCCCCGGCTGCCAGAGGGGCGGACGGGGCGTGCTTGGCGGGCAGGCGGGAGCCGGGGCAGAGCGGGCGGCCGGGCCCGGAGCCGGGAGAGCCGGGCAGCGCCCGCTGCTGAAGAGACGGAGCGCCCGGCGCTCCCGGGAAGAGCTGCTCCCGAAACCCGCCTCGTGGAGGGCATAACAAACGTGCGTCAAGCAATGCCGCTTCAGGCAGTCACTCTGGCTTTTAGGGATCTTTAAAAAGCCCCTTATTTCTTTATAAACGCTGTTGATTGCTCGGTAAGGAGGGATTTTGGCTGCAGGCAGAGATTGGTTTTTCAGCCTGCTAAAGCAGGTGTTTTAAAACTCGGAGGCTGCCAAGTGCCTGCTTACCGCCTGTGCAGGCAGCTTGCGGATCCCGGCCGGGGATTCCCCTCAGGCTGGCTCTGTAGGGGTTGGCCTGCTCTTCGGCAAAGCGTGGGAAGGATCCACACGATTTAGTACCTGTTCACCAGTGCTGCAGAAAGGGACCTGGGGGTCCCCGTGAAAGTCGAATATGGGGCACAAATGCCCTGGCAGCCAGGAGGGACAACAGTGTCCTGGGGGCATCAGGCAAAGCATCACCAGCTGGTCGAGGAGGGGGGTTGTCCCGCTGTGCTCTGCAGTGGTGTAATCTCGAGTCCTGCATGCAGGTTTGGGCACCAGAATATAAGAAAGGTATAAAGCTTTTTAAGCGTCCAAAGGAGAGCTACAAAGATGGTGAAGGATCTAGGGGAAGCCGTATCGGGAGCAACTGAAGTCACTGTTGAGCTTGGAGAAGACGGGGAAAACTCAAAAGCAGTCTGGGAAGCAGAGGGGCAGGCACTGACCTCTTTGGTGACCAGTGACAGCGCCTGAGGGAATGGCCTGAAGTTGTGTCAGGAAAGTTTTAACCTGCACATTAGGAACGTTTTGGTTTTTTTTTCATCACAGCATCAAGTGTGACAAAGTTGAAGAAGCATTTGGACAGTATTCTCAGGACACACGGTGTGTGACTCTTGGGGCCATCCTGTGCAGGGCCGGGAGTTGAACAATCTCTATGGGTCCCTTCCAACTCAGGATATTGTATGATTCTGTATGAAGCATACAAGCACCATTCTGTAGCCTGGTTATCGGGACAGAAAGTGATGTTATGGAGTCAGTGTCAGCCTCTCCTCCTTGACTAGGGATCTTCTGTGATGTTTGATCTTTGTATACTTTTGAGTCTAATCAATAAGAAGGGAGATATAATCTGTGAAACAGAGAGTAGCTAACAAGCTTGAAGTGATTTACGGGCGTTAGAAAAACAAATTATTTGTTGGTAGAATTGCCTTGTTAAAGCTTAGGGCTTGACATGTTTCAACAATCTCAGACCTATGGGGAGGCTAACAATTCTTGGGAAGAAGGATGTACCACTAAGCGGACACAAAGGATGTAGAATTTATGGGCCACAAAGGCATCTGGCAGAACTACCAAGATAAGGAAGAAACCAATAAATCCAACTTGGCAACTGTGCTGAAACCAGCCCCAACTGGGTAAAAGGAAATCGTGACCACCAACACAAAAGGAGAGACAGACTCAGCATGTGGACTAATTAGCATGAGAAGCAAATCTTTAACCAAGCTAGAATACCAATTAATAAGAGAAATATGTAAATTGTAGCCAATGAACACTAATTCCCTTATTTGCTAAAATGTATAGATAGTAAAAGATTCTGATAGTTGGTGTGTTTGATTTGTGGAATGGCACTGAGCACCCGGACTTGCATAACTCTGGAATATAATAATCAATGTCTCTCTCGAGTGTGTAATTATTGACTTGTTGCACATGGGGTTAGAATCCAATTTTTTTTTGGACAAGATTACTCAGCATTTGAGGCAGTAGCTCCTGCTTTTCATTCTATATTGTACTGTTTCAGAGGTTGAATTTGTTAGTTACGTATTTGACATTAATACAATCACACTGAATCAATAATTTGAACTGTTATTCTAAGAGGATGTCTTCCTGTATGTCCCAGTGCCAGTCTACCATGTCCCTAAGATTTTCTTCCTAACTTTTAGCAGAACCCTGAATCAAAAACTTACTACAAAAATAAACACCATTGTCACAATTAAAATCCACTCAAAAAAAGATACCAAAATGCTCTTTTATTTCATGGCTTAATTACAAATGTATTTAAATTGGAACATACTGTTGGCAATCTAAATGATTAACACTACATAAAAAAAGTTCAGCTCAGAAATCACAAGCTACCAATTTCAGTACCCGTAGGGATTTTTTCCTAACAAAAATATGTATTTTAAAAAGCCCTGAACCGCTTGACATGTATCATCACTGACACACACTGAACACCCATGCCACAACACTGCAGTGCAGCTTTCAAATACAAAGGTAATCAGTCCTCCAGTGCTCAGTAGCCCATGCAGCTGTGCACATCCTCTTCCTTGGTGCAGCTTTATGATCCTTCTTCCTTAAAGCACAGGGTCCAAGTTGCTGTGTTTGTAACATTACACCCCAGTACCACCACTTCACGTTATTGTGCAGCCCAGCGCAGAGTCTCAAGTGCCCATTACTAGTGACACCCGCTGCTTATTGGTGGTACGTGACAGAAGTTTGGCTTCCTTGGTGTTTACATTGCAGAAATCTAAGCACGTGATCTCACTTGTTTCTAGCAAATTTCAGTCTTTTAGAGTTAAATGTGCCCTCATAAACACGTTTGTTAAAGACACACCAAGAGCTGTGAAAAGAAGTGCTATTCAGTGAAAGGGCCAAGCCAAGAAGCTCTTGGGAGCCTTCATGAGAATGACAGGTATGTAAATGTACCAATGCTCACATGAAATATGGAACACAGGCAGGAAGCAGCAAATAAATATCAACATACTCAAACTAAAAAACCTCACCATACTGAAACAGGCTATGCTATCACATTTAACATTCCAACAGCTACAGCTTGAAAGAGCAACTTCAATTGAAAAATAAATTCTTAACTTTGCAAATTTACAGTTTTAGATTACTTGTTAAAGTAAGAGTGAAGGACACCAAAAGTCAATTCAATAAGTTGTTGTTACCATTTATTGCAAAAACATTGACAAGATAGCAATGAACCGAACTGGATTTGAACCTTCTGGTTTCATACACAAAGAGTTGATGTTCAATTATTTATTACTCATGTAAATTTATTAAAGTTATCATAATTTGTGTTTTCCTATGACCTCACCCAGCACTCAAGGCAATTACCTGCCAGTTTGCTTCAATGCCAGTCTTTTAACATTCTTGGTGCCAATAACATATGAGAATGTTAGAGGTGTATGGGACCAGATTACTTCAGCTGAAAGCAGCAGTGAGATTTTCTTCATGTATATGAGCTGATCACTTTAGTTACCCTTTGAAGTTAGTGAAGACGAATACCTGCTTCAAGTACTTGACTCCTCACAACCCAAAGGTGCTTCCTTTAGGAGATGAATAATATTTCATATTACCTGTTCCCCCCTCCAATGACTATACAGAGAAACGACGACAAATAGCTCACATGCAGGTATCTCACATAAGATGGAAACAAGTTCCCAGTGAATAGGCTCAGTATTTTTAAGAAACCATTCAAAAGCACTGAAGATTTCTATTTCTTAGTGCCCCTAAACACACACACAACCCACATCTCAAAAGTACTAAGTATGAAATGAAATAAGAGGAAACTTCATGTACATGGCATTGGTCTAGACATGAGAGAAACTGTTTTTGGTGAAAACAGACTGCCATCCATAGCAATCATTGTGATTTTTTTTTGGCTCCATTCTGTGCATTGAATCATTCTGTATTTCTCTTCTCAGAACTATGATTGAACAAGCAATCTTAAAAAAAAGTAACCAGGCTTCTAAATTTCCCTAGAGAATCAAGCAGGCCAGCTGATAAGAAAACTTTTATTTTCTGTAATTAGCAATGGGAAAAAAAATCCAGCATGCTGGAAAGACGGACAACATTACGTACAAACCCACTTTTTTTCACATTTCTCTCATTGAGGTTGAGTGTTCTGCACTATTCCAGGAGTCAGTTATGAGGTATGAAAAATCAAGCAAAAGGTTAACATTATAACCATTTAAATAAAAACCACTGTATTATTTGCACTTTCAAAATATTTCTAAATATAAAGTAAAAAAATATTTAGTATTCTTGAAAGTCTTAAGGAAATTTTTATTAGAAAAGCAGTCACCTTTGTGGCTTCTTTTGAACACAATTCTGCCTCACCATTACACTCAAGACTTAAGTCTAGCCTTCTTATTACCATCATACAAGTAATCACATTGAATTTCTACAGCACTGAAAATTATATAAAACAAATAAACCCTCACAAAAATATATACAGGTAGCCAGAAAGATAATTAAGAAGAAATCATGTTGTCTGTACTGAAAAGTAAACACTGTTTTCAAATACTAACAGAACATCCAATATGTTTGTCTTTCTCTTCCACCTAAGACTCTTGAGTAGAAGGACAAAGTGGCTACCACGGAGGAATTTCTAAAATAACTTTGGTTTATAATAACCTAAAAAGAATTCATACCCCATACATAATATTGAACTGGATTTCTGTAAAGCTAATATGGAAAGCAACAGGGAAAACTATGTATGTGGACTTCATGATGAGAATAATAATTTAAACTCAGGATGTCATATTCCAAATATACACAAAAGGCCTGATTACATTAAACACATTTATCTTCTGCTATAAATTAGCTCATCCAGCCACATCCCAACTCTTTAATTCCTCGTGACTGATTAAGCTACGTGCTCTCTATATCTGAAAGCCATAAAAGCCAGCTGTTTGTACTGAAGAGTGTATCTACTTCAATACCTTTTAGATACAGAAATTGGTACTGACAAAGCTATGCTGGTCATTGGGAGATGACCAATCATACTGGGGCCATGTTCTGATTACCAGATGCTCACCAAAGGGCATGTTTATATCCTGCAAATATATTCAGAAACTAGTTTCTGAAAATTTTTTCCAGAAACCAGAAGAAATGGAAACAATTGCATCAACTCAGTACCCTACATGAACTAATTAGTCCTGCTGAGGAACAGTCTGTATTTGCAGGAAAGGAGCACACACATACATGCCTCTGGGACCTTGACCAAAACCAGTATGGCAACATACTATATAATATAGCCATATTAGTTCGTTCAAAGCCAAATTTGTGGACATCACACTTCCACAGCCTCGTTGGCTACATTTACAGCTAGTCTGGCAAAAATATTACATTAAAGCAGCTGCATGACCCAAACTAGCTTTGTCAGAGGATGCTTTGGTAGCTCTGCAGTATTGCAGTGTGCTTTGTAGACACACCTAATTATTGAAAGAATTGTCAATTCCACGTAAATGCAGCCTATTGTAGGTTCAAAGCATAGTATAGATGTAGAATGGTTATATGGTGGTCAGATGAGAAGGTTACACAACATCCTGTCTTAAGGCAGGAATTTCCCCAACACTTTAAATGGTTCCACACACAGATCAGTTGTATATGGAGAACATTGCACAATCTCCTATACAATAATCATTGGATAAATTAGAAGAGCTGCAAATCTTGCACTGATCAATTTCTTCTAGGTGACATGGTTGGAAAGAATGAAGGAATATGAAAACAGAAGTAAAGCTCCTCAGTTTTCACATCCTATAGTAAACTTCCAATCTTAAACAAACAAACAAACAAAAATATCTCAACACCTCTCCAAAAAAACCCAACAAACAAACAAAAAAAACCCACAATCCAAAAACAAGCACCACAAATACACAGGAATATGACTACTTCCTGAAGCAGGAATATAAATATTAACACATGACAACCAACTCTGAACAGCCAGAGTTCCAATGTCTATTAAAGCATAGCCCCTTTTGAGAGGTAATATGGTATCAACATATACCATCTCTGAATCATCCCACATCAATGTGCTCAGTTTACGCATTAACAGCTATGCTTATTTATCTGCTCCTTCAGCAAACACATGAGCCACGGGAGACAAAGGTGAGGCCAAGTTCCTTCCAGGCAATAGATCAACAGCCAAGGTCAGTCTTCTGCAGTTGCTTTTTCAAAGAAGTTATCTCTTTATTTCCCAGCAGTATAGGAGGTGAAAGGTGTACTATCCTTCACCAGAAAGCACTGAAATGCCTGAGAACATGGCAATTAGCTCTTGCAGACCCTACACTGTATTTAGATCACTGACCTGCCACAGGAACTAAAGCAACTCTGACTTGTTGCCCATGTTGTCTATGCTATATGAAGCTGTCTGCAAGAACAGAAACTAGCTGACTTCTCTATTGCCTCACATTTCTTTTCCCTTTGCTGCTTTGCTAAAATCTGTGCCTTAATCTAAGATTATTTTCTATACTCAAGCATACCCCCAGCAGTACACTGGCTGACAAACATTTATGGTCAAATCCTTGCCCTTACTCTTACTCTTGTACAAATTCTTCACAGGCTGGAGACAGACACAAGCATAAGAACGTAACTCAAACTATATGAGTAGACTGATGTGCTGGAGAGAATCTGTTCCTCCACTGGCTCTGCAGGACTGGCAGTAGAAGGCAGTAATAAAACTGAAGTGGACAGATATTCTTCACGCTTGAAAAGAACAGGATTTAAACAGGAAATTGCACTTTTAAGTATCACTTTCAGAAATAAAACTGCCTTCTGCTATTCATCCTGCTACTAAGAGGTCAGACGAAGATATCAAATCACAAGTGTATGCTGTGAAATTCCATCTGCATTGCTTTCATATACCTATTAAAAATGTTCTAATGGACTTTAAAAGCAGTTCAAGAGTGAAAACAAAATGATCCCTCAAGCTGAAATGTCAGAATCTGCTGGAGGGCAGAACTGGACATTCAAGTGTGTGGTGCTGGTGGTGTTATCATTTTTGAGAAATAACAACTGAATCCTGTACATGGTCAGAAGTACCCATGTAACATTAGTTGTAAACAGCATGCACGGACAACCTGAAAAGGAACATCAGGCTCCGCCTTTCTTTTGCAACTGCTCCAGTTTTCTTCTTAAGAGGTTGTAGTTTTCCTTGGTTCCAGGTGCCATAGGGTCAAGCTTCAGAGAGACTTCATAGTGCTTCTTTGCTAAGTCAAGATTTCCCCAGCGATGATAAAGCACAGCTGGAAGATCAATGAGGAAATTCATTAGCAATATTGTTGAATAATGTGCAATCTTGCCAATCACTTGGAAAATAACATTGAAGCATTTGTTTCCAGTGAGGGTCTGTCACTGGCTAGTGGCACAGTAGCTGCTTGTTCTGTTGCCAAATGCAGGAGCAGAGCCTGGGAGCAGCACTGGCATGGGAATGATGAAGGACTGAATTACAATGCAGTCATAAATGGCAGCTCTTATCTGGTGAGCTCATTGCGGGTTACAAGCGCAGCATAAATGAACCAATTTGATACTGAAGTGCAGCTACCTCTGGGCTGGACTGTGCAGCCCTCTTGATCTGTCATATCATGTGACAGCTTTTCTGGTTTAGTGCCCTGTTCTTCTGGCTGGCAGTTCTTCTAGAAAGTAAAATAGAAATCTGCCCAGCAGGAAGAAGGCTCAAAAGATTGCTTTTTCTTTTAAAACACAATGAATATGAAGCAAATAAACAATACAGCTGATAAGAGTTAGAAAGGCTCTTACCCAAATTACCATGATAACTGGCAGCATTTGGATTGGCTTTAATTGCCTTGAGGAACAAAGCTTCAGATTCCTGAATAATTTAAAATAATAAGTCAACAGGACAGTCTACTCTCATAGTATATAAAACACTACCAGTTTTACCCTTGATTGTAATTAAAAACCCTCCAGAAGTATGTCATGCCTATATGATACCACCATATAAATATTCTGAATCTCCATGATCCTGTAGCTCAGGTGGCTACAGCCTCCTGAAAACAGTAATAGTGCTACAAATAAGTGCCACACTTTCATAGGCTGCTCTTATTTTAACAGAAAGTTTCTAAGCACGAGTGAAGTTTGCAAAATTGTTTACTTGAATTCTTTTTTTATAGCTACATTATTTTCAAACATCACCTGCTGAAATGTTTCCTACTTATGCAATCAAGTTAATAATAATATAATTCAGGATCTGAGCAAACCACTTTTCGACACTTTTCATTTTAAAATCGTTTTAGGATTAAAAATAGCAGCATTCCAGTAAATCTGTCTCAAACAGATGTTCCAGCGTGGTTCCCAGTGAAGCATAGCTGAGTGCCTGTTACTTAAAAAATCATGCCAACCGAAACATCCTTCACATTTCCTCACCAGTTATCTTTTCCATATTCCCACTTGCAGTGTGTACTCTTAAGACTCTTGATATCTGAGTACTTAGAAAACCTAAACTCCCTCAGCAAATATTCAGGGAACAATTTATTCTCTAATTAAAACAATTTTATTTTTCCAACCTAGCTGCTAATAGATACTTTTTTTCCCAGAGGATATTTCCTGTAGAGGTTTAAAAAGTTATACCCCCGCAATCTGTATGCATTCACTTACGTGCAAGTTTAGATATTTGACAACAAATTCTACATAGATTTCTATGACGTGTTGTGCTTTAGGGAAAGTTGTTCATTCAGTTTCAGTGCAAATGACCTGAAGATAAAATTACCTCAATGCCATAGGCTTCTGTGTGAATGCACATACTTGCTGTCTGAGGTATTTGAGAAAAATAACCTGGAGAAAAGTCCTTTCCTCTGTGCTAAGATTTTACTGCTTGAAACATAACACAGGCTCTACTGAAAAAGAAAACTTGTCAGCCAGATTTTTGGCTCCGCTGTCTTCTCATGTGAAGCATGAAATAAATCTCTGTAAGGGTCCCTTCAGGGAAAAAGACATTTCTGATGTAAAGATTGAGTCACACAATTATGAGTGACTTAAGAGCTTTCCTATATGTCCGAATTCAAACCCAAACAACGTGCTCCTTTCAAAGCATTGCTGAGCACAGCTGAGGCTGCCACTCTCAAGCCAAGAGAGACTCGTGCAGCAAGTGCCTTCATCTTCTCAGGTCAAGGGAATTCCAAACCACAAGGTTCTCAGAGCTAGTCTACTGGGGCGCAGTAATTATGGGACTGAAGCATCTTTCTTACAAGGAAAGGCTGAGGGAGCTGGGCCTGTTCAGACTGAGAAGATATGACCGAGAATATATGTCTGTAAGTATCTGAAGAGAGGATGTCAAAAGGACGGATCCAGCCTCTTCCTAGTGGTGCCAGGCAATAGGCAGAAACTGATGCACAGCAAGTTCAACTTGAACATGAGGAACTTCTTTACTGTGAGGATAACTGAGCACTGGAGAGAGAGAGGGTGTGGAGTGTTCTTACCTTCTTCTAAACCTGCCTGGATGCGAACCTGTGCAACCTACTCCAGGTTAACCTGCTGTAGTGGTTTAACCCAGGCTGGATGCCAGGGGCCCACTAACAGCCACTCCCTCACTCCCCCCTCACCTAACAGCAGAGGAGAGAGAATATAACAAAAGACTTCTCAAGATGGGATAAAGACAATAAAAGACTTCTCGCTAATCACCATCACTGGCAAAACAAACTCCATGTGGGGATACTAGTTAAATTTATTAGTAACAAGATCAGAGCTAAAGAGTGAGAAACAGTAAGAGACATCTTTCCCCCCCACCCCCTCCTCCTTCACGTTCAACCTCCCCTCCCCCAGCAGTGCAGGGAGACAGGGAGGGGGGTTATGGTCAGTTATTGTTCCCAGCCGCTGCTTAGGGAGGACTCCTTCCAACTGCATTCCCATGGGGTCCCTCCCACGGGAGACAGCTCTTCACAAACTGCTCCAGTGTGAGTCTCTCTCACAGGAGACAGTCCCTCTCATGAACTGCTTCAGTGAGAGTCCATCCCATGGAAGAAGAGCAGAAGCTCTTCAGACACCACTGCCACATGGGCAATTTTCCTCAGAGCACCATTAAAAAGCCTGGCTCCATCTAATTTCATCCATCCTTTCAGTATGTACCTTGAGATCCTTCCTCTAAGACTTCTCCAGGTTCAACCTTTCCCCATAGGAAAGATACTCCAGTCTCCATCATCTTTGCAGCCCTTCACTGGACTCTCTGGGGACTGGACACAGGAATTCAGGTGTGAGTCCAGCAGAGAGACACAAAGATGGTTAAGGGTTGCAGCACAAGACATACAAGGACAGCTGAAAGAGCTGGATATCTTCAGCCTACAGAAGAGAAGGTGAAGGGGAGGCCTTAGTCTTGCCTACAACTAGGCATCAGATAATACAAAGAGGATGAAAACAGACTCTTCTGACATGTCTGTGAGGTGAGACGAGACATAA
Organism: Serilophus lunatus; assembly: GCA_013399895.1. NCBI lineage: Eukaryota > Metazoa > Chordata > Aves > Passeriformes > Eurylaimidae > Serilophus > Serilophus lunatus. Next base: position 656,827 of record VXBA01000127.1, read on the forward strand.
TGGATGAAAACTGGGATATGAGAAATTCCAATTGGATAAAAGTAATTTTTTGTAATTGTTAAAATAATTTTTTCTACCATAAAGCTGGTCAAGCACTGAAAGATGCTGTCCAGAGAGGTTCTAGAATCTCTATCCACAATGATATTCAAGATTCAACTGGAACTGGCTCTAGTTTGGGTCAGGGGTTGGACTGGATGATCTTTGGATGTCATTTCCAGGCAAAATTATTCAATGACTTCCATGTTTCTCAGTTACCTGAGAAACATACCGAGACTCAAAAGTTTGGCAAGTGGTGCAAGATAACCTCCTCTTTTCCTACAAATTCCAATCCTAAAAATCAACGGGATTGGCACTTGAAAGAATGTAGTAATCCTAAGTCCCATGAAGTTGTATTTTTTCCCACTGTAAATGTTAGTATTTTGGTCTAATAAGTAAACCTCCTTTCTTCACCGGGCAGGTTAACAGCAATCAAAGTGAAAGATAATTCTGTGTAATTCTGTAATATGCTTTCCAATTAATTCAGTCCTATGTCTAGAAGTTGCCACCTACACAAAAGAGGAACACTTGATATACAGATTCACATCCAAGCACTACTGAAGCCCAATGGGATAACACGTGCAATGCACTTCCAGAAAATTTAATGAAATAGATATTCAAAAAAAGCTGGCTGCCATTACCATACACTTTCAACTCCATGTTGAAAACATTCTTATCACCACTACTTTGCTCAGCAGCTACTAAAAGCATACAAGTTGATTAAAGGCTATTTAAGGTGCATCATATTCAAATTACTGAAGATATATGGAGTAAATATACATTCCAGTGCATCAGTGATATTTCAAATTGCTGCATCTTGCCAAATCTTTAAGTGTTGCCAAGAAACTTGTAGGCTGCGTATAGCAAAGGCTTGAGGAAAGCACACTGCATTCCATCTGCTAGCAAGGCCACAAAATTGTAGTCTGGCTTTATTTCAAAATGCTGAATGGTTTCAATTTATTGCACTTTTTACAGAAAAAGCATAGATGTATACATAACAAAAATACAGCATACTCATATTTCAAAGAACTAAAGATAGCTTGGTTCTTCATCCACAGAGGTAAGAACAAGCATTTAAAGAACTCTAACTTGGTATAACAGATGTTAATTAAAAAACCCAAACAAAACCGTAGAAACAGCTCATCCTTTATGTGCATTTCTTTCTGAAACAATGAATCATTCATCAGTAGATACAAACAGAAACTATTGTGTTTTTTTGTTTGGTGACATAGGAAAACTATCTTCTGCTGAAAATCAAAGTGCATTTGAAACTGAAGGAGAATATTGTGTGCTTATTGGAAGGAAATCTCTATAACAGTAAAATCTTTTGGACTCAATGTCTTTTAAAATAAGAGATAACAAAAAAACCCTGAACAAATCTTCCTTTACTACAACAGGGCCACTGTAACAACTTTTATACAGACATATAACAAGTAACCTAATAAATGAAATGCCTGAGGATATACAACACATCAGACACAGCCAGGCAGCACTCTGAAAATTACCTCCATCACCTTGACAGTCTCCACCCCCTCTCTTCCCTTTCAATCCCATTCAATAAAAATCCTTCAAGAGCCATCCACTTCTCTGTTTTCACATGGTGATAGGGTGGACCAGAAATCTGAATTTTCTATGCTTTTTATTGTCCTTTAGCATTCTCCCACTTAAAAATCTCCCTCTATATTATCGTTCTAGGCCATGCAAATTACAGCTGCTGAGATCATAACCACTGTAAGTCTACTTTCCAGTTCCCTTAATTTGCTCTCCCTGTTGTAAGCCATCAGTTTTAAGCGACTAGTTTAAGTTTTTTGCTCTGCACAAACCTACTACTCCATATTGAACTACTAAAACACTCACTGGCTCCCTGCTTTCTTCCCTAGGCTTCACTATACCTTTTCCTTTATTCAGGATGCCAATTTGAAAGCTTCAGTTTCCCCTACTATTATTTCTACTTTGTCTCCAACACATTCTCCTGCAGCACAATGACCTTTAAGAGCTGGCAATCAAACCCACTACCTCCTTTTATATTTTTTAAACCCACAGACTGATTTCTCCTATACCTGGAGAACTTTTCTAGATTTTCAATTTGTCTTTCAACTTATTTCATTATAAATGCTCTTTATTCTGTCATGCTACATACTCTTCTTCATGAATGGCTAGACAATGCCCTATGCTTTCACAGTCACGACTCACCAAAATAATCCTAGCAATTACCTCCTCCATAGTCTCATCCCTTACATATTCTGGATGTTAATTTGTCTCCTTCTGGAACTTTGTTAAATTAACCTAAAATATATATTTTATAGCAGTCTCAGGTGGAGAGAGAAGAGAAATAAAGCATACAGCAAAAAACCTTAGCCACTGTAGAAAAACAGTAATATAGTGTTTAACAGATCATTAATGCAAACAAAAGCAAGTGCTGGGTTGTCACGGGCCCTGGCTTCAAACTTGGACTGGTCAGGACTCTACAGCTGAACAATACTGTAGAAATTTAAGTGGTCACAGTAACTAGTGGAAAAATGTATCTATTTTGAGAATCATAGTATTGTTAAAGTTGGAAAAGGACCACCACAATGTTCACCATTAAACCATGTCCTCAAGTCCATATCCACATGTTTTTGAACACTGCCAGGAATGGTGACTCCACCACTTCCCCGGGCAGTCTGTTCCAATATTTTACAACCCTTTTTGTGAAGAAAAAAAATTTCCTAATATCTACCTCAAATCTGCCCTGGTGCAACTTGAGGCCGTTTCCCTCTTAAGTTTCACATCCCAAAATCTTCTTACTTGATACATAACTGAGGATGTTCCTTCAGTGCTGCTAACATTATCACTAACACATCAAAGCCCCCAATAGCCAAGGCTATGTAAATGATGTTTTTCTGAGGAACACCAAAAATTTCATTATTAATTTTTCCCTATCATATAGATAGTATTATATCATGAACTGACTATGGAGCCAATTAAAACAAATAAATATGTTAACTGTGTTTGATTTATTCTCTGTCAACTCATACAATTCCTTTTGGAAAATAAGTAATTCTCATCAGTTTCATTGCATTTCCTACTTGCAAATATAAGTAGCTAATGCTGTAGTCCCACTTGCAGGCTGGGCTACTGCATCCAAGAGAAAGTTCAATATATTGTTCAGTACTTTCTCTCATAGTATTCTGGGATTACTGAGGTATCTCATCTTCAATTTGGGACTAACAAACCTGTGTAACTCTATTTTAGATTGAGTTTGAGGCAAAGAGGCTAGAATTCATATTGGGTAATGGTAAACCTTGCTTCCTTTACATACTAAAAGCACCAGGATCCCATCTATCCCATCTAATTTGAGCTCCTGAAACAAGGTTTCTCATTCAAAGCAGGCTCTCTCCCTCAGCAGTGAAGCAACACAAGACCCTAACTGCCCTCTAGTGTGCTTAAGAACCTATTTCTTTCCACTGACCACTGACATAGTGCAAGGCAGCAACATTTGCAATCTGGGCATCTAAAATAAGGTGGGATAAGCTTAGGCCAGAATCACACGTGGGCACTGAAACCTGGTTGTCTAAGTCACAGTCCACAATGATCTCCTCAAACAATGTCTACAAAAAACTTAAGAGTTTAAATGAGAAAAAACCCAACCGAACCAACACAAAACTATACAGTCAAAAAACTATAGTTACATACCTTATATTTTTGTGATTTCCCCAGTACATTTGCCAATGAAAACATAAGAGAATGATCATTAGGTATTAATTCCAGGGCCTCTCTTCCAACTGCTTCTGCTTGAGCTAGATTGCCTGGGAGCCCAGGTAGCGGAGAAAGAGAAGACATATTTAAACACAGCGTTATCAGTTTCTTTTCATGCTGCAAGCATATTTATGAATAGCTAATTGCATGAACTTTTAAAGAAATCCAGGTATCACACACACATACAAATGTAAAATTCTTCAGACTAAGACAATAGAAAATCTTCATTTTGTTTTCAACAGACGAAAAACAGAGCTCAGATTAAAAGTTCTGAAATTTAGTCTATAATACAAACATGCCTGCACAATGATGGTATTTCAAGTAAGGATCAGAAATTCAATTTATGTGCTCAGTTTCAAGTCATGCTTTAAAACCACTGAGTCAGAAGGTATTCTTTTATCAATCATTACAGTGTGTGGGTAGCCAAAGAAGAGGTAGAGCTCCTTTTAGATAAATATGGATAAAGCATCAAGTTTTGCTAGACACAGAATTATTCATTAAAACATTCAAATAGGCTTTTACCTGTGTTATCAAGCAGTATTATCATATTGTTCCAAGCTAAACTATGCTCTGGTTTCAGGACTGTAGCATTCCTCCACGCATTCAATGCATCTATATGGCGATTCAAATCTGCATACTAAACCAAAAGAAAAACCTAATAATTTTGCTATGATATGCCTTACTTTCCAATCGTGCACCAAAAACACTAGGGAGTTGTTAATGTCTCATTCCATTTTAATAGTACTTCCTTTTATAAATAAAAATAAGAAGTGTAAAAAGAATACTATAGCAGTATGGAAGATAAGAGTGCTGTATCCTAATTTTCCTCTGCTTTTCTCTGGAAACGAGGCTTGTCTTCAAATATGCATGTACCAATAGAATAGGGAGAAAAATCAGCATAAAAATTACAGATCTACACAAGAGGATTAGTAAATATTTAATATAAATATTTCCGAGAATCTGATTTGAATTTTTCAGCACAATTCTACTAGCTAACAATATACTAATGAATGCAAAACAGTCTAATATTGTGAAATGAATAATAATATATTTGGGGGGGAAAAAAAAGAGGCAAAATTTTGTTTACAATTCTTTATATGGAAAAGTAGGACTACCAAGAGCTGTATGGAAGGAAGCATATCAGAAAAGCAATAGAAAAAGCTATCAAAAGTATGAAATCATCCTGAAATACAATACAAGCAAACTGAAATAACAGCTTTTAACAGCACAACAGAATTACAGAAATATATATATATATATATACACACATACACACAGATAGGCATAGATTCCAGTCATAGGTATCATTTATTCAAAAGCACTTACCAACCGCCCTAAATTGTAGTAACAATCTGGATATTTTTTCCTGTGTTTAATTGCTGTCCAGTAGCTTTGCTCTGCCTCTTCAAATCTTCTTAAACTGTTCTGTACTATTCCTAGATTCATCCATGCAGCAGCAAAATCAGGTCTGGGGAAATTGGGAAAACACACAAGAGAGAGGACAATTAAGCATTTGAACACAAGACCCTATTGTATCATTTCAGCTCGGTGCAAAACACTGCTCAGCATTGTTCTAAACCTACTGTATTTGTACAGCTAAGGACAGCAACTCCTCTGCTTCGTGGAGCTCATTTCTTTCTTTCAGAATATTTCCGAGGTTGTTCATGGCATGTACGTATTTCGGATTCAACCTAAAATTGAAAATTTAAGAGATGATTATTATGTATGGGACATGTACTCATATATGCAAATTGCTAGCTCTGCAATGCTGCAGAACATGAAAATGAATACCTAAGCATTTTCTTCATGTTAAACATGAAAGCAATTTCAGGACAGATCATTAAAGCAGTAAAATTCCTGATACCTTACAGCTTCTCTGTAGTATTTGATTGCAGCACTTTGATTTCCTTTGTCAGCCAAGTTTTTGCCAACATTGTAGTGCACCTGAAAACACAGATGGACATTCTACCAGATGCCATAGTCAGATTATTTTTTGGAGCCAAGTAGCTAAAAATTCTTTCCCCAGATAGAAACAGTCAGCACTTGTGTCATTCACTGCTGGCTTTTGGTGTAGGTTGATACTTAAGATTGGACAATACATACAATGAAGACAATAAAGAGAAAATCTAAGGAATGAATAAATGGAACAGCTTACCTGTTCCAGCCATTTAAGAAAGAATATTCACTTCCTGGTTTTATAAATGAGGTCACCACACATTCCACAAGACACTTTGTATGGAGACCTTCTACATTTTATTTATTTGTCAGGTAAGTAAGAGAGGGTCTGACTCAAATCAAATCCATCATAGCAGAAGAAACACTACAGCAATGTAAGTGTGGATTACACTTTGGCCTTGTTATAGCATAAACTAGAAGAAACTCAATATTCACAGAAAAACTAAGATCCATATTTCAAAAGCAAACAAAAAATAAAATTATTGTCTTAGGATAAAAATGTATCAAAGATCATTTCTGAAATAACATGTATATCAATATGTTGAAGACCTTGCCAGTTAAAAAGTGAAGAATGAAGGAAGGATCTAGAGCTTTGAGACTACAGGGAAGGAGATGCATCATCTGAACTTATGGCAAGGTCTAGATAGAAATAAATATATTTCAGGACAAATCTGAGTTGGAAGACATCTCAAATCATACTTTAATACAAATCTCAGAAGACATAGTTACCTAAATGAAAAGTACTGTGAGTACTGATCCCTGAAGATTTAATATTTAGCAACTAGATCAGGACTCATTATTTAGACTACCTTACTATTTTGACATCAAACTGCACATACTCCATTTAAAACTAACACACTGTAATTTCTTCCACACTTTGAAAATCTATGAAACACTATGAAGGAATAACTTCACATTGAAATAAAAAAAAAAATTGGTTTCTAATGCATTTGGAAAATTCTACTTTACCTTCTACACTTAAAAATGAATTTTATCAGACGTGACTATCAATTGAAAAATCGTAACTGCAACTGGCACAGTATCTGGGACCTATTGATCCACTACACACAATTATGTTTGAACCTAGTTGTTAGGGTATTTAATTACTGTTGAATTCCATTTCTATATGATTGTGACTATGCACTAACATACCATCAACAAAGTTAGGAATATTTTCCATGCTTTTTCCAATTGGTGAAAAAGTATTTTCACTGTTTTTATGGACAGCAAGATGCTATAAAGCTTACTAAGCATACACAGAGGCAGCTCCTCACACTGTAAGATATAAAATAGCACACAAATTCAGCATCCCATAAAAGCAGGTCCCAAGAAAAAAAAAATCCCAAGAAAAAAAAAATCCCAGCCATTGTACATTCATAAAAATATGACAAGACCCAGCGCAAACAAGAGAATGGTATGTTTATATCAACACATAACCAAAGGTCAGTCAACAGTGTCAAAAATACAAAAAGATGGAAGAGCATTTTCCCAGGAGTCATTAAAATAAAAGGAAAGATGTTTATTAGGATTGAATCCTATTTGTATATCTCTCCCAGAAATTCTTCAGAACATTATAATATTCTTACCAAATTGGATTGCTCTGATTATGTATGCTCCTTACATATTCAAAATTTATCTAGATAAAAGGTAAATTTTAGCAAAACTGAATAAGTGATTAAGGATTTCACAGAAAAATATGTATTAGCCCTTAAAGTACCTGACTTTACACTTTAATATCAGCAAATGAAATTACATTTAACTTGATTAAATTTCTTTCTGTAAGAAGCTTTACAGAAGTTTTTTTTTGTTTTTAACACAACTTTGCAAAAGTCATAAGCATTACTGAAAAAAGAAATTTGACTAAGGATAAGGGACACAGCAGAAGAGAAAAATCGTGGTATACACCAGCGTCCCAGTCTTTCACATGTCAATTGTCTTATGTTACAGAACAGCATTTCACTTTCTGGTTCTGCTTTTCTCTCTTTTTTTTTTTGGGTTTGGTTTTTTTAACATCTAATGGCTTCATATCCATTTTTATCTCAAAAGTAGCAGCAGTATGAATATTTTTCTCATGTAAAAAGAATTGTGCAATCTGCAGAAACATGAGAGATATCAATTCTCTCAAGTCAAAACATCAAATGAAATATTAAGCACCCATATGTTTTGTGAACTGAACTAAAAAGGCATACTATAGTCTATTAAAACTGACACCACAACTATTTGAATAAACTACTAGCATTTTCAATGGTGTATTTATTTTGTCCTCAGTTACAGCTTCCATGTGAAAGGAAATGATGTTGCTATACATTACCTACGAAAATGAAGAGCTATCTCTGTTGTATGTAGGTTTTCTAATTTCCCTTCAATTGAAATTGTAGCTTTAGTTTCTCTTTAATATGTTGGTGACAAAGAAGGGAAGAGAAGAACTAAACCAAACGCAACACCAAAAGCCCCTCCCTGGTCTACCATAAATATCCAGTAACAAAACCAGTTCTACAGTGGATCGTAATATGCAGTAACATGCTGCTCTTATGAACAGAGCCAGCCAAGGGTTTCTGGGCACACACAGTCATTTGAGAGGTGCAGGTGACTTCTGCCACACAGCCAAATCTCTCACTTCACTGGCCATGAGAGATACCAAGATCTGCCTTTAGGTCACTCAAACCAGGCCTGTAATAACTGCCTGCCATCTGCTAAGCACAACATGGGGACTCAAGTGCTTTTTTCTTTGTACCCATGTCTGAGAAGAATCTGGTCTTTAAAAATGAGGGGTCAGTGAGTTTTTAAAAATTTCATCTCTAGAAGTGTGGTTCTTCTGCCTTTTGAAATGTACTGTGCATGCCAGCCTGGAAGGGAGGATGTTCCTTTCCCAGTTAAACATTCAAGAGCAGACACAGCCCTTTGTTATTAAATTATTAAATATTAACTGGAAATTACTTACTGCATTATACCCAGATGCTCCTCTATCAGTCTTAAACAGGCAATTACTTTACAATAATGGCTCTAAAAGGAGCATTTCTCTTGGATGCATAACAACAGTATTCTCTGAAACCAGGGCAATCAGGTAAAATACCCTAGGGTAGCACCTGCTTGATCTCAAGAGGCATGTGTTGTTTAAGTTAACATATCCATGGCACCACAGCTGAGTCAAAGATTTGGCTCTATGTATTTGCCTGTTTAAAATATCTCAACCCAAGAAGCCAGTACAAAACCCAAAAAGCACTGTATATTATTCCGTGACATACATAGTGCTTGAACCCTTATTTAAATGCTGAAATTTAAATGAAGAGAGAAAAAATGATCTTTTCCTCTACCAAAATAAAATTACTGTTAAACTGATTATTTTGGTTTTTATTCAAAGCAGCATAGGAAGCAATTGAAATGTAGTATCATCTTCTAGGAGGTACATCTCCACAGTTGGAGCACTGCTGTTATCACCAATTCTACTCTCTCTTCCTAGTTGATTATAATCATCCTTTCAGCAAATATGAGCATTTGCTGAGAAGGATGGAAGCAAAGACAGATGTCAAAGTTTCCCCAGAAACATGCAAATGCTTCTTTTCAATGCCAGCTTCTGTCATCAGTCTTCTCTTTTTTTCTACTTCTGAAATTCTATTTTCTAAATAATAATAAAATAAAGCTCTTTTGATATTGACATCTTATTTGCGCAACTAATGCTGTCTAAAGGTTTTTCTGCATGACTGTGCTTGTGTACACAAAAATTGACAAATAAAATGGTGGCAAAACACTACAAATAGCTCTTATAAACATAGCCCAGAGCACCTAAATTAAATTCCTCAGAAGATAATTTCCTTTTGATAAATAGCATTGAAAAAAAATGTCAATATTTAAAAGGAAATGCCCTCTATATCAGATTCCTAAGGATCAAAGATCAGATCCTTAGCACTAAATCTTGTTCTGTAACAAAGAGGTTTTACAAGACCTTTTAAGAAAGTACAGAAAGCAATCTCACAAACTCTTATTGTACCATTTCAGTATCAGCATAGCTTGTCTCTGACAAACTTTTATCTATAATAATTGCAGTTTGCATAAAGCATCAAGAGCAAAGTTACTTACCCAGGTATGTCAAGGCAGATGATTAGCAACATTCTGTTGAGAATATTGTAACTTCCTTGCTTATTATTACAGAAAAGTTGCTACTGAAATGGCTTTTTCAAAAATTATGTTTATTAATTGCTATCCTTTCAATAAATGCCAGTAGCAAGGAGAATGTAGTGATTACGCACAAAATAACAACAATTACAGCCATTTCCATTCAGTTATCTCAAATCCAGGAAAAGAAAAACGGTGGCTATTTCCCATGTATGCAACAATGTAACTGCAAAATTTATTTAGCTAATCAATAAGAAGTTATCCAGAAATAAAGACCCTCTCTGGATTTTTAACTACTATGGCTTTGCTTAAAGCTGAGAAACAATTACTCAACACTTGGAACACTTCTCACATTTCTAACAGCAAAAAAAGGCAGCAAGATGAGCATTTTTGGGAATAATCTTTAAAATTAAGACACAATGTCTAATGACCTCAGAAGGTGAAGAGCAATCCAGCAATGTCTAGAAATAGAGAACAGCAGTAAGGCAGAGGAAAAATCTCACATAACCTTATGTATACGCATATGCTTTAGTTGTCACAACTTCTTTTATCATCAGTGGAGAGAAGCACACAGATCTAGGGTCATTTAATCCAAGGTGATGATGAACTACATGCTAAAAGGAACAGTTTCTTCCCCCCAGTTATAAAGGGAGCCTGGCTGTCTCACTTGGATGTGGATGTCTAAAGCTAAGGAGATAAATTCAAGCCAGTAGTCTGATATGGTGAAACAGATACTTATGCTTTTATCATAGTTTGTAACTAAATATTCCAGTACTTCAACAAAGCACTCACAACATAACAACATTAACTGACAAGATGTCAGATTGGATCCAGTGAGCCTTTTAAGTCAGTAGTGCTGAAATACCCCAAATTTATAAACTACCTGTAACATTAAATCAAGTAACAGGAGAACACAGCTCTATAAATGTTCACAAAATTTGCTTTAGCAAAAACAATACGGGCCTAGTTCTAACTCATGCCGATGCGCATCATCACTGAGCTCCAGGAATTAAGTCATGAGAAAAAGGCAGTAGGAGGAAATGGAATCAATATATAGGCACCTTCTGTTCAGCTAAGGAAAATACTGCCAAATGTATTCAAAATGTATACTGTTTCAGTCTAATGATCTTTGAAACCGATCTAAGTGTGGGGCCATGCAAGTTCAAATGTGTGATATGCTTCTGGAAATGTTTAACCCAGATCTGTAACATACTTCTTTCTCTCCCTCATAAAAATCTAAGCAACTAGTCAAACAATCTATATAATACAGAAAAATATATTTAAGTATCTTAAAGAAATAACATTTTAAATACGTTTTAAAATACTTAAAACTTTTAAATATCTGTATCGTGTCAAAATCTTTGTAATTTCATTACGGTACCTGATTATTCCAATAAATTTTAGAGTCACTGGGCAACATTTATTAAACTTGATCTTAAAATTTATCTTCTTGAGCCAGATGCAGCATCACTTAAGGAGGCAGATTCACTCACTATTATGCCAGACAATCTCATTTAATGCAGTTTCTTCACCTCTAAAGATATGTTTAAAGAAGATGAGTCTTGAAATTAGAGAAGGCAGTGCTGTTACTACTTGTTATTTAGAATTAGGGTAAGTTTACACTTCTCACACAGACAATTTGGAATTGAAAAGAGCTGTACCACAAAACATGAACTGCTTTTGCTACTAGTTAGCAATTGAAATTTTGAGACCCTGCTACATAATTGAAGTGAAGCATGACTACATTACATGTATTAAATGTGTTCCAAGAACAACAAGAAAAAGCTATTATCTGTGTTTCAGTCTTTGGTCTGCACTAGCCTCCTACTGAAATAAATGGGCCACTGAAAGAAAGTCTTGTGGAATAATTTTTAAAGGAAGCCTGCAATTTCAAACAACAACAGAAGATCAGAACAGAATCTAGTTCCAATTTCTACATTTATCTTTGTCAAAATTAAAAAAATATAGCTGAGTCCATAAAGAAAACAAGAGATTGGCTCTCACATGTGGACTGTCTAATGTTCTTGCCTAAGAAAGTTCCCTGGTACTGTGATTTCAAAGTTACCCCTTCAGGAAAATTGGAATGCGAGCCTACAAACCCCTTCCTGTTCACATTACCACGCTTTCCATTTGCACAAGCTATCACCAGCAGAAATACAGCTCAGACATGTCTACAGAGCCTAGTGTTCACAAATACAAGCTCATTTTCCTGTACATTCACTGGCTTTAAACCAGCTGCATTAGTTCAGTATCAGCTCAAGCACAGTACTGTGGGAGTCCAGCTACACAGCTTCCCAGTCAGACATGGCTTGAGTCCAAGAAGCTTGGAGCACAGGCAGAGTGTGGATCTGTCTAAAGAACTCTTACCATGGCAGATGGATGGAGTTACACACAAAGGAAACAGATTGCATTTGCTCCATTTATAGTATGTGCTTGTCATCCAGAAGACCAGATATACTGAGGTCATCATTCAAAAGATGGTTGCCTACCACTGCCACAAAATAAAATACAACAACTCTTTTCCTACATATTAAAATCTGAGATTACTGAAAGACACCACTATGTTGTAAGAACTGGCCATAACTGTTTTTTACAGCTCACTGTTGCATATTTGTATTCCAGTAAATGCTAAATTTATCATTCTCTTTGCCAGGTGGAGCATTCCCAGGTTCCTGTGTCTTGATCTGTATTTTTTACATACTACACTAGATTACAGAAATCTAATCTTTTAAAACATCGATGTACTGTTAACAACAAGCTGTGCATTCCCATTCCCAGGCTCTTCAAAGAGAGTCTCTGCTAAAATTCAGACAACATCAAGGCTCTGTGGTGCTCTGTGCTCCAACAGGTCACACTCTTAGCTGTCACAGGACTGCTGTGGAGGTCACTTCTGTTGGCAAGCTAGATCCAGTCTCTGATGCCAAACACTGCTGTTCAGCTCAGTGAAACATCCTATCCAGTGCCATCTCACTTGTTCACTCACTAAGCCTTGCGTGAAAGAGTTCAGTTTTGCTCAGTGCTTATGTCTGATGACTCTAACCCATTCAGCCACTGTAAAAAAGCAGAAGTGGGACTTTACCCCCACATCCTGTGGTTACACTGATGCCGCTTTGTCCCTTAGCTGTACTATCTCTCTGGAAGGTACACAAAAAAAAAGATTCTAAAAACAGCACAGACATTATTCAGTTGACTACATTGCTACAACTTAGCTTCTTTTTGACATTTTTGTTGCAATAACTTGCAATTACATCCTGAATTCTTTTAAGTAGATTTTATTAGCAGTACTTCTAATTTGACTGGATGCCTTTCCTGAAGTGCATTCTTCCTCCTCCCTCACCTCCCCACTCCCACCCCCAAGTTCTGAATTACAATATTGTAATTTGCACTGTCTGATATTTTGACTATGCTACCACTGTAATTTAGGTGTCTGACATGTCAATGTCACTCTTGCACCAAGCAAGACTGTGAATAGTACTGTACCACAATATATTAACTATGCATAACGGCTCCTTGACCCTAAATTTCAAAACATTTAAAAAAGAAAAGAAAGAAAAGATTAGAAGTCCACGAGTGACTTACTTTTGCATTCAGAGGGCACACAGACAGTGCACTCCTAAAAAGCTGTTCTTCTGACCTCCACTGACTGCTACGGAGTGCACAGCGCATAACATTTATCAACAAGATTCCAAGTACTGCCACAGCAAGAATTCTCTTAAGGAAAGAGAGCCAAGTTAAGAAACAAATCATTCAATTGAAGCACTTCATCGTAAGCTTTACTGATTGTTTTGATGGTACCTTTTTCTTGGCTTGCTTACTCAAGAGACTAAATCCATATGTAAAGAGAATACAATATCCAATACTGGGGAGGTAGATGACTCTCTCTGCAATAACAAATCCTACTCGGAAGAAGAGATTACTTGCTGGAAGAAAAGGGATAATAAGAAATCCAAGTCCCAGTGTAAGGATTCTGCAAACGAGAAACAGATTCTCAAATTAACCACAAATCTTAACAAAAATATCATTACTTTCCTACTTAACATATGAGCTTTATTTAAACATTGTAGAAGGATGTGCATATAGAACAGGACATTCAAACACAGCCTTTGAGAGTTACTCAAAGATCAGATCAAATTTCAGTGAGATTTTTGACATTTTATTCCATCATGCATTTTTAAAATTGTTGCTATAATTTCCAGAAAAGCAATGTTCATGCTTCTAGGCCAGAAAATAGCCCCATTACATGTTAATTACCTAACTCCTATTTAAAATACACAGGTGGGAAAAGTAATGATAAAAGCTACCTGTCTATTTTTGAAACTAGTAAGACAGTCACAGAGTTCAAAATATACATCACTGTTAAAGAAGAAACCTAGGTGCACATACAACTGAGAGAGCATTTTCTTTCCTAACAAACACATCAAAAGTAGAATCCATTGTGGTTAACCACTTGAAAGTTAGAAATCTATGCTCTTTCTACAGTCAGCAGACACACTTTTTGAGGGCAGTTTGTCTTCCTTGTTTTGGGTATACTTGTTAGGATCCTCTGCAGGTATCTATACAGAGCTCAGACAAATGAGACTAAGTACCTCACTTTTACAAAGCTGACATAAGCTGACATATCACTTACAAAGGCCACAGGCATGGTAATTTTCCATTCTAACTTATTACAAACAAATCTCTATAGTGTAACGTAGATGAGTCCTCTTGCTCTTTTCTCATCCTTGAGACTTTTTTAATAAAAAACTATGTTTAGCAATATAGGCTTAGTGAATGCATTTTTACTAGAAATTATGACACTGCTTGTAGCAAGAATTCCTCTCCCTCTCCAAAGTGATTTATTTGTGCAAAAACTATGGGAACAGCAGAAAGGCAGGCAGGTGGGCTGTTAATGTTTGAGGAGATGAGAGGGAAGAATGTTGAGAGGGATAAAATTACAGAATACCACAGGAAAAGAAAGAAAATATTTTGCACTCTGAACAACAGAATGACCTCTGTCGGAAATAAAAGGAAGACTGTGGAGAATGTGGACTCTCTCTGGAAGAAAATGGGAAACCTGTTTACCTGGGACACGGTACTTGACATGGTACTCAACTTTTTTGCCTTGGTCTTCACCAGTAAGTGCTCCAGCCACACTGCTCAAGTTGCAGAAGGCAAAGGCAGGGACTGGCAGAACATTAGAACTGCCCACTGTAGGAAAAAATCAGGTTCAAGAACATCTAAGGAACCCAAAGGTGCACAAGACCATGGGATCTGATAAGATGCATTTGCAGATCCTGAGGGAACCAGTGGGTGAAGTTGCTGAGGTGGTGCCAAGCCCCTAGCCATCATATTTGACAAGTCACTACAGTCCAGTGAAGTTCCCACTGACTAGAAAAGGGGAAACATCACCCCTATTTTTAAAAACGGGAAAAAGGCAGACACGGGAAACTACATGTCAGGCATAGAGGTGATTTACTGACAAGATCATGGAGAAGATCCTCCTGGAAACTATACTAAGGCATATGAAAAATAAGGAAATGATCAGTGAAAGTCACAGGACAAATTGTGCCTGATGAATTTTGTGGCCTTTTACAATGGGGTTACACCACTGGTAGATAAGGGAAAAGCAACTGGTGTCATCTACCTGGACTTACACAAAGAATTTAACACTGTCCAGCATGACATCCTTGTCTCTGAATTGGAGAGACATGGATTTCACAGCAGAACCTCTTGGTGGATAAAGAAGTTCCTCGATGGTTGCATTCAAAGAGTTGCGGTCAATGGCTCAATGGCCAAGCGGAGACCAGTGGTAAAGACTGCTCCTCAGGGGTTGTTTTTTGGACTGGTGCTGTTTATCATTCTCCATGGACAGTGGGAGCACACCCTCAGCGCATTTGCCGATGACACCAAGCTGTGTGGTGTGGCCGACATGCTAAAGGGAAGGGATGGCATCAAGAGGGCCCTTGACAGGTAGGCTCATCCAAACCTAATGAAATTCATGAAGTCCAAGTGCACAGCCCTGCACCTGAATCGGGGCAATCCCAAGCACAACAAGAGGCTGGGTAGAAAATGGGTTGAGAGTGGTCCTGAGAAGAAGGACTTGGGGTTGCTGGTTGATGGGAGGCCGAACACAACCCAGCAATGTGTACCTGCAGCCTACAAAGTCAACAGTATCCTGGGCTGTATCAAAGCAGCGTGACCAGCAGGCTGAAGGAGGCGATTCTGCCTCTTTACTCATTCTTGTGAGACCCCATCTGGAACGCTGCATCCAGCTCTGGGGTCCCCAAGACAAGGAGGACATGGACCTGTCCAATTGAATACAGAAGAGAGCCACAAAGATGATCAGAGGGCTGGGGCACCTCTCCTATGAAGACAAGCTGAGAGAGCTGGAGTTGTTTATTCTGGAGAAAAGAAAGCTCCAGGGGGACCTTCTGTCAGCCTTCCAGTACCTAAAAGGGCCTATAAAAGAGCTGGAGAGAGGCTTTTCAAAAGGACGCATAATGACAGGACAAGGGCTGACGGCTGAAGGACAGTAGGTTTAGATTAAATGTAAGGAAGAAGTTCTTCATCATAAGGATGATGAGGCACTGAAATAAGCTGCCCAGAGAAGTTGGGGATGCCCCATTCCTGGAATTGTTCAATATCAGGGTGAATGGGGCTTTGAGAAACCTGATCTCACATAAAGTGTCCTTGCCCATGGCAGGGGGACTTGAACTACCTGATATTTAAGGTCCCTTCCAACTCAAACCATTCTATGATCCTATGAACAGCTGAAAAATTTTAAAGAAATGAGAAATTAAAGTGACATAAAATCCATGGGAACAGAGCTCATAAGTTAAACAGAAGCCCTCAGTGAGTTTGCAATAATTATTTTTTGTTCCTTTAGAAAAGTACAAGTTGTTTCCTGAGTAGATACTATGGGTCAAGCATTTTACTTTTCAACTGTATGACCATGGTCAGTATTTCTACCTGCCTTTAAGGCACATCTCCTGTCTCATTACTAGAAGATTAAAGGAAATGATGACTCGTAAGAAGTAAGGACAACAATACATGAATTCCTACTGTGTTTTGAGCACATGTTCCTTTTTACCACCTACAGTGTTAAGCATCTCAAAATACCATTTCAGGAGAAAAATAAAGCAGCCATTCCTCCTCAAACTATGTTTCCTACTAGTTGGTGTACAGTGATGGGCCCAAATTGGGACAAAACTGCAATGACAGCTATAAATATTTATTTGAACTGCATTTGCTAGACACTGGTTCCACTGAATTGTTAAAATTATCAGTAGTGGATTTAACAAAATAATACTGTACTCAAGTTGGCCAGGCACTTAAAATTCATCACTGTCTCTTACCTTCTCTTATGGCTGTCTTCTGAGCACAGAGCTTGGCATATCAGACCAATTAGGCAGAACCAAAGTGCTGCTAGTGCAATTATCCTCCAGTCGCTGACGGATTTAATGAGGGGTATGCAGCCCATTGACCAATCAAAACATAGCCACCAGGGACACAACAGCAACCATGCATTCAGCGAATAGTAGTAATTATAGTTTATAGCCTGTCAGTCAAAAAGAAAACAAACATTTATTTGATACTAAACTTCGGGGGGGAAGGGTAACTCGAGGGAAATAAGAGAAGAGAAAAAGACTAATCACAAAACATATCTTATACAGTAGAGGCCATAAATACCATTAGACTACAACTATTTACATATCCACTTCTTTTACAGATGTGAAATTATTTTTTTTTTAAACACAGTTAGGTGGCTCTCTTGTTCAGAACAAAAAAATGCAATTCTGTGCTGCCCAACCGATATCCATGTATAAAAAGAACAGTCCACTAGAATAGGAGAAAACATCACAAAAAGTATCACCCACTGTCTTCGTCATTCATACTGCACTCCCAGAAAGAGCCTTAATGCTGCCAGAGCTATATAACCAAGACATACTCTAAGTGCATCAGGCTAGAACTATTTCATTCAATTGTGAAAGAACAGATGAAAAGTCAAGCACAGTATGTGAAAAAGGGATGAAAATTAGGAAAAACTAATTTCTTGCATGCCTGGAAAAAATAGTGAGTAAATGGAAAAGTACATCAATGTGCATAGCACAGGCTACATTGAATACAAAAAATATACAGGCTATACAATTTAAATAAAATTGCAGAAAATCATCACAGCAGCACAAATGAAGGTGACTTATCACACATCTTGAAATGTAAAGATTGCCTACTTTATTGTTTCTCAATTTTACGGCAAAGACAAACATTCTGAGCTGGCCAGAAAAAAGCAACTTCGTAACTTACTCTCACAAACAGACTGTCTGCAAATGAAGCTGGGTTGTCTACTTCAGTGAAAGCTGGTGGCCCTGTGCCCATAATCCTCCAGCGTATATAAAGTATACTGGCCCCTCCAGACATCAGAAGAGTAATCCTGAAAAGCAGCCCCTTCCTTAACAGCCCTGCATTCTACAGGAAAAAAAAGAAAAAAACACCTCATATAGAAACATTATTTGTCCTCTTATCCACTACATTCACATCCTTTTCACCTCTTTCTCAGAAAGATGCTATTCCTACACATTTTTGCTATTAGAGTTGGCATTTTTATTGCAAAATATTTTTTGCAAACATTTGAATTTCCTTCTCAATCAGGAAAGAAAATCTTTTTATTCAAGAAGTCTCTCTTCTCGAGTAAGAAATGTATTTCTGTAGCTGATGTAATTTTATGTGACAGTTTCTGAGAGGGAATTTAAGCAGAATACAGCCTTTAGCATACAGCATATTAAATTAAACCGTCTTTTCTTTTTCAAATGGAGGGTGGTTACTTTGCAAACTTTGTTTTAAATTTTTATATCCTGTTGACTGCTTGTCACAGAAAGTTTTGGTTCACTTAGGTCACTCTAGAGGCAAAATGCATTTATCAAGAAAACTGCATAGTTAGAAACTGGATTAAAATTTTCACAACCAAAAACATTATTAAAAAGCTAATGACAGAAAAGCACCTAAATCACTTATTTCAGGGTAAAATTACACAATATAAAAACCCCTGTATTTGACCTACATTAACTCAGTTGATTTATATCAGATATTTTATAATATACAGTTTAGGATCTAAAGAAGGCAATTCACATCAAACATAGCAAAGTGATGGTATAGAAACTAAATTTGACAAACTTTTACATTTTGTCCTTTGTGCAGTATAACACATTTTCTCCAAGCACACATAATTTTCATAAATGGCTTCCACTGGACATTAAGCCATTGACTGTAATTCTTTGGATGTGGCCATCCAGCCTATTCTTTACCCATCTAAGAATACATCAGTCAAACCCACATCTCTCTATTTTAGCAACAAAAACGTTATGAGGGACCATATCTAAGAGCTTGCAGAAATCCATCAGCAGCTCTTCTCTTGTACACGGTCACTCCGTTGCAGAAGACCACCAGATTCGTTAGGCACTATCTGTCCTTACTGAAGCTGTGGTGGCTGTCCCTTATCACCTCCCTATTGTTCATATGTTTTGACATAACTTGCAGGAGGATCTGTTCCATGATCCTACCGGGCAATGATGAGAGGCTGACTGGCAACTTATTCCAAAGGTTTTCCTTATTACTTTTGGGTTTCATCACTTTAATTCTGAACTGGCTTTGCTTTAGTCCCCCAGAGTTCTAGACTACTCCTTTGTCATATGCTAGTTGACATTACTCTCATAGCACAGCAAAACTCTCCATCATTCCTATATGCTGCCTGAAATACTCATGTACTAGTACTTCCTGTACCCCTCCTGTAGCCCTTCTTGGTCAAATCTACTCTTTTGGTTTTAGAGATTGTACTTTCCCTGATTTCCCTCTGAAGCTTCCCACTTTACTCCGTTCAAAAGAAGTCTAAAAGCCCCATAGGACTTAATGCCACTCAGAAACATGCTGTGAAACCACTGATTGAAGCAAAGTATAACATATTTGTCTCATTGAATCTTGCACAGGAGAGGCAAATGACTTAGCTGTTCAACAGCAGTGACATTCTAGTAGGCTGTTGGTCCATTTGGCTGTTATCAGTCATTCATCTGCGGCTGATTGTTTCTGTTATTTGCTTGCAAGTGCAAATATTAGATGCCAGATTCCACTTGAGACAATAGATAAAGTGATATCAATGAAAGCCAGAAAATCAATCCTTAGCAACTATCAGTTCTTACACATTTTTTTCTTTTAAACTCCAGAGCTACTAGGAATCGTTTCAGTTTGGTAATTTGTACTCTGAAAACCCCTGTACTCTAGTGAAATTAGCAAAGTTAAAAATAACTTTTTTTTTTAATATACTTTTTCAAATGTCTGACTATCTTACTGAGAATCCGAATAAATCTCTCCCTCTCTTTACTCTAGCCAAACTATTTTAAGTACTATTTCAGGTGTAAAGCTACTGACCCTGGAAAACTTGTTGCATCAAGCAGTCAGCTCTTCTATACCACAATTTTAACATATTGTTGAGAAAACTGTCAAAGTGGTTTCAGTATCCAATGCAATTCTAACAATACCGCATTACTATTCATGTTCCTGGAAAGATACCATAGCACATTTCCTTCCTAGGCTGACTGACAATACCTTCTTCATTTTGGTTTTTTTTTCTCTATTTCTCAACAAGAACAAAACTGTCAGAAGCTGGGTCTTTGACTTTTAGGAAATGACTGTCTGTGTGTCAGAATGAACAAAACCTCTAAGGACTCACCTCCAATGACTTGTCTTTATGTAGCAACTTTTGAATAACCTCCAAAATATTTATCTTGTTAATCACCAGTGCATCAAACACTGCGTTCAAACCCTAAGTAACCAAAAGAAAAATAAGAGCATAAGACGAAGCAGCTAACCACAAATATTTTCTTTTTAAATACATCCTAAATTGCACTTTTACCATGAGTTACTGTAAATCTTAATACTGATTCCAAACAAATAGAAAGATACATTGGTAGTAATGATGGCAGAATGGTAAATTGAGAACCTGAGCTCAGATGAGTACAATAACATTTTACTGTAATGGGAATTCTCTTGATAGATGAAACAACCCTTCAGGGAATACCATATACCAGCAAGCTAGATAACATATGCATGGTCACAACAGTATTTTGCTCTCTGTCTTCCTTCCCAAATGTTCTGCAGCATAAATGCTGCAATCAGAAGGTAAGGCTTCTGTCAGTAAGGTAGAGTTTCTTTAAGCCTTTTTCAGAAACACCAGACAAAGGCTTACAAAGATTTAAAAGAAGTATCAGGCTTGCTTTTCTTGCAATGACATCAATATACACTGTGCAAGTTGCTGGGTTAAAAGAGGAAAAGCACAAAGTGATATGAGCCGCTATGCATAAGATAGTGCTTTGCAGGCCTACACTTGCACTATTACTCCTGAGCAAGCAATCAAAATGTATCTGGGGTAATTCTGCTGGGGTTACTGGCAAAATCAAACTTTAGCATTTTCCCTTCAAAGTTTCAGCCATCAACAACCATGATTATTTTTGAGTATTTAGACTATATTCTAAAAATTTCAGAAATTACTTCACTGTTCTAAAGACTGAATGGAAAAAAGACAAGGAAAATAGTTCCAGATGCATCAAACAGCTAGTACGCTGGGTGGCCGCAAGTCTCACTCTAACAGTCAGAGGGAGGGGACAGAAGATAGGTTAGAGCATGGCTTGGTTCCATGCACAAAGGCCATCTGGCAGTAAAAAGGCTTTCAGCTTACTCAAATGGAGATAGGAAAGCAAGAATTTTGCTGAAAATACATTCAGTCTCCAATTAATCTTTGTAATGTGTGATTTACTCCTTCATCCCTCTGACCTGTGCCCCTTAGCAGAACAATAATCATCCTAGCAATGCAACAGGAAACAAATAAAAACCCCAAATCCAGTGACAATCCTGTATCTGCTAGCTCGAATAATTACTTCATACCACTACAAGAAATAATTACACCTTATTTTAAGAAAATTCTTGTTTTCCTTACAAATATCTTTGAAAAATACGTATCACTCTACAAACATCTATCCAAAAATAATGTCCCAAAGCAAGAAGTTTTCTGTAATTTCTTCTCCCTTTTTTCTAGCAAGGAGAAGAAGGTCCTTGCTGCAAAGAATCTTCTGATTCTGTTGCTTATGTAAGTTAGCTAAAGCTAGAAATTGTACTTGTTTGGTCAGCCAAAACAGAATGTCTTCACTGAGGTTATAAAAAGCCAGAGCACAATGAACATGAACAGTAATTGCATCTGTTTTCACTGACAGATCGTTAAATAAAGGACTGGAAGAAATCTGGTATCAGAAGTGCACAAACACTGGCACTAATTCTAATAAAACTGTTTGCAAAAGCAAAAGGGTAGAGCTTTTAGAAATGCTTTCCTCCAGCTTTTGTCCAAAAGCCTTCAACGAGGAGTTTGTAGGCCTGCTATCCCGACAACTGCATTCAGAAACAAGGCCAACAAAAGTGATACGCATTGAAACTAATACTGTAAAATTTTTAAACTTTGGAAAAAATTAACAGATATATGCCACTCGCGTATAAAAGATAAAAGGGAGAATTCTAACAGATCGGCAGAGATACAATCAAGACAGATCTACTAGAATCCTGCTTTTTGTCAGTATTATCTAGTTTTCTGAACTGAACCAAAAGGTGTGCATGTCATTAGCTGTGGAGAAGTTTCATCTTTGAAGGCTTTACATCTGCACCTGACAGATGCTGAAGTAAAAATTCAGTCAATAAGAGAATTCTTACCAGTATAGTAATTCCTTGTTCTTTACACAGCATGGCTATTGCACCTAGGATAACACTCACCAGCACCCAGAACATAGAAAACGTATGTCCTTCCTTATCTGTCAAAATAAAGTATGCCATAACTTTAGGATTACACATATAATGGTAAAGTTAGAATTCTAAATTAAAATAAGAATTTTAAAAATGAACAGCATTTAACCTCACAATCTTCTCTATCAGAAGAGATCTGGATATACAAACTTAAAAAGCATAGGGCACCTCCTGCAATATGCTGGCATTTGTCCCTTAAGTGCAGTCATTTTCTGTTCTCAAAGACATAAGATATCTCCCTATTTGCTAGATGTTTTAGCCAGATAATTAGAATGGCAGAAGCTTCATGTAGTTTCCACGATTCATCATCTGCAAAGGTTAATTCCCAATATTTAGAGACATTTATCATCCTTAGCTAGAGCTCTGTCATTACTCTCTTCCAAACTACCATACAAACAAGAAATTCTCCCTTTTCTAATGGTTACTCATAAAGTATCACACACAAACTGTTTTAACTGCAGTCTAATCTACAAAGGCACAACGAGCTGCTTCTCCAGGGCTGCTGCCTTTAGCAAGTACCTCATGTCCTTTCATTATCATTGCAATAGAACGCCACAGAGCTCAAAAATTTCAGCATCTGAGCAGAAGCAGTTAGTTTTTGCACACAGGAAGCAGTTTTACAGCAGGGTGAGGAACTCTGGGGTTAAGAGATCAAGAGTAACTACAGCTTTCTCTCAAAGGAAAAGTCTTTAAAGACTGTACCATGTAGCTGATTTTGGGTACTACAAGCAGGTATATTTGAGATGAATATAACAATATAAACCCTACTTCAGCCACAGTACACAGAGTACGTGGGTACTTCACATAAAAACCTGTCTGCCACAACCTCCACTCCACAGGCACAAGCAACAGAGGGAAGCACTCTGCTCATTCAGAGGCAGTTTCTTGATTCAAGTAACATGGGCTTTCCAGGCATCACAAGAATCAATCTTTGACTTGGCACGTGAAAAAACAGAGTTGAACTCTACATTCATTGACTGAATCTCTTTCCTGCTTTCCTTGATCTTCAGAGCAGTTCTTCTCTACTGGTAATGCAAGTTTGAACCTCAGTACTTAAAGAGAACTGCAATAATGGTCTATGAAAAGGATAAATGGCAAATTTAAGATTAATTTCATCAGAAGTAGGCACCTACACCTAAGCGAGTACCCTAGGCTTCTTTTCTAACTGGTCAAGAGAAGAGGACACCTTTATGGATTGTCTAATTAAATGCAGTTAAACACCTTTCAGAAAAGTAACTCTGTCTTCGCTGATTATACGGAAAAACAAGTATACTAGTTCTAACATTGTATCAGGCGCAAACCAAAAACACAAGTGTGAGAAGCATCTGTGGACATTGGCCTCCTGTCTCATTGTGAAGCAGACTACTTCTTTTATAGCAATGAGCAGGAATTTTCATAAAAATATGTTGAAAAACAGATTTTGAGGTTACTTCTAACACTCCTTTTTTACATAATACTTAAAACTTCAACAGAGTGAATATTAATAGGCTTGAGATTCATCACTGCAATACGTAGCAGGCATTTGATCCTTCTCTCTCCGCTCCAAGTTATGTTCCCGTAACAGGGGAGGTGAGGTAAGACTTAACATCAGAGGTACAGATGTTATAAAGTTAGAAGAAAGCTTTCTTTTAGGAAAGAAGTCATTCATATCCAAAAAAATACCAAAACAAAACATGAAAATACAAAATATGTACTGACTGAAGAAACATTGGAACTAGAAAAACTAAAATGCACTGGAGAAACCCCAGCTCACATCAATTATACAGAACAACTGAGAATTGCAACTTATGGAGGAAAGAGCTTCAACATTTGTTCTATGAGTATTGCTAAGACAAAAAGAAATCTGTCCTGAGTACATCCTTTTAAGGAGCTCTTCAACTCTTCAGACTCTGCAATACAACAACATTCTGTTCAGCCAGTTCCCAAATACCAGGGTTTTTTTAAATTTTTTTTAATGTAGAAATAAATTAGCAAAAAGAATGCAAGGATGGAAGGCAAAGTAATTGACTGCATTTACAAAACGACAATCAGTCATCCTTAGTAAAAGGGAAAATAATGAAGACGGACAACGGACTTCAGCGTGTTCATAGAAATAAGACTTTCTTCTACTGAGAGATAGCTTCTTCTCAGAATCAAATTCTGGTGGAAAGGAGTCAGAAGAACTAAGCACTTCTCAGAGAAGCAGTATTCAGTACATAAATATAAACTATCTTAACACAGAAGCCAGTGGGAAGTATATATAGCAAGAGACCAGCTGGCAATTCACAAATGCTTTGATGATTCAAAATATAAGAGTAACAGGAAAAAGGGAACTAGGTCAAGGACAAGTGTAACAGCAGCACATTCATACAGAAAAATGCAGACAGGTCACATCACAAAATGAGAAAAAATAATGTCTGTAAAGAACAAAACCCACAATTCCATAGACATATCAGTAAGAAAAGTAGCAAGGAAGGAGTTACTGTAATACTCATCGGGAAATAAAATGGACAATGCCAAGAAATGTTCTGTGCCTTTTTCTTTCATTTTTTCACAAAAAGGTCAGCCGCAATCAGATGGCAAGTATAACACCAGCAGAAAGGAGGCAAGAACAGAAGCAAAAATAGTGAACTACAAGACACAGAATTCATAAAGAAGTTAATCTGTTTTAAATAACAATTGGTTAAATTCATCTCAACAGGTCCTTTACAACCCAGAGTAATCTCAACTATTACCCACGAGAAACCATGAAAAATACATGAGAATCCAGAGGCTTGAAATAAAATAAAACAACACCTACATGCCTACATTTTAAGAGGGGAAAAAATATGAAATGATAGGCTAAAGAAACAAAATAGGCAGACTGGTCAAAATTACTCAGAAAAAAACGCACTTTGACAAATTATTTTCTCAATGACACTCTAAAATATAAAAGAATACAATTGTTTACCAAATAAATATTTCAGTCATTTATATAGAACTAAGTATAATTTTTGACTTGGACAGGAAGAAAAAAAATTCTCCCAATGAAAGCAAAACTGTAAACATTCTATACCTTGATATAGGCATGAGAATACCACTGGAAACAGAGTGAAATGTGCCAGAAAAAAATATGGGCTGCCTGAAGTGATACAGAATGGGTACAAATTACAGCGGGAAAACTACAGTAAGATACTAGCTCACTGTGAAAAAAAGTAAAGATAACATTCTGTATTTGGACCTTCCTTTGTCTGGCTGTAATACATAATTTTAAACATTTGGATGATGGAATAAGAAATGTGCATATTAAGAACAGAAGTACTATCAGGCTGCAATGGCCAGGAAACATATAAAGGAGAAGTTAGAATTCCACTGACAAACTGGAATCATCATAGAATCATACAATGGCTTGGGTTGGAAAGGATTTCAGAGATCATTTAGTTCCAAGTCCTGTCATGGACGGGGGCACCTTCCACTAGTCCATGTTGCTCAAAGCCCCGTCCAACCCGGCCTGGAGAAATGGTCTCGCCAAATAAAAGAAAATTGCAACCATTCAATAGGCACACATTCAAAGCTATGCAGAAACAGGTTTGTCTTCTTGTGAACATCCCAAGTCTCAGACACAGTAATGTCTCAGCATGACAAGTGAAGACGAGCTGAAGTATGGACTCTGAAAGATGACAAAAACACTCAGCAAAAGAGAAATAATGAAGGACCCAAATAATAAGCATCAAAGACCTGCACTTTAGTTTTGGCACAGTCTCCCTGTCCCTGTCATCCACAGAGAGAAGCTGTTGTTGGTACAGGCTGTATGTGGACTGAAAACTATCTGAACGGCTGTGTCCAGAGGGTGGTGATCAATGGCATAAAGTCTAATTAGAAACCAGTGTACTCAGGGATCAATACTGGGTCCAGTCCTGTTTAACCTCTTTGCTAATGACTTGTATGATGGGGCAGAGGGCACCCTCAGCACATCTGTTGATGGCACCAAGCTGGGAGGAGTGGCGGATAAGCCAGAGGGTCGTGCTGCCATCCAGAGGGACTTTGGCAGGGTGGAGAAATGGGCTGGCAGGAGCCTCATATGGTTCAATGATGGGAACTGCAAAATCCTGCAGTGAAGTCTCCATCCTTGGAGATATTCAAAAATTATCTTTTAAAAACAGTCTTGGACATTTGGCCCTTGGTGACCCCACATAAGCAGGTCAGCTCGGGTGACCTCAACCACTCCAATCTCAACCATTCTGGCACTCTGTAATCAAGATCTGCTCCTGAAAATCATAATCTCTGTTCCTTTGTTTTATTTTGCAGCCTCAAAAAGTCATACAGAGAATTGTAATATTATTAAAATTTATCAATGATTAAACTTCAAAGAGAAAGAATTTCAATTAAGAAACACTTTATCTTGTGCTTGTTCCAGGGTCAATAGGCACAACACACACACATCCTCCACCCTCCCTCTAACATCAGAAATCTCTGTAAACTAGGCTGGCAAAATGGATACAGGAGATTGTCATTCAGCAATGTCTTCAATCTTCTATTTTTTTTTTTTAACAGTGATTTGAAAATGTAAGGCACAGCGTAAGTGCTAATTATTACTATGAGATACACACATGCCAACAGAAGTTATTCTAACAAAGCATATTCCCCTAACAGGGCACTGCTTCTCACCAAAAAAAATCTTGTGTCAGAAAACGAAACCCATCTTTCATTGGCACTTGTTCCTGGTTGAAACTGGTACACCATATTGTGAGTGGGCATTGTGCCACTCTAACAGATGGACAAAATCGTAAGCATGCCAAAGAAAGAGAGTGCTTGCTTATTTTTTTAAGCTAGAAAAATATAATATTTCTACACAAACTCAAAAAACGTTGCTCAGATGGTCCCTCTTTAGGATTACATTTAGTCTGAAAGTGAGGGGATTCAGTAAAATACCTATGTAAACAAAAAGTAAGCCATGAGGGCTCCTCTATTTAGACTGCTAGAGTTAAGTATAAACATTTCTAGAGAAAGGATGCATACACAAAGTGTTTTATGGTATAGAATTGACTGATCCTAAATTTATGAGCAAAACATTAATAATGCACCCCAACTGTGTCTTCCTAAATGATAATTCTATTTCAAGAGACCTTATTTTGCAGCATCCTATATCCACAAGTCAATTAAGGCAAACTCCTTAGAAGTAAAGGATATGAAGAAAAAGCCACATTTACAATAAGACTAAGCTTGGTACACTAAAGTCAAACTAACGACATCCCAAACAGTTATTACCAATTCAGACACTTAGGCATTCACCACCGCTTTCTTCAAAGCTAATGCAGCGACTTAGGGCTCAGCCATGTGACAGCCTGTAGCAGTTTATGAAGTCACTGTCTTCTGGTGAAACACAGTAATTGATTCTGTGAAAGCAACTACTCCATTGAAAGTTGAAGCAACGTAACTTACATTAAGCTCCTGCAGGAAGTTTTAATTTTTAACTGAAATAGATCATAAGCACTCATATATTCCATTAATGTGCCTTGTCTGTGGGGATAGTGTCTTCCAACTAAACTACTACAAATATCTAACCAAACTGTAAGATTTCCCTGCTCATGAATTGCTATGCAAAGAGAGAAGAATTACCTAGTCTTAAAAGTTGACATAAGAACTCACTGTTAGAATTAAATTAAGCCTGAAATCTCCTGTCTCCAAATGTACATACTACTTGAGCTCAGCCAATGTTTCACTTAATAATGAAATTAAAAAATCAAATGCTATTCCTAAACATATTCAACCATCTCAAACTCATTACATACAGGCTACACTAAAGAAAGGATCTATCCTCTAAATTACACTACCTTGGAGAAGCAAAAGATAGCATTAATTCTACCAAAAAATAGTTATTGTTTTTCTTTGACTCACTAAAATTATAAAATCATTCCTGTAATTCCCTCCCAGTGTGTTCAGATATGAACGGTAGGGCACACAGCTGAAAAATTAGGGCCCTACATGCTTAACAATAGTAAATTCCTCAACCAATTGCAAAATAGCTAACAAAATTCCACATATCTTAACAATTATCTCTTTCACACTGGAGACCTAAATATTTTCCAATCTGTAGGAAAACCTCCATAATACAAAACTCTAATATTCATAGAACTCATCATTACAGTCTAGTCTGCATGCTTTATTAAATTAGCAATGAACTAGTAGATGATTCATGAGTGACTACACAGAACAGAACAAAACAGAAACACACAACTAGAACAAAGTCATTTTTAGATGTCATAGCATAAGAGCAAAGAGTTGATCCCCTATTTAATATCCAGGCCAATATTATTCAAATAGACCAAATCATGAACTCCTCATTTTACATTACTCAGAGATCACTAATGCAGATGGCAAATACATGCAACTGGATCACTGTCAAAACCAAAGACAAAGGAAGGCAAAATGAGTACTACAGCAGTTTTAAATCGCCTTATGTATTCCCAGAGAAGCTGCATTAAAATTCAACGAAGTTAATAACCCACAATTCCCTTCAGAACATACCTAAACAGTTGTCAGCTCTTGCTGTCTCCAAAGCCTATGCAGTGGATTTGTCTCCACACTTGTGTTTAAAAGAGCAGGACAGAATGAGAACAACAGATTAGTTCCTTGCAATTATAAATGTTATCCTATCAAAGATGGTAACTTCAAAAACTGTATATTGGGAAAAAGAAACAGAATTGTAGAACTTCAGTAAGACATAATTATAGCCCACACAGTATGGTAAATGCCTATACTTGGAAAAAAAAAAAAAAGAATAAAAATTAATGCTACAGATTCTGGCTAAAAGAAATTGTCTATCCAAAAATCCACCAAACTCACAACTAAATCAAGCAAACAAGCTACAGTATATCCTGAGCTTTCCAAAATTCCACTATGTTCCTTTGGAAGTCTTCCAGCTAGACACTGGTATTTTTGTGATTCCCCTGACTGTTTTCACTTTTATATATACTTTCTCCATAGCACTCCCATATTCTCTCCAGACATTGTATGAGTTCTTACTCCCATGCAAAGAAAAAAAAGTCCTTACAGTCATTTTCTGAGGTGAAAACCAACACTAACCAGTCTCTTATATGACTTTTGACTTCTTTCTTTAAAGAATGACAATTCATCAACCGCATATGCGCTAGTGAAATACAAACAGATTTCTCAAACTTAGCCATACACAAATTTCACATTGCCTCATTGCAAGAACAGCTGGGTTTTCTACTAAAGATTTAGATAATCTATCTGTCTGATAGTAGCATTGGGATGCTGCTGGTAATGAAATAATACAGATCACTGAGGGGTCAACCATATCAGTAGCATCAGCTCAGGCTTTTCAGTGTTTGTTTTACTCTGATGCTCACTTAAAGTTCATCAATAAAAACAAACAGGCATCCAAACATGTTTTGGTAACTGTATTCAAAAGATACAATACAAATGCAGTCCACAAATCCTGAAGGTCTTAAGAATCGTACCCTATTTTAAGTGCTCCAAGAGTCACATTACCATTCATCTGTTAGTAACACTTGAAAAAAAAAAAGGTCAACTTTTGATAGTTCTCCTACTCCTCATAAAAATTTGACACAACACGTGTGTGTACATGTGACTGCCAAATCCAAGAACAAGGACACATACAGTTGACCTCTACTTTAAGGTCATGCTTGCCTTTAATATACACAAAACCTAGCAGGACAAAAGGAAATGGGATGTTAGAACAAACTGGTACAATCCACTTTCGTGTAGGATCATCATAAAGCAGCTCTATTGGGTTAGAAACATAAGCCTGATGCAATGGAATGCACAGAGGGGTTTTTGGTTGTTTTCTCCCCCTCTTTCTCACTAACAAAGACTATTCCACAAAGATATTTTGGTCTGATGTAGAAAGTGATGCAATACCAACTTCTAACTTTTACTAGAACTACCAGTATCACTGGCAATATCACAGACATTCTGGATCTTGTGAATTTGACATCAGAAGGAAAACATTCTGAGAGAAGAAAAAGTATTTTTCCTTTGCTGCTTAGGAGACACTGCCTAAGTCTGCTATTTATATGTGCATATTTTTAAAATGCATATTCTTCACCTATGTTCAGAGTGAGACCAGCTTACATTTGGGATTTAGAGTTTTTGTTGTCATTGACTCCCTCAACCTAAGCAGAATCAAACTGTGCTAAACTCACATAAAAAGTTCCTTACTCCTTATTTTTCCTATTATTTGAGAGTGGCTAGAAGAACTGTTCACAAAAGAAGGAAATTCACACCACAAAAATGGAGGCATCCAAGGCTAAACCCTCCTATTTACTTTACAAAACCTCTGAAGAGTCATACTCTACTACAGTCACTTGCCCCTATTTGATTACCTTTTGCTGAAGCCTTTCAAACAAAGAATTACTGAAAGAGCTCAGGTTGGAAGGGGTCTTCAAAGATCATCTCGTCCAATCTTTTGTGGTAAAGGGTGCCTAGATGAGACCACTTAGCACCCTGTCCAAGAGCATCATGAAAACCTCCAGTGATGGGGACACTCTGAAGAGATTGTTGCAGTGATTGATTGTTCTTGCTGTAAAAAATTTCTTTCTTACAAGGCGAAACCTTTCTCAGTGCCAATATACCCATTGCCGTTTGTCTTCTCCATGTAGCTCCTCTCTTTGTAGGTACAATTTTCCAGTACAGAGACTGTCCTTTCCTGTACAAGCATTAATGTTCAAGCAGCTGCAAGTTGGACCCACCTCCATTCTCATAGGAATAAAAAAATTATTGCAAAGGAAGAAAGTAAAACTGGTTGTGGTTATTGGTGGGGTTCACCTAGAGGATACACGGGTACCGTGGTGAGCGAGACTAGTGTTTTAGGGAGACCATGACAAGCTAGAGGAATGGGCCTCATGAAAATCAAACAGCACCATGTAACAATCAAGGCTGTGGGACTGTCTAGGCATCAGCTCTGTAGAAACAAATGTGGAGTTCCCTGTTGATAGGCTGAGTCAGCATGCCATTGCAGCAATGAAAGTTACAGAAGGAGAGACTCAAGTATGTAACTTGGATACAAATTCTTGTGTACAAAGTCTAAATTTCTTTAAGAAGCTGCAGAGGGAAAAGCAGGCAGTGAGGGTGACAGTAAACATTGAAAACTGATCTGAAAGACAATGCTGGCAGGCTGTAGCTTTCTTTGACAAATTGCTTAAGAAACACAGCTCCTTCCCTATTATGATGTAATGCCCAATAAAAAAATAGTGAGTGCTGCTTAGTATCTTGTCTTCACATAGTATTTTCCTTCTTCTGTGTCTGACATGAATTTCAGTCCAAGAATACTGACTTCTAAAAGCTATCAAAGTGGCCTTCACAAGTTGCACATGCACTTATAGTATCCTTAACCAGAGTACACATTACATTCCTAGTCATTCCCAAGATATCCTCCATAACAAAATAATTAAAATCCTACTTAATAGTCTTCAATGGCCATCCTAAGAATTTGGCTCTTGAATTCTTCAAGGAAAGGTTATTACCTCTGCCTTACAGGTCTACCTGTACCAACACATTGGAAACCACATAACCATTATTTTCATTTGTCTAATGTACTCTATGACTAATAGAAGTCTACAATCATATCCAGTAAAATAGGTGAGAAAAGAAAAAATGAACAAGCAAGAACCCAAGGCCAATTTTCATCAAGAAATTATTAGTTCAGCTGAAAGAAATAAAAGGGAAGAAAAGAGAATAAAACTTCAAAGGAATAAAAATATATCAGAAGTGAACAGTATCATAAGTATCATTTGAAGTGGCAAAGATATACCAGCAGTAGAAATATGCAAAATAGTCCCCAAAAATATAAACTCAATTAGCAGGAGCTACTCACAGCATCTTACAGCTCACTGTGAACTGACTTACTCCCCACAGTCTACACTAAGGTCTCTAGGACGTCACAACTATGTTGCTAAGCCAGATCACATAAAGTCAGCACTGCCAAATCTGGTTAATCATTACAGGCCCTGCCTATTGAGTTGATCACATCACAACACAGCTCCTTATGGTTTCACCAAATTATTCCCTTTTTTCCTGTGGTAGAGCACGTTCAGACACCAGATTGCATGTCCTTCATAGTTTTTCATAGTTGTGAATTCATGCATTCTTGTGTGTTTATTGAACAGAGCCCCAAGATAATTCCTCCACAACTGTATTCGAACTGCATTTGAACTGTATTTGTATTTGAACTGCCAACCTGCACTCAGATCAAATAATAGGAGATCTAAAAGCTGACATGAAAACAAAAACCTACAAAGGAACTGTTCATGTTAAATACAGCTGCCTTACAAAAACTCTATGAGAAACACTATCTTCAGCATTATAAGACAACACTTGCATATTGCAGGAATTTAGAAGGCTTACTCACGTGACTAATTCTTTACAATTCATTAAAGATACAAATAAAGTTCCTAAAGTTTGTTCCCATTTAAGACATTAAAGCATAATGGCATAAAGTGTAGTAAAATATTTAAGAATATGCATTAGTAGGTTTCTTTCTAAAATACTTATTAAAATATCTCATTATACTTCTAAACAATAAAACATTTAACAAATTAGCCTATTCTAAAATGGACTTTTCTTAAAAAAAATCAGCAATTTTTTACATGGATTAGGGACAGCAATCTTTTCAGCACTTTTAACAATAAATATCTGCTGGAGCAGGGGTTTTGAAATATATTTTATGAGGGTATAAACATTAATAAATTTAAACAAATCAATCTGGCATTTTTTGTTTTACTATTCTTCACTGAAATGTACAAATGTTGAAAATGTATACAGTAGGAAATTAAAGGGGCAAACAGAATGCTTACTTTCTCTAAATGCCTTACAGTAGCCAAGGAATGACAACAAAAAGAACAGGGCACACAGTAGGTCGGCTCTGCCAACAATCCCAGCAACCTTAGAAAAAAAAAAAAAAGAAGTTTCAAATTATCAGATTTTTATTCTTAGAAAACCTGACATAAACATACACTCACATATACAAAGTGAAATATATAAGAGAATATCACTCTCACTTTTTTTTAAACTTGGTTTACTGGATTAGTGATTCCCAGCTTTTTAAGATGTATCCTAATTTTGTTTGGGTATTTCTTAGTATCAACGACATAAATTTGGCTTTAGTTTATGAAAACCCGTTGTTTTAAGAAATGAAGAAGGACTTCACTGAATAAAATTTAGACTCTACGCAATTCTGGGGTTTTTTTGACCAGGCTACATTTCAGTAGAACTCTTAGCAAACATGGAAATATAAAATGGTTTGGGTTGGAAGCAACCTTAAAGAGCATCTACTTCTAACACCTTTCGCTAGACCAGGTTGCTCAGAGCTCCATCCAGCCTGGCCTTGAACACTGCCAGGGATGGGGCATCCACAGCTTCTCTAGACAACCAGTTCCAGTGTCTCACCACCCTCGAAGTAAAGAATTTCTTCTTAATATCTAATCTAAATCTACTCTCTTTCAGTTTCAAGCCATTCCATGGCTTTGAAGGCAAACATCCTGAACCCCAACAAATTTGGTAGCTCTGCTGAAACACAAATGAAGACTGTTAACTTTCAGAAGACAAGTGAGCCTTCAAATTATAGTCTGAACACTCAGAATGAACAAATAGCTTCCAGCCTGCCATTTCAGGGCAAAAAAAATTCCCCCTCTGGCAGTTTTTTGTGTTATGTTAATTGATTGCATTAAAGCTACTTCCAAATGCATCTTGTAACAGAAGCTGTACTAATGGAAAAGAAAATAAGAAGCACATTCTGAGCCCTCTGTACTCAAGATCTGTGCCAACCTATTTAGATCAAGAGCAATCTCAAGGCTATCAGTAAGCTTTCATTCAAACATACAAAATGTATTTACAATAACTTGCTGAGGTATAGTGCAACATATTTTTGGATCTTCAATTCTCAATTACACAAGTGCCAGGATACACCAGTTCCACAGTTTTTTTGTAGAAATCATAGCAAGGAGCTGGCAGGGGACCGTATAGGCCCTGATGTTGGAACCACATAGAACATACACTCAGAACAAGGACTGAAAAGTAAAAGGTATTTCCACGGTCTAGCTCTATTTCCCAGAGTGCTGGGTTCCATGTTTTTAGGAGATGCACACAGAGGCCTTTCTGAAGCAGAGCAAAACAGCTGCAGGGGTTTTTTATGTTCACTTTTTGAGATTATGTTTAGTTCTTGTATAGTACACCAGTTGTCCCATTTTGTGTGTGATACAGAAAGAGGAAAGTAAAAAGATTAATTGTATCTTCATTTTGTTTAAAGGCATCTGGCAATCCTCTTTGAGGAAATGGACATTTGTTTGTGTTAGTCTAACATGATGGAGCAACTACTTCTAAATAACATCAGAGAGAGAAGTGAAGTATAGAAGCACGAGAATATGACTGATTCCACTGAAAAGACTCTCCCACTTTACTCTCAGCTCCACCTGAGCACTATAAAAAAAGAAAACATTGGATTCCTAAATTTAGTTCAGAAAAACTTCTTGATTTATCTAAAGCCATGCAGTTCTCTGCTTCTTTTTCTATGGTGTGGAGGAATTACAAGAATTAACTCAATATCTGTGGAGTGGTTTGAAAGGTGAAAATAATGAAGTATCATTGTACTTCAGGAGTGACTCTCACTAATGACATAAAAGTAAAGGTGAACAGCCACAATTTTGAAAATAAATGCCCACTTATTACAACAAAGAGATTAAGGGGCTAATAACATATATGGCCTCAGATGACTCCAACTGTACAATATTACCTAAAATGCAAGCTCCAGCATATAGACTCTGGTAAAAAGGCAAACAAAAATACCTACAGTTTTAAATTAGTATCAGATATATTCTTATGTCCATGACAAATTTAGTATTTCATTAATTAAGTGTTACAAAGAATAAGCCTTTTTTAGAGCAGAGAACTACACCACAAGGGTGTTTACTTGTAGGTAGAAAAATGATAGCATTTTCCTTACATAGGGTGGTGAAAGCATTACACCTTTCAAGATGTGTTTTACATGACAGTTTGTTTTGCTGTATATAACAAACCCAAAGCAGCAGACAGATTCTTTATAATTTTATGTCAAAATATGTCATCTCATTTCAAAACCAGGATGTCATGATACTTAAAACTCAGATTCAGAATCATGAGGAATGCTTTCTAAGAGGTGCTGCCAGACACACACTCATGCTAGAATTGTAGCAGTATAATGGCTGCTTCAGTGCAGCTAGATTTATTATTCACCATGTAAATGATTAGAGGCTTTTGTTCACTCATGGATCTTAGAAGAGACATGATATACCGGCATGCTCCTTTTTCCCCCCTCTTCTTCCAGTGTTTGGCCAAAGCATATGCAAGTCTTCAAACTTCAAATATGCAAGCAGACTGCATCACTTGTAATTTATTTGACATGAAAAATGGCTTATTAATATTTGCGTGCTGATTTAAATATATTTTTAGAGTCAAATGGAATGAAGAATAAAATTATGGATATTGATGAAGGAATCAATAGTAGGTCTGTTACAAAGTTATGATTTAAGCGAGATTTTTTTTGACATGCCAGAACATCAAAAGCACTGTTTTACTTTACTCTGACATCTAAAACTGGTTTTGGAGAACAAATACAAGGGCCCTTTCTGATACTAGCACAATGTGGTCTCACAAAGAAGTTATTCTGCAGGCAAGCAAACATCAGAGAATGATTGACAGGATGTTTTAGTCACAAAAGGTGCCAAAAAAGGTGCCAAATTACTAATACATAACTTTGCACCATTTCTAGGTTTTAAATACATGCAAAGTCTTCAGATAGCTGAGAGGAATACCTTTCAATAACCTTCTCCCAGTCAATCATGTGCAGGACAAATGCAAGAAGCCAAAATCATGGCATATTGTGACTAAGTGAAAATTCAGCACCACATATGTAGCATAAGGTGCATTGAAGATTCAGCAGTGAGAGTTTACTGCTAGAATAAAATCAAAGCTAAAGCTAATACTTTTTCCGCATACTTTCAGACCTTCCAAACTCTTAACACACAAAAAAGCCCCAAAGACTCATACTGGAATAATTTTATATTTAATTTGTTCACTGTTACAAGATCAAGAAATCAGTGACCACATCCAGCAAGCCCAATGGCATAAGGCTGTAAAGTTTTCTTAGCAAAAGAGCTTTTTAAGAACACCATTCTCCCTTCACTAGAATTTCCACACAAGGACTTTGTGCTTCGGTATTTAGGTTGGTTGCTGTACACGTGCCATGTTTGTACTCTGCATTTTTACAGCTTCAACTTCCAGCCACTGTTATGCTTTTGCCTGCACTATTAAAGGGCCCAGTACTATTAAATTTGTCTTCCCCATGTACATAGTTACAGATTGTGACTAAAAAAAAAAATCCTTTAATCTTCTACTTCATATTAAAAATATAAACACTAGGAGTTCGATCTCTCATGACACAGGATGATTTCCGGCTCTTTAATAATTTTCATGGCTCTTTTGAGCCCTTCCATTTTTCCCATTGTTGACCTTGCAGCGTGGATGCAAAACTGGATGCAGCATTCTTGTAGTTACATACAAAGTCCACATAATGCCCCTGCTCCAATTTTCCATCTCCTTGTTTTTATATCAGAGCAAATGGAAATGAAAAGTAGTTAGGGAAATCCAGCAGTTAGGGAAACTCTGTAGTTTAGTGCCTTCTTTAGTTATTGTACTTAAATGATTTAATTTATCTTCCTTAATAAGGTCTACCCCAGTGGAATTACAAGCCTTTGGACATACTAATCATAATATTTGATTGTTCTATTAAGACATTTGCCAAGAGAAGCATTAAGAATATATAAAAGCATTGTGTAGAGTATAAGGCTGTGACAGAATTAATTAGTCGAGATGGTCAAGAACTTTAAAGATAAAAATCATTGGAGGTGATTATTCAATACTTACACATTCAGTGTGCACTGGATGTACAGCAAAGAGCAAAGCAGCTAGAAGAGAGGACTTTGGGGCCAGGTTTAGTCGTCTTCCTTTGTTACTGAATTGCAGTCCACCCAATAATATGGAGAACACATCAATCATCAACACTGAGATAGTACAATGCAATATTATATTGATGACATGGAAACCAACTGGGTAGAAGCCTCCAGCTAAAAGGTAATTAATTCTACATAAAGCAAAAATATTAAGGTTAGGAATTACAACAATGGTTAGAAATATGCAAATAGTAAAACTAAATGACCCCACAGCAATACCATAGGCACACACACAAAAAGTTGACATACCTCAGTATCTCAGTACACATGGTGTTACCATTTAGCCACCATGACCAGCTAGAAACAATGTCCCAATCTTTATTCCAAGGTATTCATATGGAATATCATACTTGGCACAGTATCTGCCCTTTCCAAAGACATATGTTAATACTATTATGTTAATCATACCTATAGTGACTTAGAACTGGCTTTTGGTCAACAATGTAACTTCAGTGTTGCAGCACAGGAGTGCCCTGTAGATAAACAACCCAGCCTACTGCAGGAATACTCCTGGTCTTAAGAGCAGCCATGTCCAAAAACAAGTTGATGAAATTATTTTAATTAATCCCACAGCGTGAGGAAACTAATATGCACAGAGACTCTGGTTTCCACTGACATGCTAGCTGAAAAGGTCCTAGCACTTGGACTGACAATGTGGAAACAGTCTGGGTACAATCAGTATCCATGCAGAAAGAAGTCAGTTAGCACAATTTAGTAACTACTTTGTGAGACTGGTTAGAGAGAGATTTCATATAAATATTAAAATCAGAAGAAAGTGTAAGTGAAAATTCAGTCTAAAACCCTGTTCAAGACAGGAACTCTGTCTTGGGGAGGGAGAAGAAAAAGGGGAAATATCTTGTTATTATCCATATACTTTTATTAGGAGGTGAGATATACAGAAACTGAGTTTGAATAGGGGTTTTTATATAGTTCATTTGGTCAATCTGCACCTGGCATAAGTGAAACCTATTTAAAAACCTTAACCTATTAAAAATATGATACACATAAAAGTTGGAGCTTAGGGAAATTAAGGAAACCGATTTCTTACTTGTGAAAATAGTATTTTATGGACCATCTCCACAGGCTCATCTATATTTTCAGATATAGTAATGGTTGTATCCCAGTTCGCTCTTTAAACTAACCAGGATGTTACTAGAGATGGAATATACCACAGGGACCTTGAAACAAAAGGAAAGCATGTACTGTGTAATGCACTGAAAACTTTAATAGGTTTAGGACTCGGACACATTCCATTCAGTTGCATATTTTTTGTGATGAAAATGTGAAGAAAGCCCAACAGACAGTGAAACCCACAGTGCTAGGTACTTAAAACACTGACACTGCACTCCAGAGTGAAAGCTTTTGTTTCAATATGAGCACTAAGAGTGGGAGTACTTCTTCTGCAATTACTTAGTCCCCGACTTAGAATGGACACAACTGCAGAACAAGTGCCAGGTCCCCACTGAAAGCATTGAGTCACATGGGGAAAATAAAGAAACTTAAGACTGAATACTCAAATACTCTCTGCATTGCTGTGCCCAATTTCTACTGCTTGCTCAAATCTTTGTGCAAAAAACACGAGCTAAGCATCTAGAGAAGCAATCCTCTTAAATCTTTAGTTATTTGAAAAAAACAGCAAGTTATCTATAGACAGACATCTCCCTGACTAAAATTCTCAGACAAAAACACTCACTTAAGTTAGAATATCAGGGAGGAAGAGGTGGGTAGATTATTCAGTGACCTTGTTGCAAAAGGCCACAGTACACTGATGCTATCTAAAAAACAATCCATTTGCTAGGTAGCAGGAAAGCAGAGAACAGAAACTACAATAGCAGTATAAGTGGCAGCATGGCTAAGGGAAGGGAACATACATCTCCTAGTTCTTTGATGATGTGACCTACATACTCAACCATACTGCCCCTAGTACCAGGTATACAAGAACATTAGATGAAATCTCTGAAAGGTACATAGAAATGCAGAATGTCAAAATAATGTATACTCTGGGAAGGAAACAAATGGAAAACTTAAATGCAACTTGAGATTAAGGTAGAGAACAGGAAAATCATATTTAAGGAAGGTAACCAAATACCCTCCAGACACTTTGTTTCTCTCCCCTTTTCTGTTGCCTCCTCCCTGAAATCAGTTGAGCCAATATACGTTAAAAAATTATTCAGACCTCTAGCAAAAAGACAAGTCTCACCTGAAAGTTAGGACAGTTAGTGGTCGATATGACTTATGACTGGTATTGCTGCTGAGTTTGCTACCCCAAAAGTCATGATACCACAGGTCACTAAGTGGGGTTTCTGCCCTGAGGTCCTGAAAGAAAACATCATAAATTACTAGATTCTTAACATTTTTCCCTGGTTCAAAGCAGCTAAAATATAAACAAGTTCTAACTAATACAAGCTCATACCAACACAGACATAGCAGGAGGTTTGTGGGCTCTCCACTGACATTTGACAAGGTTTGCAATGAAGGTCACATCTTGAATGCCTGCCATCATAAAGCCCCTTATCTTGGACTCTGCAAGCAGGCATAATTACTTGAAATTTAGAGCTATGCATATTCACAGTGGTTTATAATCTAGTCAATACCTATAAAACACATAAACCACTTTACTTCATAATTTTGTAAAAAGCCTTTGATTTTAGGTCTAGGTTATCTTGCAAAGGAGGCCAACTACAAACTGCTGCAAATAGCTATTTGTTATCAGTGTCAGTAGCACAACTACTAATGAAAGCATGAAAGCAAGGAGACTGAAGATAGAAAACAATTGGCTCTTTTTGAAGCCTCACTTTGCACAGGACACTATTCAAATAGCCTTTTTTATTAAATTCTTAACATGTGAAATCAAGAATCAACATCTTTATATACTGCTCTAAAAGATTAAAAGTGAAACACAGAAAAGTAATGAATTATTTTAACTTGGGGTGCAATAGGGGACTATTAAAAACACTGCAA
The DNA here is from genome assembly GCA_013399895.1 of Serilophus lunatus. NCBI lineage: Eukaryota > Metazoa > Chordata > Aves > Passeriformes > Eurylaimidae > Serilophus > Serilophus lunatus. The sequence goes on from VXBA01000127.1 coordinate 697,428, forward strand.
AGGAAAATTCTGATTTTTCCTTTTATCTCAAAGCCAGGCTGATAATCAAAAAATCCAAATAATGCAGGCTGTTGAATGGCAAGCATACACTTCTGAGAGGAAAAATAAGGCTCCTGATAGCACCTGCCTCAGTTTTCTATAAGGAGTTTGAGATTAGAAGCTCAAACCAACATACACTTGCTTCTCTGGCACAATTAAATACTAATTTATGGTGTAGCAAATGTGCACACTAAAGACACTTGAGACAGAACCCAAGAACAAAATTATACTAGCTAGTATTACACCTGCAATGAACAAATTATTCTATTTGTACCTTCTGCCAAAATTACAGCCAAATTTCTGGACCCTTATGACTGGCTGTTGCTGCACTGAGCTCAAAATAATTCTTTTTTGTTTGTTTCTCTTTTAACATATTCTGACTTTCATCCATCCAAAAATAAAGAAAAATTGCAAGAAGATACTTATTTCTATCACTTGATCAAATTTGGCCAGTATTAGACAACTGATTAAAAAACAAGTAGGAAGGAGAAGTAAGCTGAAATTCCTAGCACACTGTCAAATGAACTGAAGCATTCTCCAATAGGTTACTAATCAATACACAGAAAAGAGAGAAGTCTGAAAAGTCCTATACTGCAGCTGTCAATTAAGGCTCCCGCAAGGAAATTCTTAAGAAATCAAGACTCACGGGGGAACCTATTTAGGCTTAAGAATTATTAAGGTGAAAAGTTTCTTCACTCTCTCACAGATGTTTCTACTTCCAAGTAATAGCTAAAATTTTTTTTCTTCTCCCAGGACTACAATTTTAGCCTTAGGCACCTAAATTCCTGTTCCATTCCTCATTGGTATGCAAAAACCCTAGAGGTCATAATTTGACTCTCAGAGCAGGAGTGCACTCAACCAGCAGCTCACTAAATCAATACAGCTTGCTTTTCCAAGGGCAAGTTGGGAAAGGGATGAACACCAACATCTAATGAAGTCTTTGTACTCTGCAGAGGACAGTAGTCAGAGGGTTGTGTGGCTTTCAGACTGTTTTTCCAATCAGCATACTGCTCCTTATGTACATTTGCCAAAGAAAGGGACTAAGAAATTTCTCTTTTTCAGTATTAAAATTTTAAAAGTCTGCCTTGCGTGTCACAGATGTCTTCAATAACTTGAGATGGGAAATATATTTGAAATGCACAAGGCTTGATTTCCCTTTCCACTATAATCAGTCATCTTTTGTCTTCCATTGGAAAAATGCAAGAAAAGCTGAATGCATGGAATTACTTAGTGATTACACTTCCATATGACCTAAAAAATCTTCAATCACATATCTTGCTCTTATATCCAAGTTCTGTCAGAAAGTTTCTTTCTTTAATTTTCTTACTAAGTAGACTTAGACTAAAATAGGAATCATTTGCTCTAAGAGACACAGATATTTAAAAGCTACATATGATTTTCTTTTAAAGAACCAAAAGTAGATATCAAAGAATCTCTAAATATTTGATTAGCAGCAGCTTATAGGCAGAGTTCAAGACTTGAAGAAAGGTCAGTTTTTCTACATAGAAGCTTATGGAAATTACATACTGTGTCTGAACCTCTGCCTAATCCAACTGTTTGTTTTGCCAAGCCAGTAAATAAATAAAGACAAAAGTAACTGTCATGTACTAGTTAAAATACTGCTTAAAATGACAAGAAAGCATCTGGAAAATAGCCTTCAACTCCAATAAAATCTAATAACAGAATGTTCCATGATACAATAGCCATGAGGTCAAGCAATGATGTATCTTTGCTAAAAAAAGAAATTTAAAAAAAAAATTGAAAGATTGGGGTGATGACAGATAGTAAATTATCAAAAAGGGCACTGTGCAATACCCAAGAAAATACTAGTGTAGTAAAGCTCAGTAAATCTACAAAATTACTTCAACTGCTGTCTCTTCATTGAATAGGAATAAAATATGCTAGGTTTTGTTTAATAAACTTTGCCATTGCTAGATGCTCTCCCCATTAAATTGATAAACTCATTGTCTCTGCATTTTTCTTGTGGATTTTTTATTTCCATATATTCATATGACCCCTCCGTTAAAAATTATATTGTCACAAAAACCTCATTTAATATCTAGGGAATAGCAGAGTATTTTGATGTGAAAAAATAGAATCAGCCTCACAGTTTTTCAAACACACAGACTAGGTAGAAATAAATTTATCTAAGCAGTTAGTTGAATTACTCAGCATTGCCAACAGCTAGAATCCTGTTCAGGTTGTTGTGTTGTGTGGATAAACTGCAACATTTTGAAAGTAAAGACTGAAAGAAATGGAGCGAGATTACAAGTGTGGAATTCACACATTAACAAAACAATCTGCCTTGTTTCAACACCAGTCTTTTTTTAATTCTTTCAGGAAATATTATAAACAGGTCCCAAATAAAACTTTGTAGAATGAAACACTGCCAGGAGCTGAGTAATCTAAACCACATCATTTCTTAGGAAAAAAACACTCTAAATGCTATAGGTACTTAATTTGTCTACAGTATTCTCTTGAAAACTTTGAGATTTCTTTACAAGCTGACAGATGTATTTTTGCCCCCCACACATTTATAACTGAAGGTATGACGACTTACACGTGCATAATAGAAATTTGTCTAAGGAAACAGTAATTCTGCATGATTCTAAAAGGCACATTGTGATTAGTTGACTCTAAATCTCATGCACGAGAAAAAAAAAAAAAAAAAGGAAAAAATGAATTATGTTCTTCTAGTGCTATGAGCCTCCAGATTATCCTCCTTGTAAGCCCATGGCTTCAGGAAAAGAGAACTAACAGATGAATGTTATTATTTTTACCCTGTGCTTCTCTTTCTAAACATTTCATCTTCCAGAACATACAGCATAAAAGCTGTAACACCAAGACCCATCCATAGCATAGGCTCACTCACTGCTACATGTGATAATATGAAGTGTCTCAGCAATTGAAGACACTCAACTCCTTAAAGTCAAAAGAATCTGAGCTATAGGTTTGTTTGAGTCACATGTTAATTTCTAAGCACTTCAAGGACTGTTTATTGCACATAGGGTCAGTTTTAAAATACAGCACAAGAGTACTCTGCCTCTATTAAAAAAACAAAACTGTTGTCACAGGAACTGAAAGAGGGCAAGGAGCATAGGAAAAGGAAATTTTGTTTGCTTCTGTATCATTTTCATAGTATATTCTGGAGACTCCCTGCACCCTACAATAGCTGAGTGATGTATAATGTATCTTGCAACCAGAGTAAGTTTGTTTCGCTGGGCTTATTGATCTGTGACCCTTACACGACAGTGAAAAAAATCTCCTATTAACATCAATGGATATCAGAAAAGTCTATTGCACACTCTTACTGACTTAGAAATGAGCATAAAGTTAGACCTCCAGGCAGTCTTGATGTACAGGTACCCCGTGAATAAGTCTTACTAAACATCACATCCAAAGTTGCTACAGTTGCTTTATTCAATGATAGGCAGACAAAGTCCATTTGCAATGGCAAAAAGAGCTCCTTTCCCCTTGATCAGATATCGACACTTATTAAGCAGAGCATTACTAAATGAGAATGAAAGGGGATGAATTCTGAGCTGGGAAGGGTAGTGGGAGGAAAGAAGCTGTATAATTTGTTCACTATTTTGTTTCTGTATTAGAACACGAGTCATGTTATTGAAATAGCTTTAGGAGTAAAATTTTGTTAAGCATACTTAGGCTTCTAGATTTTTGGAAGATCACTACTGCACAGCTTGTTCATCAACCTTAAATAAGGCTTACTTTAACAAATAAATCAAAATGGAAACATGAAGGGGTTTTTTTAAAAAAAGAGGAAAATAAAAAAGAAGTACCAGATGGAAGTTCTTTACTAGGCTGAAAGTTTGGGCCTACTTAGATCAACTGTTGCACTATTTCTTTTGCTGTGACCATTTATGCCAAAGGGCATGAGGGATAGAAGAAAGGCAAACCTTATTATTGATGATGGCTTCAGAATCATCGAAAACAAAATCTCCATCATAGCTGTTAGCAAAACAGAGGAAGGAAATTAAAGCCACAACCATTTTAGCCCAGTATGATGGAAGGAGGAACCATGACAGGTCATGGTCCAGATTAGGTTCTGTTTGTGCCATTCTGTGGAATGCTTGTTCCAAGTTGAGAGCTTCAGCATTATGTTGGTTGAAAATCTGAAAGAAATACATACAAATGCATAGTTATAGTTGCATTTCACTAAAAAAGAATTTAAAAATGGAGAGCTGGGTTGGGAGAGGACAAAGTTGTATGAAGTTCCATACAACCTTACTTTTTTTCTCTCAGTGCATCTCATACCTAAACATGATTTAATACTTCAAATAAAGGCAGAGTTTATCGCGGTTGGAGCACAGAAAGAAATACAAGGAAGTCTGAGATTTTAAGTTAAATCTTTGGCACAGGCAAATTCTAAGCCCCAGAGCAAATCACAGTTTTTAGGTTTCTTACTGCTCTTCACAAGTAATACAAACAGAGGTATCACAGGGACTGTGGAGCATTTATAAAATTCTATAGAGAATGATAAGCATTATAATTTCCTTCTGCATACGAAAAGCAAACATCATCAATTGCCAAAAAAGCTCAACTCTTCTCTGTTAATCAAATTAAAGGACCTATTCTCACACATTCCCCCATGCAGGGAATTCGTACAAACATCACAGGGAGATATATAGAGACAGCAGTTAACAGACTAGGCCTTAAATCTCAGCAATTCAAACAATGAAACAACAAGACTCATAGAATTAACACTGGATTAGTGTACAATGGATCACTCTGTACACCTCAAGTATGTGCTAAATTCCACAGTATTCATGGGCTCATAAGGTTATTTATGGCTTATGAGGTTGTTGAGGTAGATGAAAAAGACCCTGCAATCCAAACACAGTGAGCAATCCATAAATGTGGAGGTACTAAGACTGGCAGTTTACATTCATGAGCCACCTTTACTTGGAAGGGTCTCTTTCAATGCTCCAAAGCCATCCTTCCACCTAGACTGCTGTTCTGCCTCTCTTTCTCTGGTGTTCTTACAGTAATGTGAGTGGTCTTATTATCAAGTGCTGTTATAAATGGCAAGAGGAGGTTGTGAATGGAAAACTGCAGCAAAAGCAGGGCAGAATATGAATTTTTTATTTGTAAGCCCAAAGAACGATAGGCACATATACTAGCCTATCTGCAGTTTCTTCTTATTTGCTTTTTAAATCAACCATTGCACTCCCAAAAAACACTGCATTCAACATCTTTATACAAGCTAGAAAAAAGCACCCCTGAAAACATTACATATGAAGTCTTTATACCATCTTGGAAAAAAGCTCCAGTCATTTGGCTTCTGGAACAGACCTGACCATTAGAGCTGCTATGGCAGCTCCGTAGCTTTCTCTTTCTGCAACACTAAATTCCAGTCTCGCTTATTTCCAATTCCTGCACACACACATGCACAGGGACAGGCAGTACTCCCGGTCACACCAGTGCCTCTCCTCGCTTTGGGGACCATGCGGCAACGCTCCCAAATTCAGATAAGTCAGTAACCTAGAGCTGTGCAACCTGAGAGGCTGCAGCTCCTCGGCTGAGCCAAGTATCCGCTTTAAGAACAAAACCTCTTCTCGAAGTAGTTCATCCTTGTGCTCTTAGTTTGACGGAAACAAAGACAGAAAGCGTGGCTGTTAACTGAGTGCACCGCGTTGCTCCCAACAGCACAGATACAACAACAGCGCCCATCACGCAATTAAAATATCTAATCTACTCAAAATTTATCTAGCCCTGAAAGTTTCTCCAATTACGCTTGCTCTATTTATCCGCCGCACAGCTGCTGCCAGCCCTCTCCCCCGCGGTCCAGGAGGCCGGGCCGTGGGGCGCTCCCTACCCAGGGCAACGCGGTGACCGCACGGGCGGTCGGGGCACCGACGAGGGACCGGGGGGCGGCCACCTCCCTCCGACCGGCGGACACGCCACTGCCCGGCGGCGGCGGCCAGGAAAGCGACAGGGAGGGAGGAAGGGCGCCTCCCCGCCGCCCTCTCCAGGGAAAGGCGAGCCCGAGCCGACCCGGAGAGCAGCCTCCCCACGCCGCCGGCAGCTCCGCGGCGGGGCGGGCGCGGTGCATCCCGCCGGGGAGCGCCGGCACCGCGGGCATGGCTCGCCCCGGCCGCGCCGGAGCCCCGCGAACTTGGGGGCATCGCGGGCGCCCGGCGGGTGGTCCTGGGGAAGGAGCCAGCCCGGGAAGGCAGCCAGCCGCGGTGCGGGGCAAGGGGCGAGGCTGCGCCGGCAGTTTTGGCGGTGGCCCTGCCCCGGTCGCCGCTCTTCTTTTGTCCTGCGGGCGACGGCTCCGCCGTGGCGAGTGGCCCGTCCCGTCCGATCCTCAACTCCCCCCAGGCC
>VXBA01000127.1:704160-748720 GCA_013399895.1 Serilophus lunatus
CCCGCGCACCTGGCTGGCCGCGGGACGGGGGGAGTGGCTCCGGCGAGCCGGGGTGTGCGGGGGCTGCCCAGCCCCGGGACGGGGGTAACGCGTGTTTTAGTGCCCCGAGCCCCCCACTGCCCCCGCAAAGGCGAGGCNGGTGGGGGCGTGTGGAGGTCTCGCCGCCGGGGGAGGATGTTGGGGTGAGCTGGCCACGGGAGCAGGGCGTTCCAGCCCATCTGTGAGAGGCCCCGGTCCTGCCGGAGTTATTGCGGGTGCTCCCCGCAGGACAGGTACTATAAAGGGGCAGCAAAAAGGCTGTATCAGGTGTACGTTTCATCACCGCGATTTCCTTGGAAAAGTGTTATTAAACACTGAACTGCTAACACCAAATGTTCGGCAGAAGCTTCTCTAAAAAAACAAAACACAAAACCATTAAAATCTTTATATGCTGAAATTGGATGAGAAACCCTGGCTGTGTGCCAGGCAGTGACATGCAGTTTGGACTGGGATTTCTCAGATGTTTGCATTAGCAAGTGTCAAATTAACATGATTATTTTCGTGGCTCCTTTGAGGCTTTAACTCTCCAGTGGAAATGCTGCTTTGGAAGGGCTTCGGTGGCTGCCACCCCTAACTTGTCTACTGACACCTGCTTTAGAACATCTGCTGCAGCATGGGCGGCTCAGCTGCGTGTGAGGTAGTAGCTGAGCCAGCACAATTGGCAGGCTCGTATATTATTCAACTCTGTAAGTGAAGCTCCAGCTTTTAAGATGATAGTCTGTAACTTGTGGCTGTTTAACAGCTACCACAAAGCATCTGAGGTACTTCTCGATTGTGAAGCCACAGAAAGCTGGTCACCTGCTGTCATCAAGCACCCAAAGTTCTGATTGCAAACTTCTAGTCCCTATGTTACAAGAGCTAAATACACAAAACCCTACAAACCAGTAAATTGAGCCTCGCACTTGCCTGTTTTTGCCTTGTCGCCACCCTCGTGATCTAAACCGGGCAGTCAGGAAGCTTTGTATTTTATAATTTGCCATCATAAAATGACAGAGGTGAAAGATATCTTTATGTCTTTTGGGTGATTTTGCCTTATGGATGCAAGATCAAATGTAAGATTGTCAGCAAAAGCATGGTTTCTAGGCTTCTGTTCCTGCAATCCAAAGCACTGAAATTTATATCGCTTCCTAAAACCAGCTGGTTTGCCATACTAGTTTATGATGAGGAAGTACTAATTAATGTCTTGTTTCCTGATGTTTCCTTACTGTTTCAACTTCCGCCTCCCAAACTGTCGCAAATACATATTATAAAGACAGATTCTTGTCAGCAAGAATTCTCAAATTCAACAGTCTTCCTGAAATCACAATATTTATAGACTTTTTAATTTTTGTTTACTAATGGAAGGGCCCTGAATCAGAAGGGAGGGGCCCAATTCAAAAAAAAATTCTTTAGTTAGGAAAGGGAGATTATTGTGTATTTAATGGTATCTCCTATAACTTATAATGAAGGAAATGGAATTTCAGTTCATGTTTGAATGTGCACATATGTAAAGGTTTTTTAAATTTCAGCATATGTAAATATATGTAAGGCTCTATGAATCAAGGTTGAGATTTGCCTTACTAGACTCACTGTGACAATTGCTAGAGTTGTACTGGTTGAGTCACTGAGACTGCGTTATATTTTGTTCTGTAGTGTTCAACTTCATCATATTTGCTGATGTGAATGAACCATTAGTAGAAATAAATACATCACATACTCAGTAGCTCCTTTGCTCACATTTCATATACATCGACACATCTTCGATCTGTGCTTTATAACTAGAATTTAATTTGTTCACTGTAAATCTGCTGATATCATCACTTCTGGTCAAATATATGTTTTTCCACACAGCCAGATGCACAGATGGTATAAATCACCTCATCACCACTTATGTCAATTCAACAATAGTGATTAACGTTTCCTTATGAACTAGTGAACATATGCAGAAGGCCCTCATTCCTATTGTTTTCCATTTTGAAATAAGCCTTTTCTTGGGGTTTTATTATTTTGCTTTTAGTGATATAGCAGCTTTTATGATGACCTTCTGTTCTGTTTTAATTAACATTAAGAACTTCAGGCAAATACCTGTTCTGGAGAGTTCCCTCAAAATCTGATTCAAATCAGCTACAGTTGCATAATTTATCTCCAGTCTGCTTCTTCAGAGGGTTATTATAGCACTTCAATTTGAAACAGTTCCTAAGCACAATGCTTTTTTTTTTTTTTTAATCTGTAATTTCTAGGAGGGTAATGTGTATGAAGTGACTATCTCCTCGCTCTGAAGTTTTTTCAGCATGCTAAACTGATCTGCCTAAGTGGCTATTGCATCCTTATTTTTAGAAGCCTGCCATTGCAGATCCGCACAAAGGCCAGCCCTTCCCTTGTAAGAGGTGTGTGTGAAGACCGTCATATTTCAGGGCATCAGCAATTGCCGGTATTGCAGTGAATTTGCAGACAAGAGAATAAAATGTCAGGGACTGTAGTAATGTGGGATTTAACCAAAATGTTTCAGAAGCTTAAAAAGGCTGTCAGTTGCTAGCACGGTGTTTTTGGAACAGCTGCATCTTCTTGTGGCCTGGATTTTGCCATCGTAAATGTGGCAGTGGCAATTGAGTTCAACTGCTTGTAGGTAACTAACTGGTCACAATCTGTTACATGGTTGGAGGCATGCACAGACATTATACATGCAAATATTTTCATCAATAATATGGATATTTGCACTTCTGTTGTTAATAGTATTTTGAGGGTCTCTTCCTCCAGACAACCAGTGTCCCAAGTAATTACTCTGCTTTGAGGCATTTTAACACGTTTTGTGTGTCATGTATTGTACATGTGTGTGTATATTTCTATGAAAACTCATATGCCTTGCATTTGCATATGTAGTTGCAGTGTTGATCAACCATAAGTCACAAAACCAAAAAACAAATAGAACAGAAGTTAAACAAGGTTGTTGGAAGAGGAACGAATGGAGGCTTGTTTCCCCTTTTTTCTCTGTCTCATACCCCTTCTCTTTCTTGCTTTACTAACTACAGTTCCCCTTGTGACCCATAAGAGTCATCTTCATTAACATCCCTTGATATTCCTGGTTTACTTTTTGGCTTGCCATCTCTTCCAGGTTCACTTTATTCTATGACTGACCAGAGGTATGAGTGCGTTCCCTGGTGAACAGCCTGGCCAGCCAGCCACCACACAGAATTAGTGACGGCCGGATCTCTCAGTGAAAGTGTCTATAGGATTGCTGACATTTACACAGCCATTACGGCCTTTTTTATGAAACACGCAGGAACATAACATGCTTGAGGCTCCTGTACTTTGTTAACTCTGGAATAAATGGAACAGAAGTTATTAGAAGAGGATTGACAGACAGACCCCACAACTTTAATTTTCAGTGAAGAATAGAATCCTTTAGCCTTGCTACTGATATGTAGTTGCTCACTGGTTGAGAATGAGCATTTCCATTGAAGACTTGTGGCTACTATGTTTTGTTGCTGCTAAAATGTTTAGGGCAGATTTGAAGGATTATGGCTTACAGCCTTAAATTATGTTTAAGTATATGTTTAATCACACACTCTCCTTCCCCTAAATAGGTAGATAAGAAATATATTTTGAAAAGAGTTAATTCTGTAAGTGAGAATTATGCTCTGCTATACAGGTGTTTGTCAACATAAAATAAAAATGCAGCAGGTCAGACACTTCTGAGTAACATAGATTTGGCTATTCTATTGTTCTCGGAAGCATAACAATCCCTATCACTACTTCTCACTACAGTACTTTAGACATAGTACAAGCTACACTTTAGCTTTTTTAGGAAAAATACAGAACCATCTATTAACAATCAACCTAAGCCTTTCAAAGAAAGTACCAATGCAGTTATGCCAGCTTGTTACAAATTCAGCATTATTACTGAACTGCTTCACTCTGTGTATCAGCCTACCTTTTGTAACATTAGAGAAAATACATCCTCTCTTTACCAGACATTGAAATTACAATAACTATCTATGCTTGACACAAAGAAGCAGAAGATAAAAAAGAATAAAATTTAAATGGAAAGAGGAACTCTTAAATAATTTTCAAAGGTACTCAAATTTCCTTTCCAAAATTATTTCAAGTTATACAAGGAGTCAGAATGACTGCATATGCTAACATTATTATTTAAGAATATTTCCAAGCTTTACATTTTAAAATTTTATTGTGCTAATCAAAAGGCTGTATGAGCATCTTTGCTGTCAGAATCCATTTGCAAATAGTCTTTTAACTACACTTACGCTCACACACATACAAATATAAATTAAAATAGGCACTTTTAAAGACCGCTGTGTCTGTTTTAAGGTTAAATTGATTGGAACTTTATTGCACACTGCATAAAATTGTATTGGGCATTATATTAACAGATTCATCTGCTGCAAAACCCCAACAGCATCTAAAGTAACTTCTCTTGAAAAACCTTTGAAACCATAGTCAGAGCACCAGAAAAATTATTTGCCTTTCCCTGAATTACCTAATGTTAGCAAATTGGACCTTCGTTCTGCACTCGCATAGTCATTTGCCTAAGTGAAATATAGTGCTGAATGTGGTCATTTTGCACTGAGTAGTATGAAATGACGACGTGAGGTACAAGAAAGAATGAATTGGGGCTCATACGTTTTCCTGCTATTTTTAACTTTTCAAATATGTGTCTAACCTTTTATTTCATTTTCACAGACCAGCTTACCTAACAATGGATTCCATCAAATCCTGAAAGTTCATCCACATTTAAAGAACTCCATGACCAAGGCCTATATTTAAAAAGTAGGAGGGAAAAAGGGATCTTTGAAGCTAACCCTAAAAGATAAGAGAACTCCAGGGAAATACATACCATGAAACACTTTACAATATAATGAAGAAAGAGAGAATTTTATAGTTCAAGATTTATATGAACTCAATTTATAACTCCTGAATCAAAAATTTTATTGAAAGATCTTAAAACTGCATCAGTGTTTGAGGTATAGCTGGTAAGCAGCATGATCCAACAGGCAGCTATTAGACAACATCAGGCTGCAGGCCAGGGCATCAAACAGTAATACTGCCATAAAATGCAGAAATTGTTTTAAACTTTTCTCATTACTTGTATTTATGGAATTAAATTTTTATTCTTTCTAAAATAATTTTGTTTCATGCACTTGTGGCTATAAGCATGAGATCATTTTTAGTGTCTACCCAAGAAAGCACTGAGATATTTATGAGTTACTGTGGAGTGTAGTTAGAGTGGCTACTTTTAGATAATTTCCAGCTGTGATTTGTAAATAAGATTTTTCTTTCTTTCCATTCTTGTTCAGGGGTAATTATGGCTTTATAAGAAATTTAAGAAGGAATAGTTTATTGTGTTTTTTTAGAGTGCTTGGCAAAGGAAAGCATCTTGCTTTAGAGGTGGTAAACCTGAAGAATAATGAGATAAAGTCACTTATCCATGATTGCACAGTAATTCAGTGGCAAGAACATGAAACAGAACCCAAAACAGTTATGATGTAGTGTTTTCCTTCCTATGAGGAATTTTGAGGTTTTAGAAAAACTTTATCTGAGTTGGCAGAAAAACTCTAAACTCCTAACAGTTTCACAGGACGCAAACCACTCTTTTGTTCTCCTGCCCGTCCAAGAGAGCTCCATCTCAGAAGAGATGGACTAACCATTTATCTTAACCATTTATCTGAATTCTGTGCCTCTCTCCGACCTCCTAATCAGAGAGAAAAAAGATGATTCTGTCATTCCCAGCCTAGTAGATTTTTACCTGTTATTTTGACTGTTTCCTGTGAGGAAGTTATTCAGAAAGATTTCACAACCAGCTTTGGAAGCCCATTTATGAAGCTCCTAAAACAGGCCCTTATTTGTAAGTTGATCTGAATAATACGTTTTCTGTTGAGCACCTGGCTTTATACAGAGCCTGAGACATTTTTCTTATTCTTCTGTTGCCTATTAGGCCATAATTACTTTTTTTTCCCCAATAAGCTAGGACCTGAGAGTCAGACTCCCATTGTGATAGATATTACACAAAAACATAGGAAAGATGGAATCCTGCCCCAAAAAGATCATTTGTGCCCCACAATTTTGCAACATTTGAATGGGTAGCGTGGCATTTGTCTAATAACATTTGTTAGCTCTTACAGAGAGTAAGGTGGGGCCATCCTTCCACTGGTGGTGTTCTTTTGCATGGACATAGGCAAGCTATTTATGTGCTCTTCTGTTCTGATACTGCTACAGAGCTCATTAAATCTCCTTTTTGCAAGGAGGGCCTGAGGGCTATTAATTAAGTCTGTTTTTCCATATATAAAATGGGCAGAATGCTACTAATCTGTTGACAAGTCTGCACGAAGCTGTCCAACTGTGAAATAATACTGAAAATTTCATTTTCTCAGACATACTGTCATCTCCTCATGGTTTTTTTTTATCCTAAACAAGTTAGTAAAGCACTTCTCATTACCATGGAGACTAATATTTTATTGCAAAAATTGTAATTGCAAGCAAGTTTCAAGGTTGCAAGCAGATTTTGCAGAAATCAGGTCAATTGATGAAGTACCTGCATTCAGTGTCTGCTGCTGCAGTGCACATCACTTTCATTCTGAGTCTTATTTACATTCCAAGCCCCAGGGCTCGGCTGCCACCAAATCAATTGTGGAATTGTTGGGCTGTAATAGATTCTGCAATGGGATAATAAAGGAAAAATAACTTCACTGGAGGGTAAACTTGCTTGCACCTACCCCAGGGTATGTCAGAGTAGCAATGTGACTGCAAAAGAGTTGATGCCCCACAGGATCATATATGTTGGCTTACCCATAGCAGGTTGTTCTTGTAACCACGTAAAAAGATGGCTCAGTGCTTCTGAAATGAAGTCCTGCCTAATAATAAGCATCTCTTGCCATTATTAGTTTGATTTACTGGGAAAGAAAAACCTTACTGCCTAGTTTCTCACCTTTTTTTTAACACATCAAAATAAAGTTACTGAATATCAAAAAAAGGAAAAAAAAAAAAAGAAAAAGAAAAAAAGGGCTCCAGTCTGCAAATTGGAAGTAAAAATATAATCAATGCACTCCAGTCACACTCCCTGAACCAATACATGGAGAGCTTTCAGCAAGTCTGTCTCTTTGAACTTTCTGTAGAAACCTTCAGGCAGAATCCAAAGACATAAGTAATTTCTTGACTGCATCTTGGTGGAAGGATATTTCTACTCTTGTTTGTTACTTTTGTATTTTTCTCTTCCAGGTGAGTCAGAAACATCAACAAATGGTTCCACAGATGCAGTGACCTGCATGCTAGGGAATGATTGAGCATAGCCCAGGCATCAGTTATTTCTATTAAAAATATCTATGGCTTTAAAGAACATTTGACAGCCCACACGCATTTGCAGCACTTACATGATTTTTCAGTATCTGCTTGAGGACACAGTTCTGAAAATTGCCAAATGTTCTTAAATTGTATATGCTGACTTCAATGGCAGCAGTTGTATGAAAGCAGATCAACACTTTGGTGGGGAAGATTGGAGCTAGGCAACAACTGTAATCATAGCTAGTATTTACAGATATTCACATTATCTTCCAAAGCTTCCTTTTCCAAATGCAATTAGTTGGAAAACCATTTTGCAAGATACCAGCTGTTTCTGAGCAAGCTTGCTGTGTTTCACGGGATCAAGCTCTTGTGGAGACTTATCCCCGATCTCAAATGCCAACAGTCTGGTGTGTTACAAAGATAATAGTCCTGTACTTTCTTGGCTAAACTTTCCCTTGGTACAACACTGCAGAGAGATGTCAGGAAACACACTTTTGTGGCTTTAACAAACAAACATTTATGAGTGAGCAAATTAATCCAAAAGGAGAAATTTTCTGTTCCTTCCAGACTATTATGGTGCTTACTAACTGCAGAACTAAATGCAAAGAGTCTAATACAAGACCACTAAACCTGTTCGATGTAAACTATAAGACAAGGATTTAGCTGCATTACTACTCTTAAATTCTGGATTTCATGACAGCTTATATTGAATCTCAATATTCTGAAAATGTACTTTAAAATATTTTGTTTTATTTTTGTGTTTTATTAGCATATCACAATGTCTGAAATACTGGGCAGTAGTCAACTAATGGTGTACTGAAACAGAAATAAGAGTTGTATCTCCTTATTTGGTGTAATGAGAGAGAAGGGAAAAGTGGAAGGAGAAAAAAAAAAAGAAGGCTCAAGACAATAATTGTAGCAGACGATAATCCAAATATGTTGTCCCAGATGGTTCTATAGTATGAATTTTTAAACATTTGCTTTCATGCAGTTGTGTTCCCCTAAATATGTGGCAAAAGATTAGCATCTGTTAACTGCGATAATAACGAAATTTTTTGTGCAAATCATTTGTGCTCATGTCATTGATTTTATAATTCTTTCAAGAATTTTATGTTTAGGTCCACCAAGCCTCATTCTAAAATGGTGCATCATGATCCATATCAAATCCTTTAAATAGTACATTAAAGCTGGTTCATACATGATAAGATTTATTTTAAGCATTTATCCACCTTGGAAACTAAAAAAAGTCAAACAGCTTTGAGAAATAATTTCTAAAATATTTTTAAAAGGTTGAAGGCTTCTTCTGAATGGTAGATAGAAAATTATTTGTTAAGATTGTATAGGCTCAAAACATACTGATATGGTTGTACCAGTGGCTGCCCATGCAGTTGTACACTCAGTAGTTTTGGAAAAGGGATTTCAGCTTCTTGAGCAGTGAAGCTTCTGGCACCATTCATGTGCACTACTTTCACACATGGTTACATCAGTCTTAACACTGAGAGCTAAGCAATAAATTCCCTAGTTTCAGCTTGATTTCTATCAATGCAGGACTACCCTTTCCTGCTTATGGTGTTGATTGTCCTATGAGGAAAGGGAAAGGAAAATGTGGATGAGGGGAGGAGGTTTTTTCCAATGGATAACTTTCCTCTTGCTCTAAGTTCCCATGTGTGCCTACAAGTTGAGACTAATGAGACTAACCATATTAGGCTACTGTGAATTCCCGCCACAAAGTGAAAACTAATTTTCTGACTCCCACACAAATAACATTCCTCTAGGCCATCCACTTTTTTTGGTTTATTTTGCTGTTGAAGGTATGTTAAGATCTCACATTAAGCCATATGTCAAATTCAAGAGGTGTTTGTCATAAGAAAGGGTATTGTCTGCATGTTGTTACATCTAACTGATTTTTTCACTTTTGGCTTAGGTAACTTAACTACTTAAATAAACAAACTGCCATATAAAGTGTACTTGAATATGTCTTATACCTATTTCTCTAATAAGCAGCAAAGAAAACAAACATATTTGAGTATTATTTTTAGGAATGATATTCTAAATCTTTGAACACGGAAGCAACAGTAACTTACAAAAGCAACTAGTTGAGGAGCTGCTTTCTGCAGGTGAATCTAGATCTTGTAGGCAGACATATGATGCATTTACTCATTCTGGGCTCTTCCTAAGGGGTTACTGCAGTCATTTCATACAAGTTTTTGTTCGTGGGGAGATCTAGAGCATCACAAAACACCAACCATATGCTGGACTGCATAAAAAAATGTTGACCAGCACTGTGAGGGAGGTAATTCCTGCTATTCCACTCTCATGAGACCCTACCTGGAGTACTGTGTTGAGCTCTGAGGCCCCCAAGATAAGGAGGATGTAGACCCGTTGGAGTGAGTCCAGGAGAGAACCACAAAGAAGATCAGAGGATAGGAGCATCAATCCTATGAAGGCAGCTTGAAGGAGTTGGAGTTGTTCAGCTGGAGAAAAGAAGGCTCCAGGGAGACCTTAAAGCAGCCTTCCAGTGCCTAAAGGCTGATAAGAGTTCTGGAGAGGGACTTTTTACAAGGGCATATAGTGAAAGGACAAGGGGGAATGGCTTTAAACTGAAAGAGGGTAAGTTTATGTTAGATATTAGGTAGAAATTCTTCACTATGAGAGTCATGAGACACTGGAACAGACTGCCCAGGGAAGCTGTGTCTGCCCCATCCCTGGAAGGGTTCAAGGTCAGGCTGGATGGGGATTTGAGCAACCTCATACAGTGGAAAGTGTCCCTGGTCCACGGCAGGGGGACTGGAACTAGCTGATCTTTAAGGTCCCTTCCAAGTAAAACCGTTCTGTCATTCTATGAAAATTGTCTGCTTTATGTATGTACAATAATTTCATTTTGGTTGTGGATGAATCTCAGGTCTTGAAAGATCTTGTTTTGCTTGCTGAAACTGTAGCAAATTATTTATTATTTGTTTTTAAACACCAGAAAACCTAGTCATAGTTACTAGAATTAAGTAATAGTGTTACTAGAATTAAGTCATATCTTAGCAAGAAAAGAGGTCTCATACACGGTCCCCAAGAGTCACTTAAGCTGGTGGTGGTGTGTACTCACTGGAGAAAGGCTATCAAGATTAGCTGCAAGGCTTTAGGAAATCCTTATCACTATGAATAAGGATGGATAAGGAATCATCAGTAGGTCAGAACAGATGAAGTGTGTGAAAATATATATATGTGTGTAGACATACATGTACATACAGACATGCACACACAGAGAAATATGTGTGTGAGTGTGTACATATGTATGTGTATACCTATATGTGTGTGTATATATATATATTAGTGACTGTAAGACTAATCAAAACATCTCTGGAAATATGCTTAGAGGGGAATAAGAGCAGCTTTTTATCCGTCTCCTGGTAATGTCGTTAATTTTTAGCATTGGCCATACTGCTGTTCTTTTCTGTTATATTCATATAGTATGCTGCAGTTTTTGTGACTTTGGCAGTAGAGATTTTAAGCTTTTCCATTTATCTCAAGAGAGTGGAAGTTTTGTAATTGTCAGAACTTAATTACGCAACTGATTTTGATTTCAGAGGACTGAATTTCTGCTGATAGATCCAGCTGAAAATTTTCTGCAGAGGAAATAATGCTGTGTAATAGGAGATGAGGACTGTGGCTGGACAGCAGAGCAAAACACTTTCTTGCCCTTTTTTTTTCTGTATTGTTAAGCTTTCAGTTTAAGTCCTGTAGGAAGGGCTGCAAGAGAACTTATGCACAAACGTATGAAAAGCCAGAGAGTAATTTTAACTGGCTGAGGTCAGAAGTAAATTTGAGTAAGGCATCATGACTGTATTTCTCTTTGTATATACATGTGTTTGGTCCATATATATATATATATATATATATGTTTTGTTATAAAAGTCAAAATCAAAGTTGAGGCAAATACTGCTCCATCTGAAAACAGTCGTATGGGCTTTCAGTGGGTTGAGATTTCCAAAAACTTCTTTGATAAACTAAATACAGAGCAAAGACTTGCCATATTTGACTTTTGCAGTATACTTATGATGAAAACATGTAGCAGATTCATTTGTTATTGAACCAGCTAGCAAAGAAGCTATTTTTGACAAACACACTGAAGTATGGCACATATGCAAAGCATTTCTGTGCCTTCTCCCAAAAGATAACCCAGTGATTTTTAGGGATAAATAAACTGTCCAGCCACCCACTAGATGGTGTCAAGGAGCATAGTTAGGTAAAATCGTATTTACAGTGGTGTATGTATTATCTTCTTAGCAGCAGAATCATATAAATCTGCCGCCAGATTCTCCCCAATGGGTAGACATTAGAGCCAAGCATGCTGAATAGTAGGAAAGCCTTTGTAGTGGTGGTTTGGGTTAATAAATTTGCCCAGTTAGCCAGGCCACAGAGAAGCAAGAAAAATATTACTTGGGGTGTGTAGAAGTGCGAAATGGTACAGACAGTTCTACAGTCGAGATAATTCCAGCAACAAAATTATTTCCCAGTGATAGCTGTATTGTAGAGCTCCAAAAGTGCATTCATGTCTTCAGAAAAACAAAACAGATGTGACAGCAAATGTTTCTTTTTCCTAAGAAGAAGTGTGATCCTGGTGAGTTACAGTATCAAAACTAAAGCTATGTGACAGCTGAAGTGCCTGTGCCTTCCCCGTTGCTGACCTGTGCTGCATTTCATTAATTCTTTTCAGCAGTAGCAGGTGAGGGCCCTTAACAGATACAGTCAGAGCCATCAGTGATGAATCCAAGCTAACTCTTTGCTAGAAGGCATTTTGCATAGCATATCCAGAACACCATGTTCCTTATTTGTTGCCATAGGAGTGGTGATATTTGGGGAAACAGTAAGCAAGACACAATCCATACCTGACTCTGAAGAGGTAATGCTGAACACCATCTACATGCACTGTTATAAAAATGAGACAGCTACCATAAAAGGATTCTAGTATTCTGTATCAGCTGCAAAGGGCAGGTTTGTGTATGTCACTGACAGATTTGATTGTCTGTTTGTGAACACAGATACGGAAGTGCTGGGGGATTAGCAGAATTTAACACAAGAATTTGACTTGCACTTTTAAATAGACTGGAGGTACCTTGCCCCTTTATCCCCCCAGGATAGTAGGTGGATCATAAACAACAAAACAGCATACAAAAGCTGCCCAAGAGCCAAAGCATGTGCTATTGCATTTGGTGAGGATCGGCTGCTGCAACCACTGGCAAAAGCTGAATAAAAGCCAAGTCAGTCTCATTGATAAAGGGAAAAGATGTGCATCAGTGGGAGTCTTTTTTTGCTGTAGTCTACAGGTAGACTAAAATACATAATAAACAAATACAAGGAAATATATTGTGCATGAAAGTACTTTACCCTAACCCTAAAAAAATGTTTGCTCAAGGTTCACAGATTTTGATTCAATAGAAATGACAACAGTAAACTTTTGATGTCTTTACAGACATGAAAATTTCCTCATCACTTCAAGAAATGTGGAAAAACAAGCTGTCTGAGAATGGTACTTTCTCACTACCTTGTGATAAATTGAATAAGTGAGTTTAATCATGAAAGAAGGGGGAGCGCACTGGGGAGAGAAAGATCAATGAAAGACCAATGCAGAGGGGAGGATTCTTCTGATTCCACTTTAGCGATTTACAGTGCAGCCTGAGTCCTCTTCAGTAAGTGACTAATAGAAAAGTTGGGTACTATCCTCCTACCATACACACAGCTGAGTGTGATTTCACCACTTATCTCATTGTGGAATGCTGGATAGAGCACTGTTTTGTCTTTTTCACTCCCATGTTGCAAGCCACATCTTTAGTGCATGTAACATTGCACATCCTGACCTTCTTGCTAGGGCGGAAATTCCGTATTTACCCCAGATTTACACAATGGCTATTTTTTCTTTTTTCTTTTCTTTTTTTTTTTGAGAATCACCTTCCAGCATTGCACAATAGCTGCCATGTACATTTAGTCTGCTGTAGTCTGTCTGCTCAATGATTTATTCCCTTGAAATACCTTGTTACACAATAGATGCTAACAGAGTGCCTCTATCTTCTGTTATAGACGTTAGAGCACCAGTCTTACCCAGAAATGACCAAGCTTAATTGAAAAAAATCCTATTTTTCTTTGAATAGTTTCTAAACCACCGGTGATACACAGGCCAAGTAAATCAAAGGCTCTATAGATTGTCTGTCTGGGACACTGTATGTTGAAAGCTCTTGTGATGTTTTTTCCTAGCACACAATTCAAGCACATTAAGGAAGGCTGACACCTGCAGTCACAGATAATTAGGTCAAACAAAAACAACTATAGGATGATGAAGAATGAATTAGGAAGGTTTCTGCTTCAATCACAATGGATGGTTAAAGCCACAAGGACTATAAATAGCCCTCAATTCCACTCTACATTAACAGCAATTTAGAAAATGTTGTCCAGGCCCTTTATTGTGCTCTAAATTTAAGAGTAAGGCACCCCTCCTCTCCAAAAAAAAAAAAAAAGAAGAAACAATAAAAAAAGAGAAACATGGAAGAACAAGTGCTTGTTTTCTGTTATCAGCAACAGAAATGTGATTTTGACAGTGCTGCCCACTGCGCTGAGTGAACAAGGACCACGTTAGACTTTCAACAAGACTGTGTCTTCTCAATGAGCCTTCAAATCAATTTATGTTGCTGACTCTCAAGAATATAGCATCATGTTAAGCAAGTCATACTGCTGGATATGCTCAAGGTTACGGAAGAGACTAAGCAGTAAGTTTCTTATTGGTCTTCTTTAAGTTTGGTTCACAATCATTTGTTCCTACACAACTCCTGAAAGAGGTAGGGATTTTCCTTCTGCAGTGGTAACACTGTTAAGGCAGAAGATTTCATAACAGTCATTCAGTTCCAGATCATGACCAAGTGTGTCTATGTGTTGTGTAGAAAGAAAATGAGAGACTTGAAGGCTAACTATCAAGACTAAATTTGTGGGTCAGGCAGACCAGTCTGTCAGTGTAAACTCAGTGGAATATGCCCTGCAGATCATTCAAAAGCCTACATTTTGTCTCGCATTTGCTCGAACAGCATTCCTGGGGACACCAGGAAGCTGTTGTGTATATTGTAAATTAATGGAAGGCAGAATGCACTGTGCTTACATGGGTTGTTCTTACGTAGCATTATAGGCAAAACTTTTTTCTTGCTTAACCACCACACGAGCTATTTGTTTGACAGTTAGCTGCTGGATATTCCTTTTATTCCTCTTTTCAAGTTTCACAGAGTTTTCTGGTTATCAACATACTATGTAGAGTTAATGCCTCTTTTAATATGCCTTATTTTTGGCAAAGATGGTATCCCCTTACAACGTTCCTGCTTAAAAATGTTGTCCTGAGTCTCAGAATTTGTAGCTTCTCAAGGCAAGCAATGCCACTCTGAAAATTCTTGCAGTGCACAAACTGTCCTTGTCATTCCTTTTCTTGTTTGCTGGAACGGCTTCTGGAGATGTGGAGTAGAGTTTTGAATAGGATGTATATCACCCCTTCTGAGAAGACCATCAGACAACAGACAGTGGTAAATCTACATCACTTGAAGTGTGGTTAATATAACTGATCACATGTAGGTTTTTATCTACATCTGAGCAACTTGTGCTGGGCTTCTTTGTAATCAACAGGAAGAAAAATAGGAATCCCTAGATCTCCAGACTTATTGTAGAGATTTACATTAATAGAACCTAAATCCTAATGTAACAAAGTCTGTCTCCTTTGACACTAGAAATCATGTGTCATTTCTTGGTCTTGAGCTCCTCCCAAAGAGAATTCCCGGAGCCAGCCCCTGGTGAAAGTCTCTCAGTGTAACAGATTTTTTTAATTTTTACTTAAAATCTTAAATACATGATACAATACAATAATAAAGAATAATGCAATACAGATAGTACATTAAGAATTCATATCTTCAATAACATGAAATACATTACCAATTACTATTATTGTAATAATAACCAAGGGAGAAAAACAAATGGAAAGGAGAGAAGTTTGAATTAAAAATGCACACTTTACCCAATATAGCACTATTAAGTAGTTAACTTATTTTGAATAAATCTTAACTAATTTGTTTAAATTTATAAATGAAGAGGGGCTTGAGAGAGTCTGCAGATAGAAACCATACCACAAGAACTGACTCAATGGCAAAGTACTGCTGCAAAGCATGATTCTTCTTTTATTACTTTAACTCTGATATAAAATCAACTTAATATATGTTACACTATATTGCAAATGCTAAATTATATTAGTCTATAAAAGGTGGATGAGTGAATTACTGATAATACAAAACTGTCTCACTCTTACATGAGGTAAACGTTAAAAAGCCTGTTTGTGAATGTGCTGACTTCTCTACTTTTGACCATAGGAAGCTCTGAGATATTTCTTGAATGTGAATGTTTCCACTACCAATGTTTTCTGGTCATCTGATTTTCCAAATGAAATTTTCATCATTGTATTTTTTAAAGAGCTTCTGATATCACTGACCCATAATATTTAATAAACTGGGATTTGATATATGAATTAAGGTTTGTTGGTGGGTCTACAGAAGCCTCTAGACGCTACATGTCATACCTGCCAGGTAATTCTGTAGTGCTTCTGAATAAAACCACAGATCCAAAGCCCTGAGGGCCGTTGGAATTGGCTGAAGAGGGAAAGAAATCTAAAAGAATTCCACATTTTTTCCAAATTTGCAGTTTAATCTCATCTCTCATTTGAACACCAATTATACACATGATCTTGAACATCATTTACTTTTCATCTCAAACCCCTGTGGATAATTTTAGGTACCTTATTCTTGCAATTCAGCACTGATCTAAAATCCATTGGCTTCAGCAGGAGCTTTTCAGCTGACTTTCAAATTAGCTTTGGATCAGGTCCCCACTAAATATGGATCAAATACAGGGTAAAACACTTTCCTAGAATGCTCTCTGCCATGATTCTGTGTTTACCATTAAGTTTTATAATGATAGCTTCCTCAGCTTTTCTTGCAGAAATTGCTTCAGACCATTTCAAAGACCTTTTTCTCTTTTTAATAAAAGCACATTTAAAATATCTCTTGAAATCCGGCCTGCTGTTACCAGATGAAAAATATGCTATTGCATTGTGCATGATTCTTGACTGTTCAGAGTATGAAAAAGCCTACCCTACTATACTCTTCTAATAATTTTAATGTTTTGCTAAGTGTTTGCAGTTTATTTCTGATAAATTGGCAATCTAGTGATGAATATGTGCTGTTAAAAAGTATACCTAATTGATATTAATATAGTTGAATTGAAATTAATTTACTAAACTTCAGAGAGGTAATTTTCGAGGGCATTTTTTTGCAAAGAGCCTTCACAAGGTAGAGCAGCTGAGGAGCAGAGGATGCTTACTGCTCTGGGATCATGTGTTTCTGAATAATTTTGCGTTCTCCCCCTTTCGTGTTTACAGATTTTAATAACTATTGTGATTCATTGGATGTAAAATGAATGATTAACTGCATTGATTACCTTTACTAGTTATTTGAATTTTGATTCTGAAGACGCACAGCTGAAGAGTTACGTATGAACAGCATCCTTTCAAAACATATTTAGTAACAAATCTCCTGTGTTCCAAGCTTCTGGCATTGGTTGGGCTTAACTTTTAGAATATGCAGCACTTTAGTAGAAAATGTAAAACCTATATATAAAGAAGATGAATATTATCTAGTACATAATTATGTATAAATAAACATTTAATACTAAATAAAAAGTAATAAATTACAGATCAGAATGAATGCATAGAAAATCTTTTTTTGCAGATCAGAGAAAAGCACATGAGGTTAATTTATCCAGGATGAAAATATTAATAACAACACATCTATTGGTGTGAAGTTAAGAGTATGCAAAATAAAATTATGATGGAAAGAATAGTCTATGACATAAATGGAAAAGAAAACTGTATAAATTGCAATAAGTTTTGCCAAGTGAGGTCTATGTCTGAATAACTGAATTAATTTATTGGATAACAGATTTTATAAAGCGGAGAGGTATGAAAGGTCAAAATTTTTTGATCACGAATGACAGGATTCATCTGATTAAATGCACTCTGCAGACTTTTATTTCTGAACTAGTCACCTCATGTTCCCTTTTTTAGCAATGCCAAAAAATAGTTCCTTTTAGGGTATGATTCATCCCATCCTGAACTAAATATCTGAAATAAGTCGGATGAATCACACCTACAAGTGCTTATTTCTCTCCATTGACTATAAAGTCATCCAGGGGCTACTAGCTCAGATGTAGATGACCATCCTAAAGACATCTGAAGTAAAATGGAATTAATTCCACTGATGTGTCCAGTTGTGTGTTGCAATCCCTTAACTGGAATCATCAATTTGGTGGTGTCAGGGATCGGGACGCTCTGAAATCACAACTGCCCACAAGATATAGAGGTGCTGTTCCAGAGGATCCAGGAAAGAAAGACAGTCTATATACAAGCTGTACAAGAGCTAAAATGGAGTCTGTAATGGAGTCTGTCTTTTTTTGCAAATTCATGTACTTTTATAGTGCAAAGATTATTTAGGTTAACATAGCCAATTAGACAAAAGGAATAATGTTCACATGTCATTGTCTCAGAGCTACAAGAAAGTCACGAGGTGATGTTTACATACCTAAGACATTGTATCGTAGTCTGGATACGCTGCATTGATAATTTAATAATACTACACACCGAGACAGACTTATGTAAAGCATCTGAAATGATGCCTGTAGGAAAGTATTCATGAATAAGACAGAGGTGCAAAACTTGAAGTAGTTAGGAAGTTGTTTAAAGTGATGATGAAAATGGGCATTGTTGAAAAAATATGTAATGGTTTGAGGGGAGGTACTTGAACCATTTTTCATGAATCAGCCTTGGAGTAGATCTTAGTATTTTCTTTATTGATTTTGGCATGAGAAGTAGGATTGAGCTAATGATATCTAGTACGGGATTAGGTTGATATAGAAAAGAACTAAGATACTGGATATATTAGATAAGCCTGAGTACAGAACAGTGGTAATGAGACCAAATGTAATACAAAAGAAGTACAAATATTTTGGAAAAACCTGAAAATATTCCCTAGGCACATAAAGTGTATTTTAAAATAACATAGTTATCTAATTTTTACAGGAAAATTACAAAAAAATTAATCCATTCAATCATCCTTACGACTAAAAAGCAGTAGAGCCTCCATATTTCTCCTGAAAATTAATTATGTACCTGAAGTTTTTCTACTCTGTGTAGTTAAGAATACTGCTACTGTGGCTGACCTGAACATTCATGAACTTACTCCCCTCCTGAGCTTCTTTGGGAGTCTAAGGTCCCTGGAGACTGCAGTATTTCTGAGCATTTTCCAATTATACCTAAAAAATTAACAGTCAGTGTTGCTACGTTTCAAAGTTATCGGATAGAAGCAGAATAGATAAGTCTGTTTTCTGATCAGTGGCATAGCTGTTCACATGCCTGAGAGCTATGCAACGCAACCAGTGCAGAACTTAACCATCTGGTTATGAGAAAGGTACTCTTCATTCTCCAGGGGCACCTAAGAATTCAAGAGTCAGAAAAGCTAAAAGGGTGTGCTAGAAATGTCTTGCTTTCTCGTGGTGTTTTTTTGCCAAGGAAACAAAGAACCTAAATCTGACTTTAAGTTTTGTTGCGCTTTTTTAATTGTGATTACGTCACTCAGGGAAGTGCTGACAGGAACACAGATGACTGTGATTCCATTTCAGTGGTAATGCCACTTGGTTACTCCCTACTGCCTTCTTGAACTGTGGCTCGCTCACCTGTACTAAAAGAAGAGGGGTTAAAGTTGCCTTCTGCCAGTAGACCTGAACCCTGATCACTGTGTGAAAAATGAAACTCAAGTGTCCTATTGATCTGGTAGGTGCTCTAATAATTAATCTGTTCCTGATATCATCCAAATTGTTTCATGACCATTTTTTCAATCTGATAGGACAACGAGAGCTGTCTGTTGAGATACTACTCAGAGGACATAGATGTCCCATCCCTAGAAACATTCAAGGTCAGGTTGGAAGGGACTCTGAGCAACTTGATATACTTGAAGATGTCCCTGCTACAAGAGGGTTGGAACTAGATGACTTTTAAAGGTCTCTTCCATCTCAAACCATTCTATGATTCTATGAATACAGAAGTCTTCATTGGAATAGCTGTAGAGAAATTATACATAAGAAAGACAATAATGCGCTTTGTGACTTAGTTTATCTCAAGATCAATATCAAAAAGTAGACAAATTAACCTGTCTGGGAGTGCTCACATCCCTTCTTTGAGTATAAATGGAGCCTAGATATCTCATCAACTTGTAAATTTTATAGGTGAGACATACAGGTCTCTAGTGCAAAAGATGGTTTTCCTCTCTAAATCCCTTTCACATCTGATCATATGTCTCCACTCAAAACCTGAGTTCTGCAAAATTCCCCATTCCTCTCACTTGGCATTGCTCACGGTGCAGTTTAGACATTGCTCCATTCAGTAAATTGGCTATTGCTCATATAGTCCATATATCTTTTGTATAGACTGCAGGCACCTGACTGGGCATTTTGGAGCTCACTCAGATTTTGTGGGTAATTTCTAGGTAACAGAGTGCTGAATATCACATTGCCTAATACAAATGAGCTGTCGTATGTCCCAGAACTTTTGAAATGCAGGGATCTAGTAACTAGAAACTCAGGCCTGGTAAGAGTTCAGCCAACAGCAGATGGTGAATACTCTGTACCAGTCCAACACAACATCCTGTTTTGTACATGGTATAGAGGAAAAAGTGTAGACATCTGAATCTTAGTTCCTTTGCAAAACTCTCTCCTTCCTGCTTCTCAAAAGAGTTGAATCTTTAATTTACAGAATTCTCATAAAAAGCATAATCTTTAAATTGATGAGCTAGAGTTTTGTGCCCCAAAAGTTAATTGGGAGGAAGCTAACCTTTTCTTTTTGCCCATCAGGCTCTCTTTTCTTAGGTCCTATTCTTTGTCATAATCCCTTCAACATCAGAACTCGTTTTTTCAATCCGTCACCTGAAGGCAGAAGGGCGATGATTTTGTTGTATGATGATTTATGAGAGTGAACAAAGAATAACTTGTTTTGTATGGCTTGTATTTCAGAAAATTCTGAAGGCTGCAAATAACCCAAGTGAGCACACAGAAAATGATGGCTCTGGTGTTTAAAGAAAAACAAAACAAAACAAAACAATTCTTCAATAAATTTAAAAGCAAGTGAAACAAAGCCAGCACAGAGTGCATGGTAATTTATGTGCCTTTCTGACTGATGACTCATACTCATCCCTGCTGGGTATATATTTTGGAGAAGAATTTAGTGCGCCTCAAGCTATTTTCCTTCTTTTACTCACTTTTCATCTGTGTCACCAAACATCCCTACTGTGTGTTTTGGTTCTGAGGAGGAGGGGATTTATGTAGCTCTTTATGAACACCTTGGATAGGGTCCAGCTATCATTGCAAGAATAGGAGTAGATTATATTTAATGCCATTTTCTTGTTCTTTTTAACTCCACATTACTACTGACATTGTTACACTAGAGTTCAGAGAAGCTATCTGCATTTTAAGTGATGTTACAATGAAAGTCCAGTTAAACTTCTTTTTTCTTCTCCACTATAATTTGCCATTTGCTTTTATTCTCACAACTCATGAAGTTTTCAGCAAGGCTTAGGTAAAAATTTTAACATATTTTGTTCCTGCTATCAGGCCTTTTGCAATGCTAGCTATTTTCATGAATTCTGAAAATTTGGACTGGCTCCAGGAGAATGGAATGAAGCATTGGCAAAAGCCACTGAAACATCATTTTTCATTTTACGCTATTACACTGACCACAACTGCTCTGCTCTCACCTTTTCTGTGGTAGCTGCTCTTCATTGCCCTGAGCCATAGACCTCAAGCTGATAGAGGGAACTGAACTTGCAGAAGAAGGTGAAGACACAAGCTGCCTGCTGCTTTCATCAGCTGCAGGGGAAGGTAGTGTTCCTGGCTGCAGGCAGCAGATGTTCACAAAGTAACTGCCAAAACAGTGTTTGGGGAAACAATACATGCATTACTTGGCACCTGTGTATTAGAGAAGCCAATAGGTTGCCCACTTTTCACTCAACACAGTGGCATATAATGAAGTGGAAGATAAGACTGTTCAATCCTGAAGTCCGTCAGAGAATAAAGACCTATGAATGATTTCCCAGACCTGTCAATTGTACATCCAGTGCAAAAGCTGAATGAAAATTATTCCAAGCTAGTGCAGAGCCTGTATAATGCATAGGAAAATCCCTTAAGTGGTAGTGTATATGTAAGAATTACTATTTGTCTTCTGGTAAAGAAGAATGCCCTTTTTCTTCTTCTCTGGTCTGACTGTAGGACTTCTTATTCTTAAGAACACTTGAAAATCCCAACCACATTTTATCCAGGTAGTGAGGAAATAAATCTGGTCTGTTCTTTTATTCACACATGGAATGTCAGAATAGAAAGTTGTAACTTGTTTAAGATCTATCAAAATGCTTTTAAAGTGTACTTTAAGCAAAAGATTCCATTTGGTTTCACTTTTTTAACACCACTGTTAAGCCTAATACTAGTATAAAAACAAATTGGTTGGGCTGTAATATTTAAAGTACTAGTAGAAGCTGGAAAATTCAGAACTAGGATTTAATGCCCAGGGTGAATACTCCAAAGGTTTCCAAGTGCTAGCTAACCTTATGTAGCAGCTCTGGGGAATTTATCTCCTAAAGGAAAAAACCTTTTCATTAAAAGCTGAATAAATAAAAATAAATAAAATTTTAGATCTCTAGCATATTTTGTTAATAACAAAGAAGGCATAGATTCAGGGAGTAATAAAGGAAATTTACCTTCCTTGTTCTTTCTTCTATCTCTGTACCTTAAATGACTTCACATCCCTCCTTAATAGAGACTTGTGAGAGCTTTGGATATACTTTTTTACTCTTTAGTCAGTTTAGAATTCAGTCAAAGGGTTTTTCATTGATTTTTGTAGTATTTGTCCAATCATAGTCATTATCGGGACAATGGCACCAAAATAAGTGTCATCCTAGGGAAGCCCATGTGCCTACCTGACAAACCACAGCCTTTTTGAAGCTGATGTAGAAGAGATTTCTTCTAAAATACATGTCATGTCTCTTTCAGCTGTGCTCAGTTGGAACTGTACCAGAGCCCTAGCAATCTCTCAGTAGTGTAAAATATCTGAATGCTCTTTTAGTTACTATTTTTTGCTTCCTACCTGGTGAAATGAGAAAAATACGTTCAAAACAAAGAAGCATGCTTTGCTTAAATATTGAGATGTTGCATCTAAGCAGGGAGGGAGGGAGTTTCTACATTATTTCAAAAGTAAGGTGGAATTTATTTTGCCCAATATAAGCCATATAAAAATAATTTCTTCAGTCCATCAGAGTGTTTTGTGGGCTAGTGGCTCCATAGGTGCTGAGGACTTTGGAAGCTGAGAGGGCTTTCCATGGTCAGGATCCCCCCAGCTGTGACTCATTTCAGCACCCAAGCAGGATGGGAAACAGCCTGGGGGGCTGCCAGGACAAGGCAGGTTCAAGATCAAACCAGAAAGTCAATGCAGCGGTTAGGGTCCAGGGCTGGGTCCGGGTTCAGGTGCCTGGGGACAGGTAGGGGCATGGCTGTGATACAGCAAGAGCTGTAGCTTGGGCAAGGCCCAGCCTCTGCTTCAAGTTAGCTGCCAGAGTAAAGGAGTCAGCCCTGAGTGGAACCTCCCTGTAAAGATGCCTGACAACCTTTCCTAAACATCACCAGAGGGGAAGGAGCAGCTTCACTTTTCCTGGGGCATTGATCAGTACGATCGTGATCAGGTGTTCATACCCTAAGTATGCATGGGGAGCAAATGGAGAACTAGAGGACTCAGTGCAGCCACAGCAGATTTGCAGATGATAAAAAGCTTGGGGACAACTTGTTATGGTGGAGATGGTTGTGTTACCAATTCATAGGGACCTCAGTGGTCTGGAGGAACAGGAATCTCATGAAGTTCAACAAAGGCAAATGCAAAGTTTTTTTGCAGAAAACAACCTGAGGAGCTTCACAGACAAAGGACTTCCTAGCCCTTTGCAGCAAGGAAAGTCCAAAGCACCTTGGGCTACATTAGGAGAAGCATTGCTGACATACCAAAGTAGGTAATCCTTTCCCTCTAGTCCGCATCTCCAACACTAGGTCAGGTTCTAGACTCCTCAGTACAAAAAATGTATGAACATACTGCAGTTAATCCAGAAAAAGATCTAGAAGATGATTATGGCGTTGGAGCATCTGACATGTGAGAAGGACCTGAGAGAATTGTGACTGTTCAGTCTGGAGAAAAGAAGACTCAGGTGGGGATCTTATCAACATGTATAGATAATTGGGAAGTGCAAAGAACAGGTATCCAATGACAAGGGACAATGGACATAAATTGAAGTAAAGCAAATTCCGTTCAAGTGTAAGAAAACACTAATTTCCTGTAAGGCTAGTAAAACATAGGGATGGGTTGCCCAAGTAGATTGTGTGGTCTCCATCCTTATAGACATTCAAAACCTGACTGGACCTGCTGAAGGCTAAAGGGCTTGTATAAGTTGCTACATATCATAACTTCTTATTCCACCAGTGCCATCTGCTGTATATGAACTAGAAACAAACACCTCAGGAACAGTGTTAATTTTCAGAAGTATGGCTTTTTGCTTATTTACTAAATCACTGCATTCTGACTGGAGGAATTACAAAGAACAGATGCTAACTGATACAGCAGCTCACACCCTACTGAGAGAATAATGTGGCAGTCCTTGCTTTACTTGCTAAAATATATTTAAATTTAAAATGGCCTTACATTGTTTAATTTCTTTGTGTTATAATGAACATTCATTTCACTGAATGATCCAATAGAAAAATTGGCTCTAGTTTTAACCCAAATTTCCTGAGGGCTTCAGAACAATAAACACTTTGGCTACACCTTTTGTCATTTACTGCACAACAGGGATATGTTCCTCCCATTCTGCTACACTGAGGAGAAAGAATATTATCACCTACATATCTCATTGTTGCTTCCTTTACAATTGCTCTCTTGTGATGCAATTCAGAAATGAGGCATTTTTCATTAATGTAGTTTGCCATGGAAACTCATGTGAGATAATCTACTTCTGCTGTGTCTATTGGTAGTAGAGAGGACTTTTTTTCTGAGATATTTCTGTGTTTACTGGAGAGAGGACTTTTTTCTGAGATATTTCTGTGTTTACTGGCACCATGTCCTTCTGTTGTGTTCTTGGGTGCAAATAAGGCTGAAGCAATAACACTCAAATATATGTACAAGCATGTATGATTTATATGTTTGGTTGTGTGTACACACATGCATATGCTCACACACACGTACCTGCATGGATATGTAGATGTATGTGGTCAGGGGCAAGGTGTTCTAGTTTGATCCTCCATAACAGGCATGGTCTAGAAGTAAATCGCTTCACTATCCACTCTTCATGGTGGGAGAATTTCACAGGGACCATTATGTCCTCCTTCACCCTGTGGAAGGCTCAGCAAAGCTCCCTGTCTTCAGCCTGGCATAAGAATGCTTAAGAGTGCAAGTAGGGGCCATTTCATAGGTGAACAGTACTTTTACAGGAAAACTGCAGTTTGGATTTGACTGAAAATGTGAAATGGAGATTCTTTCTGAAGAAAAGCTTTGTTCCGGTGGTATTTTCAGAGGTCTCTTTCAATTGCATATTGTGAAACCTGGTTTTACTGCTGCATTTAACAAAATTTATTTTGATTTATTTTGACTAATAGTGGTAATGATGTTAGAAATATGCTAAAGAATAAAGGGAGACAGAACATCTCATTTGGGCTTGATTAAATTTTTTTTTGTTACCTTAGGTCCTTTTTCCAATTCTTCATACTCCAGTGAAGGAAATTGGGTTTTTAGTGTATCTGAGTGAGCTTGACCTGGATCAGGTTTGGCTAATAAGGACTGAATGTAATGTAGCCTCAGCCTTAACTGTGTTGTGGTTTGCACACATGGTAAGTTAGATGACTGAATCCAATTGGATCTCACATTATATTTAATTTTAAGCAAGATCTTATGCTAACATTTTTTTCTCCATCTGCACTTAGGAAAAGGTGAAATGTAAACCAATTCCTAACTAGTGAAGCTTGGGCTACCTATTTACAGGATACAGAAAATCAATGGTGCAGCTGGGAATTTAAACATGGAGCTAGTATAGTTCTTTAATTTCAAATCCATCCTTTCTATACAACAATTGATATCAGAAGATAGCTATATTTAAAGTAAAGTAAATATAAAAGAGCACCAATGTCATATTTTGCCAGCTAATGGATAGCAGACAACTTCTGAGAGAACTTTTAAATATGTCTTTGCTGTTTACAGATTAAGTTGTTTAATGAGTAGTTTGACAACTAAAAATGAAGTATTTAGTACAGACTGGCATCCTTCATCCCTTCCACAGGAAGCATACACATCTCTGCAAGTTCCTTCTTCTTTCTTCTTTCTGGTTTACAGTGCTGTAAATACCCTCGACATCTCCTTTAATGCTCCCTACAGTACTTTACTGTCACTAATAAAAAACGTATTTATGAGAATTATGACAAAGTGTTAATTTATGAAGATAAAGGAGGTCTTAAAAATATAAGCCATTTGTAATCTGATGTCAGAAAGAGTTTGAAGTGGTTGCTCAGAAAGGTGAATGCTGCTTGTGGCTGGCAGATGCCAAGACCTGAAAGAGACAACTTAAAACTCAAATATTTAATTACTGGCTTTTTACATTACATTAATCAGGAAACACTCTTCTTCTGTAATTCCTAAAATAAAAATTTTAGGAACAACTGGATATAACATTATTGGTTGTAATGTTTTATTCTATCAAATTGCAGTTTTTAGGACTTTGAACACTCTCCCTTTCTACTTTCCATACAGAAATTGTGGATCAGAGGTTCAGGCTTCCTTACAATATAGACCTCTTGCCAATAAGAACTTGCCCAACTGGTTTGAAACGTGTTTGTTTACTTTCCTTTCTACTTCTTGATTCTGAAAAAGGGGGTTGTATTTATTTTTGTTTGGTAGAATGGACCCTCACAACAAAAGACAGAGTGTTTTTCTGATTTCCTGGATTTTTATTTCCTTAGGGAACTGGTAACTTCCTATGCTTTAATTTTGGTTTATTTTAGGTTTCCTGTGCCCTCACAATGGCCTTTGTGGGGCTAATTCACAAACCTGGTGGGTGAGAATTCTTCCTGTATAACTTGCAGTGCAGGAACACTTTTCTGCCCTTTCCCTTTCATTCTGGTAAGACAGCCTCCTGGCAGTAGCTGAAGAGTACCCCACACTACAGGTATGGTAAAGTATTTCTTTCATAACTGTGCTGGTACCCTGCCATCTTTTGTCTCATAAAAAAGGGTAACACTGCAGTTAAAAGGGGAGTAAGAAAAGAGGAGAAATATAGGTTCTCAGATCCAGACAAAATACATTTCTTCATTTAGTTGCAGGATGATGAAAACAATCACAAATCACTTTTTCCAGTCTCTTTTTGTGCACTTTTGTAATTTCTTTTAATAAAGTTATGGTTTAAGTGTATGGCTTTTCACTGTTTCACATTTTTTACCTACAACATAAAGATGTTCTCTGGAAGCAGAAGAAAGTGGTTTCCTAATTCTGTTCCCAAGATTACTCCTGTTTGCAAGGCAATTTATTAAAGGCACTTATATTCCTATCCTCATTATCCCATCTCTGTCTAGCAATGAATGTCTGCATTGAACATAGTTATTGATCAAACAGATGGTAAACAAATCTAAACGATAGGTTTATTAATTTGTCCTGTCAGAATGGAAGTAAAGAAATACATTTGACAAAGTAGATAGTGGTGAAATCCCTTGAGTCTGTGTGACCTCTCTTCTATGTAGGTGCCCTGACAGAAGTTTGTTTCAAGAATAAGACTATAATATGGATCTAGTGATCTTGATTTTGGCAAGACGGGCAGGATGTTTGTTAATCTATACATTTTTTCTCAAATAGAAAGGCTGCAATTAACTTAGGCAGCAAAAGGTAAGCTAAACATCAGGGCAATCTGCTGCCTCTTTTCCACACCAATAGACAAGTCAAAAACACACATTATGAATACCAATTATTTCCAGGAAGACAATAAACATGACCTGTTAAATTACCATTTCACCCCCTTACAAATAAAAAGGAACACTGGAGATAGGTAAAGGAAAGATCAAGCAGGTCATCTTGACTCTCTATCAAAACCCAAACCTTCCTTCTAGAGTCCCTGCCCTTCTTTGGGCCAACCATTACTCAAGATTTTGCTTAGACCCTGGTTCCTCCTAAAACCTTGGTCACATCGGCCTTCACCAAGGGTACCTTTAACTATAAAAAACCTAAGTGTATATAAGCTAGTTGATGAAAATTAGTGGTAGGATTTCCCAAATTTTCTGTATGTAAATTTTCATTATAAATATGGCATTAAAGGGGTTACAGAAAGCAAAAAGCAGCTCTCACTGGCCCCCTACTTTACAGGAACTCATGAGCTGGAGTCTGTTTTTAATTTTCATGCTTTGCATATATTTCCTGTAATACCATTGGTGTTATGGCAACAAACAGCAGAAAACTGGAAATTTGCTCTTTTCAAAGTCATGGTCTCCAAGCGACACCAGGGATGAGGTGCAGGAGTGTACCTGTAGGTCCTAACTGCCCCGAGCAGCCACATCTGATACTCCCATCTGTGCATCCTCCTTCACATGGTCCTGGAGTCCTATTTTGACTCAGCCTTGGGCACACAGCCCTGCCCTGAGCTACACTGCAAGCATGCCTATATTCGGCTTTGTCTCCTGCCATTCCTGATTTGATGCTCTAGCTGAATGCCAGTACTGGTTTATTGTTTGCTTTGCTTGTTCATGGACCCTGCTACTGGTAACTGACACTGCCCTCTGTACTGAGACCCTCTGGAATGGTGCTCATTGCGGAGGGCTTAATCCATGGGGTCTGCTCAATTGCTGTCTCAGCCCCCACCTGTACTTCTGCTCCCTGATTGCTCTTCTCATAAGAGCAGCTTTATAGCTAATCCTCTCATCCTTATTTATGGCATAGTGTGTAGGCCCTTTGATTAGGTCCTTTTTCCATGAGTGATGCCGCTTATAAGAACAAAATTATTATCTCAGCGAGCACTTGCAGGGAAGACAACATGCTGCTGTTCAATATATAACAGCTTGTGAATATATTCTGAGAATTATGAGCAACTAAGTAGTTGCCATGTGTTTCCTAAATATCTGGTAGTTGTTGATGATCTCTATAAGTTTGTGCCTGGGTCATCAACTGAATGCACAGCATCTAGACTGGTTACAAAGATTTTCTCAAATCAGTACCTTGATTTTCAAGAAAATATCTTTTCATTTCTCTAGAGAAACAGGCCCATGATCTTCCCCATCTCAAATCAGACTATCAGGGTATTTCTGTGAAGGTGACTGTTATTAGCTCCATAACAGTTTTTCTTTGATGTAACTGAAGCATAACATTGATGAGTTTTCTAGACTGAGCTGATTTCTTAGGAACTGTTTTTCCTAGACATCACCTTTATCATACAACTTTAATCAAAAAGATCAAACAGGAGACTGTCAGCTCAGAGATTAATTGCCCTTTGTGAAATGCTCCACACACTTCGCAAAAATCAGCTCTCATTGAACCCAGACAGTTCTATATGAAACAGCAGAGCAGAACCCATAGGTTGAATGAATGTCCAGATTTTCAAGAGTCAGCATGACAGCAACAGAGAAAGCAATAAATACAATTCTCCATGGGTCATTTGCCTGCCTGAAAATAGTCTTTTACTTGCACTACCAAATTTCATTTTGTATAGCTTTGTATGTATAGGAGGCAGTGCCTTCCAAGCAAACAGTATTTTGTGGGTTATTATCACTTCAACTCCCCAAAGAAGTAGGCTGATTTTAAGAAAACAGCAGCTGCCTGTACAGTTTTACTTTCTTCTCTTGGATTTTCAATTTTTTGTTTGTTGAGTACTTTGTAGTGCAGGAAGATTTTTTTTTATTATTGTAACTATTTTAAGTTTTGGGTTTGTGGAGGGTTTTTTGTTTGGTTGCTTGTTTTTTTTGTGTGCTAAGCGTACCAAGACAGTATAAAATGTAAGAATGACAGCATCATGTAACCAATAAGCATGCCTCTTCAATTTCTGAGTTTATTTCAAAGGGGGGAAGAAGGAGGGAGGAAGGAGAAGGTGGTGATCTGTCCTCATCTTCCTGCTATATAGTGTTCCCATTTCCCATTTAAGTGGTCTGAACTTGGGGATGTGACTTTAGGGCATTTGTTGGAAAAAAGCCAGCTATCTCATCTGCCTAATATAATCAAGTAAAGTTTTTACAAGGGAAAGTGGAATGGGTAGAGATTAGCATTTGGTAAATATAGATAGACTGAGTTTGTCTTCAAGGTCACACTCTGTGCGGCATTGTAGAGACAACTTTTAATTTCTTCTGCTGTAGTTGCTCTAGTTCATAAGATGTACTCAGACCTGAATTCAAGCCCTTGCACCAATTTATATCTAGAGTGTTGCTGAGGATATTTAGATTTGTTATCCTCTTCAGCACCTCCTGTAACTAATTTGGAATGCTATATCTAATCCTGTTTGTTTCTTGTTTTGAAGCAGCTTGCCCTCTTAGTAGAGCTTCTCTAAAGGTAGAGGAGCTCCACCTGGGCATAGATGGACTACCTCAAGATTGTCATGGCCCTGTGAAATGTGGGTATTACAGTATTTCATATTTCAGTGTTCCAGTCCCTCTGTAAGTTTATTCCCTAGTCTATAGTCCTTGGTACATAAGTTTTTAATGATGCTGGTTTGTGACAAACCTGAATAATGACATATCCTGGAAAAATGTGTATTGCCCATAATGAATCTTTTCATCTTTCATGATCATTAATTACTTGATAAATTCTCAAGGGTCTAACTAAGAAAATACTGAACTGACTGGTAATGCAGTGGCCAGCATGAAATTCATTACACATTGGTCTCCAGGGTATTCTACGAATAGTGTATGTCTTCAACATGTTTTTCAAAGAGGCTGCACAATGGCTTGGTGAAGCAATTGATTTACCATTTATGTTTCATACCAGAACAGAATGTTTTCATATCGTATTTTTCTAAATGGGAGTGCATAATCTAATCTTGGATCTATTGTTAGAATTTAATGTTCAAAACAAAAGGAAAGCTCTACAGCCCCAGACAGCTGTCTGTTTCTTTTAATGTTTTTATGTGTCTTAACATCAATGCATCAATGTATATTTTGAATAGATGAATGAATAAATTAAAAAAACCAGACTGTCTGTTCTTTTGTAGCTCATATTTATTGTAATGATTTATTTGATGTCTATAAAGTGCTGGTTATTGTTGCTGAAAATATTAATTCTTCACAGAATGAAACATTCAGCTGTTATCACAGCTCCAGGCAGTTTTTTCACATCTGAATGATAAGAAGATGCACGTGATTTGTTTTATATATGGGAACACATACCAGAGTCCAATTTTAAGAATGCTTTTTGCACACTGTTAGTTTAGCATAGATGATATGGCACATTTT
Source organism: Serilophus lunatus (assembly GCA_013399895.1). Classification (NCBI taxonomy): domain Eukaryota; kingdom Metazoa; phylum Chordata; class Aves; order Passeriformes; family Eurylaimidae; genus Serilophus; species Serilophus lunatus. The sequence continues at coordinate 735,070 of VXBA01000127.1, forward strand.
CTTTTGGAATTTTGAATTCTGCAGCAAGGCACTACATTTGTCACTTGTCACTTACCTAATATACTGTTCTTCAATTATTATTTTTTTTCTATTCACATTACAGATTTTAATTGCCAGTATTTAGCTGGTAGGGTATCTCAGCATGTTAAAAATATTCTTAGGAGAGTAGTTCAAATACCAGTGCTATTGAGCATGTCAGAAATTAAAAGGGAAGATGAAAGTTTTATCCTTCTGGATCTCATTGTGACAGGTAATGAAGTTGTTTCTGGGACAGTATCACCTTTAATAACAAGCCAAGTGTACTTGGTTTGCCTAGTTGCTGTACTGAAGGAACTTTTATTGTCTCTTTTGCACTGCTCTGGATGTGTAAGTTATTAATTTGCTGTTGTGAATATTCACAAACTATCAAGTGTTTGACCTTCTAAAATACACGTTGCACAGATGGTCAAGGGCATGCAATAACACCCATTTTTGACATTGATATTTATGTCATACATATATATTGATAGATGTGATAAATGTGGAAATGCATATAATAATAATAAGAATCAGAAACCATTATTTTGATTGTCATGAATATACTTGGAAACAGGGAAAACCCAAGAGAGAACTTATTCGTGATACTCTTGAGACCAAAGAGATATTTCATCAGAGACTGTTTCAACATTCTCATCTATTAAGGACACTTAAATTACATGGCATGAATTACTAAGCAGCTGCATTATAATATTATGTAAGGTTATTGATTGCTTGGAGAAGCAGTGCTCTACACCATATTTATGTATTTGTGATTTTGTGCTAAGCTTTGCAATCTGGTACTGTCACTTGTGCTAATGCATTAACAATTTGATTATTTATGTTGGCTCATGCAGCTGCGATTTTTAGGTTTTTTCAGATATGACAAATAAAGCACACTCCTATGAAACTGCATTAACCATAAGGTAATGATACTTTGTACACTGCTGAAAATCCATCTCATGCACTAGCATTTGCTGGGTAACTTAAGAACTCTCCTACTCTTCGTAATTTAATAGCTGGCATCAGGTGACTTTCTCTAAGAGGAAGAGAGGAACTGAATTAGTTGCCTCTCTAATGAATAACTGGTATAAGCTTTATCTATTTCACTACAAATAAAAGGCTGTTTGAACACTGCAGTATCAAAACAGGGCCAGTTGTCATCTGAGCACTGTACATACATAGTGTGTCCCTCTCTGTTCGAGTTTTGATTCCAAGTTTTACCAAAAGAAATTGAGGACAACCTTTTATTATTTTTGCACCTATAAGATTCTCATGCTTATAGCAGCTAGTGAAGCATTAGCATAAGCTGGAACCATGATAGGTATTACAAATAATCACTAGGTCTTTTTTGCAACCCAGGCTATAGCACAGATTGCTTTGGCCATTATTCTTTGCTTACCACTTTATGCCTCACTGCCAGCTTACCCTTTGTTAGAGTGCGTGAGTGAGATCTGGACAGAACTGGTGGACAAAAGTTGTATCACCAGGAAATAATTTCCACTTGCAGAAATAGAGACAGGTGTTTTATAGATCTCTTCTACATTCAGATCATTGGAGCCAGACCATAGACTATGACCGTGCATAAATTATTTTTCATCCTTCTGTTTTCCTCTGTGATCTGTGAGCTTTTATATGCCTCTCTTTTTATGCTGTATAGTGCCTAGCCCATTGATGCCACAGTAAGTATCTTATTGGAAACAGAAGACATTTACTACAGACAAAAAGAAGTTGGCTCACTATACTCGTGACAGCAGTTCCTCTAAAATTCATAGATCTCTTTTTGTTTGGATCTTAGTGCAGAGATAGAAGCTTGTATGAACATGCCCAAGTGCTTACAAATATTTGGGTGTGAGTCTGACCATTTGGAGGCAATGCTTTACTTGCTCAGGATGCCCTGAAAGCTAGCATTTTGTTTTTGTGGAACATTGCTTGTTTTGACTCCTTATATGGCTGTATCTATTTCATACTTCACAGGTTAGAGCAGCACACCAGCTCAACGAAGGTGTGAGATGCACTATCTTCATCATATTTTGGCCATTGCTTGTCATCAAAGCCTTCGACACCATCACCCACAGCATACACCTGGAAAAGCTGGCATTCCACAACTTGGACAGATGCACTCTGCTCTGGGTTAAGAACTGTCTGGATGGCCGGGCCTGGACAATGATGGTGAATGGTGCTGCATCCAGTTGGCATATGATCACTAGTGGTGCTCCCCAGGGATCACAGTTGGGCCAAGTCTTGTTTAATATCTTTGTTGATGATCTGGATAAGGGAGTTGAGTCTACCACTAGCAAGTTCATGGATGACACCAAGTTAGTTGGGAGTGTCGAGGGTAGGAAGGTCCTGTGGAGGAACCTGGACAGGCTGCAAAGATGGGCCAAGACCAGCAGCTTGGGGTTCAATAAGACTAAATCCTACAGTTTGGTTCTATTCATTGGCCACAACCACCCTATGCAGTGCTACAGGCTGAGGACAGAGTGGCTGGAAAGTGGCCCAGCAGAAAAGGACTTGGAGTTTTGGTCAGCAACTGGCTAAGCAGTGTGGCCAGGTGGCCAAGAAGCCCCGTGATATCCTGACCTGTGTCAGGAATAGTGTAGCCAGCAGGACCACAGTGATCATCTGTCTGTACTTGTCACTGGTGAGATCACACCTTGAGTGCTTGTCCAGTTCTGGGCCCCTCAGTTCAAGAAGGACATTGAGGTACTGGAGTGGGTCCAGAGAAAGGCAACAAGGCTGGTGAAGGATCTGGAGAAAAAGTCCTGTGAGGACTGGCTGACGGAACTGAGGTTGTTTATCCTAGAGAAGAGTAGGCTCAGGAGTGACCTTATTGCTCTCTACAACTAAAGAAAGTTGTAGCAAGGTGGGGGTCAATCTCTTCTCCCAGGAAACTAGTGACAGGACAAGGTCTTAAATTGTACCAGGGGAGATTTAGATTGGACGTTAGGAAGAAACTCTTCACAGAAAGGATGTTTAGATATTGGAATGGGCTGCCCAGGGAGATGGTGGTGTCATCTTCTCTGGAAGTGTTCAAGGAAAGACTGGATGTGGCATTCAGTGGCATAGTCTAGTTGACGTGGTGGTGTTTGTTCAAAGGTTGGACTCAATAATCTCAGAGAAATTTTTCAACCTGATTAGTTCTGTGATCTTAAGGCTTCTTAAAGAGATATTAATGCTCAAGAAATTCCATCTGGTGCAAACATAGTGTAGGATACCCCAGCTTTTCCAGTTATTCACATCTTCCCCTTTTATTTTATGCTAGGATGGCATAAGACATAGGGCAAGTATCTGCCATTTACTATCTACTTTCTCTTTCCTCTATTGATCCTCTTGGAGGCAGTTGTTCATATTTTTGCCATCTGAAATTTGGGTCATTAATATGCTGGTATCTTCTGTGCCTTCAGTTTTGCTAAATCATTAATTTTTTGTGTTATTTAATTTCGTATTATGTTGGACAAAATTTCAAACATTACACAAGATTCTGAAAATCAAATTGCTGGCATTAATAGCTCTGAGCTGGATTGTTTTTAAAATGAGGAAAAATCTTCTCAAAGAAGGAAAAAAGCAAGGAGAGTTTTCAAACATGGAGCTCCCGTTACATCGTTCCACTTAAAAGTATGCTGGGGATGAATCTTTGTGGTGTCCTTGTGAGATCTGGAGTCCACAAATCCAGCTGATTGTGAGATCACCATGGATTGGAGCTTTCCGTACAGAAACTCAGGCATCAGTACTAATTTCCTGACACCTTGCCTTTCTTTCCTGAAACCAAATCACTGCTGTTATCTCTGATCTCAAAGTGGGAAAGTTTGATTGTTTCACCCAATCAAATAAGATTGCACTGAATAATCAGAGTTGTCCTATGGAGACACTGACAAGGGCAGCTAAAGTCAAGGAAAATATGGATTAGATTAGATCAGATTCCTTAGCGTTAAAGTATGCTTCAATCTTTAAACTTACTTATTCACCTGGTTCTTTGCTCCTGCAGAATAATTGCTTACTGAGTCAATTGGATAAAACCTTAATACTTCGATGCCACAGCGAATTAGAATCTTGTTGGTTTATTTCCATCAAGCTGACTGAATGTAAGAATCTTTGAATTAAATTTCTAGCTCAGAAGAAGAAAGAGTGATTTATTTCCTGCATTTGTATTAGAGTTTTTATTGTTTTAGTTTTATGCATCCTTTCTTTCCTCTGTAAATTATTGATTTTGTAGACAAATAACTGTTCCACTGCCAGAAGTTAAATGTCTTTTTCTGCCAGGTCCTCAGCTTGAGCTATGAGATTCACTCAAGTAAAATTTATGCCCAATAGAATTGATAGTCTCTTTTTGCATGAATACTCGCCTGTGTGGGTCAAATACCCAGAGAGTAAACTTTGAAATACATGTGTGTGTTGAAACTGAAAAAATATAAATCATCCAAATGCCTTGGCAACTGCCGTTTCCCTTACAACCCCTGCTCCCTGTTGGAGTCCTTGCTGCCTCCCTCCAATTTTCCCAGGGAGTATGCAGATCACTGAGCAGAGCCTGCTCTTCACCATTAGTGTCGCAGGTCTAGTAGCAGTGCTTTGGAGAACTGGAAAACCCAGAGAGAAAATGAGAAGCAGGAATCTACTAGGGTTAGAGTGGCAGATGGACAAAAACGCAGTGACTCCTCTCATATTGCTCTTGTATATCTGTAGGATATTGTACACATTTCAGCTTTCAGTGTGGGTGAATCTAGGTCAGGCGGAAAGGAAAGTGCTCTGTTCAGAATAAAGCTCCTCACTCAGAAAGAAACCAATATTAAAAGCACAGGCTCACTCACACTTGTGACAGCTGTGGGTAACTGGGAAGATTTCTGATAAGATAGTTTTATTTTACAGCTCACCTGCCAGGGTGTATGTGTAGAGTGAGTAATGTTAGTTGCACATTTTCAGTGCTCTAAAAGTGGATAGTGGGATGTAGAATAAATGTAGATACACAGGTACTGCAAGTGAAACAGGAAAAGCAAAGAAGAGAAAAGGAAAATGTACCGTGCCTACAGACTAGGTTGGCTAGAGTCAAATCTTTGGTGGAGATATAATAACGCTGAGGAGTAGAGGAGGTTGTTAAAATCCACCTCAACCTTAGATAAATTAGAGAAGTTTCTGGCAGGTAAAGTTTCTCCTCTTAATGGTCAGTGTGAATGTGAGAATTTTCTCTCACTTCAACTCATGATCATTTCCAAACTGTAAGTTTCATTTTACCTGCCTTCTGAGCTGTGGCTCACTCAAGGTTTTTGTGACAGCAGCTTCACTTGCAAAGTCTATCTCCATCTCTCTTGTATATCCACTTAAACTCTTCCTTACAATCAATCTAAACCATACTTTTCAAATATTTCCTGGTTGTGGCATAAGTGGGAACTTTTATCATGTTTGGTGCTTGTTCCTGCATGCTTTCCATATATATTCCACGAGTATGGCTCCGCAAACATGTGAAATTCATGTAGTTTTGAGGTTCTCTTGGCATTATGCATATTAGCTCAGATTCCTGTTCATGAGATGTTACCTGAATACTGTAGTTGTGTTTGTGTGGGTACCTGAAGATGAAATCCACCTTCTGCCTTACTTTTTAATTACTACTTCATGTGCCATTTTAGAGAGTAAATACGCTCAAACTTGGAAATTGTTTGTTTACATGACTCCTATTAGTACTCAGTTTGCCATGGCATTTTTTAAAGCATCTCTTCCATTTATAAATTACTGATTTTGTGGACAACAAATCTTGCCGGATATTAAACCTCTGCAGCTGCCAGAGACTTGAGCTGGTTATCAGGATGCCCTCAAAGGGTCATAGGGATACAAAAATATTTTTCAGCTTGGAAAGCCTACTAAGTGACTGGCAGGGGAGAACAGGAACTCACTTTCTGATTCCTGTGCAAATACCAGCATTTCAGCCTGTGAAGGAAAACCAGGGATTACAGATCTAAATTTGTTTTGGTGCCAGATTTTTATTCTCAAGTACTGCTGTTAAGCATAATGATTATATAGCCATCTATGATCAGCACCTTAGTGCCATTGGTTAACTTTCCTCTCACTGTGTTGCTAGACCCTTTATCTTCCTCCTTGTGATGATGCTTGTGACCTTATGGCAAATAAGAGAACATTTGTGCTACCTTCATCATTAAGGGGAAATCTGCCAGCTGACTTTCAACTTTTTCATCAGCTGTCATCATCAATGTTCGTTTGATGTTGCTTTAAATATATATCCACCTGAAATTTCCCATTGCTCTCTCATGCTTGATAACACTTCCCTAAGCAACTTCCAGTATAGGCACCCCCTTGACAGTTCTGCTAAACACATTTGGTTGAGTCCCTTGCATTTTGTTTGCTCTATGTTGTGGGAAAATTTGATGCTGTATTTGTTACAGCTCAGGAAAATGGAATCCAGGAATGAACTCTTAGGAAAGATGGGATTAATTTCATCTAATGATGGCTTCCTAAAATCAGGCATACAGACCTATTTATGTGAAGCGTCCTGTACCTGCCCTGGCAAGAACTGGAACTTGATGATCTATATTATGTACTTTCAGTGACAAACCTACCTCTCTCTGTGCTCAAATTCTTCTAGTCACATAATGATTTTTCTACATGTTTTTACTATGATTATGCAAGCAGCTCAATTGTCTACAAGTTCTGGCAAAACCCCCTACAGTTCTCTGAGTTTTCAAAGTGTTTTTCACTTTGAAAGATACAATCTAAACTCCTTGTTCTGTTGTCATCAAAATCTGCTGAAATAAAAGGAAACAGCACACAAAAGATCAGAAGGCAGTGGAAAAAGGACATGGCTTAAAAAAGAAGAAAGTACAACGGGAAAGTAAAGGGCATGGCTGAAGGAGGGTAAAGTTAAAAAAGCAAATTTCCTCCCACTTCTAAGATCTCAATATTTAGTTAAACATTGAGTATAATAACCAGTAATAACGATATCCTTGGCTAAGGAAGTCCTTGGCCTTCAGCCATGGAATCTATTAGTCCAGATTATGGATCTTTCCTTATAAATAAGAGGTACCCTCAAGTTATTATTATAACTGAGTCCTTGAGTTGTTAATTTTCTCTATGGAAAAACTAACAGTAATGTGTTCAGCTAAAACCAAGAGCAGCAAAGCTAGAATGAGTGATATCATTAGGACTTTTTAATATGAAAATATCTAGTTTAATGCCGTGTTTGTGTATAATACTTTCAGAAATTCAAAGAAGAGATTCAAGTGTCTCTTTCCAAAGGTACTGGAGAACATTTATTCTAGTGAAAACGTTGAACTACTAAGTTGTGGTTTTGGAACTATTTGCTCTGAAAAACATCCAGGTATTTCTGTGTGTTTGGATTGTCATAGTCTTAGGGCTTGGGCCTTAATCTGCTGTTTGAATGAAACAGAATGAGCACTTAAATTCTCATTTCTAGTTTATCTATTTAGTTTGCCTATCTCATTATTTGATATAGGTGTTAAAGCATGATAAAATCCCTTATCTTAAAGTGATTTTTTTGTATATATGTGTCAACATTGCTGAGGTCATATATTAATTACAAAAATCTTCCTTTCTCAATATCCTGGTGAAGTTTGGAATTTTTCTGGTCATGTCCGCTGTAGAACAGGTGAATTTTGGTTATTCTTTATTCAAGTAGTGTGCAATATGTTTTCCAATAATAAATCTACATTTAATGCCCATTACCTTGGAAGAATATTGACTTCTAAAAATTTAGTGACATGAGTACTGAGTGCTGCAAAATTGCTTCTTCTATACAGTGGTATTTGTTTCTGGGTTTAAAAATGTAAAAAGGACAAGAGGAATTACCTAAAAAAATCAAACATAATGAAATTATATTAGAAAGTAATTTTTTCTTTGGTTTCACAGCAGTATATAATCTCAGTTCTTTTTGAAACAACTTAATACTGTTAACCAGTAGTCCCAGGCACTGCAAGATGTACATTGATTCCTTTTCAAATTATAGTGGGGATGGTAGTTTCAAGATTCTTTCAAATGCTTAAATATTAGAAAATGAAGCTGTATAGATTGTTCGTTTACTTTGTACATGATACAGCACAGTATAGCTGGGAAAAAAACAAATTCTTAGGGGCAAGAAACCCCCAATAAATTCCATAAATAACAATTTGTTTGAACAAACAATGAATATTTAAGAAAAATTCCTTAGCTATACTATTTATATATAATAAATGAAGACTGTGTTCCATTGGGGCTAGGATATTGCTGACATTTAAGTATATAACTTTTTCAGGCATTTGAAAGAGGAACATCCTTCCGCCCAGACTTATCTGAATGTGAACAATTACACATGATATCCTTTGCCTTAATCTTCAAATTTTTTCCATACACACTTAAGTGCATTACCCATGACTCTTTCCAGGCTTGGTGTCTGGCTCCTGAGGCTGTAGGAACTCTCCAAAATTTTGCACTGTGTTGTGTCAATATCACCAGCTCCTCTCAGGGTTTTAATCCAAGATCACTTGCTAAATATTGAATATGAGAAGTCAATGTAACATGAGTAATTTAAATCACTTCTTGCAGTCAAAGGCAGTAAACTCTATAGATCGTTTTTCATGGTTTTCAATAGTAGAAATAAACCATGAAAAATATCCACATATTTCTCAGTTCTGGAAGCTCACATTGTCTCATGTATGGAACTACAGATTTCCCTTGCTTATGATTTTTATGCAAATAAAGCATATTTTTTTCCTACAAGATTCCCATCTTCCTTCACTGCTACATACAACACAGTGTATCTCCTTTACCATCTGCTCTTTCATAATTTTTCTCTTCACTTTCTTGCCAAACTGATGGAGAACCAAAGTCTTTTTTTGTTGACAATTCGTAATATTTTTTTTCCAGGGTAATTTTATAGCTTATGCAAATAAGGGACTAATCTACTTGTCCAACAATTACAGATAGACCAGTATGTACAGTACAATCAGTATACAAGTCCATCAATGATCTCTGAAGCATTCTATTATATCCCTGACTTTTAGGTCCATGAAATATACATATTTGTCAATAAATGTTAAGTCTAGACTATCAGATAGCTCCATAAATCACTGATTGTTGAAAATGTAATCTAAAAGGAAAGGCTCCTTCTCTGGCATGAGAATTTGCTGCTGGCTGGTTGCTGTTGGTTAAACCTGTACGGCAGGTGGCTTTCTTTTGCAGAATATGTTACTGGCAAAGGAAAAACTGCAAAATTTATCTTCTGCTATGACATAACCTGATTCCATATTCTTATTTGTGTTAGCTTGCCATGTTACTTACTGAGTGAAATCATTGCTTCTTGCAGCATCGAGCCTTTATTCTGCCCAAGTGTGTCTGTTTGCCTATGCAAGAATAATTTAGCAAATCTATGAATCCCTGAGAAAGAAACTTTGTTCAGATTCAGAAAGGGCAATGGGCACTGCAAATTCCACTCCCAGCACCAAGTTGCTTAATTGCAGATGCTGCAGGGCTCGCCTTAGCCAAGCTTAGGTTCATTTGAGTGCATTCAGCACTGGCTCATTCTGTACTGACATAATCTTGCCAAATGTGTGGGAACCTGTGAGGTAAGACTTGTGTCCTGTGCCCCAGCCTGAATGGACTCTTTGCTACCCACCTGTGTACAAAGAGACATGACAGATTAACCTCTCCTGATGTGGTAGCAGAGAAATGAGCCATAGCATCATTCTTAGCTCAAAGACCCTACATATTTTTTGCAACTGACTTGGGGGAAGGCAGCAATCCTGCATGAGCATTTGATGATGATACCACACCTGTTGCGATCTCCTGATACTCTGGTATGCAATGGTGCTCTTTGTCATGCCTGCACAGTGCAGCAAGATAACATCATCCAAGAAGTGGTATCTCTGCCGCTGCCACAAAGCCTTTTCACAATTTTCTTTCAAGGCAAGGGTGAAAGTGCATCTTATAGTCCATGCAATTTCATTTTCCTTGTGATTGTGACATGTCTTCATGTAAAAACTGGCTTGAAATAGAATATGGAGGAACTTCAAGCACTCTTTGCTGAGTTATCTAAAGTTATCTAAAGTGCAGATCTGATTTCTATTTGAAATTGGCTTCCTGAGAGAGCAAGGGCCATAAAAGCTTATTTTTATGCACTCACATTAGTGATTATTATAATTTTTGTTGCTTTCCAAAATTGAGTTATGCTTAGGTTTTGAAATGATAGGTGTAATGTGTCTAAGTATCACTGAGTTTAAGCAGTGGTAAAACCAACTGTACTATTTACAGTAAAACATGAAGGATATCTCCAGAATATAAACCCCCAAATATTTATGGAAGCTGAGGTTACACAGTCTTAAAGAATATTTTGACATCTATCTACTGGAAGGTCCTGCAAAATATTACTTGAGTAGGCTGACCCTCTGTGGAGTGGTTGGTATTCCCTGGAGATATAATGGCTACAACTAATCTGTAAGATGACCAAAAAAAATTAAATATTGATTCAAGGCTAGGTCTGATGTTGCACAGTGTTATTGAATTCAATTCAGTGGTGTTAATTTTACATTTCACACTTTCTCAGAAGATGACACCATTATTTCAGTTTCCTCAGCAACACAATCTTTGGATTCTTTTTACTCAGAAAATCCTGTGAAAAAGTATGAGTAAATAGAACATACATACATGTGCATGAAAAAGTGTTTTTCTTCTAAAACTGGTCATGTTAGGTCTCATTTTTGCTTTGATTTTCCCATATCAGATTTGTACTATAATTCCTGACTTTTCTCAGGTGCCTTTCAATCTTGCTTTATGGTTTTACATTGTTTTTAGACTGTGGAGATATACTAAACAGGAATTATACTCCTAAACAGATAAAGGTGTAAGTAATATTTTTGTATTTAAAAACTGCGTTTAGGTTTGCTTCCTGGTCTGAAACCTCTGACAGCTACTAGATGTCATCACACATCAATAGTGAATCACAGTTTGGTTTTGCATCTGTTTGTCCAATGTCTCCTATCACTGTGGCAGGCACAAGACTGGGCCCATGGGTCTTACATCTTTCTCAAAATCAGGTTCAAATTTCATGAATGGGCCACTTCTATTTTGCAATTATCCTGGTGTACATCAATCTAGCTAGACTGTAAATAATACTTCAGCCTACTGCCCTTAATATGCCAGTATGAGTGGGGGACTAGCAGCCAAAGAATAATGCTCATTTAGGGAGCTGTTGGTGGCTTCTACTTCCCCAGAAAAGCGAATGCAGTGGAAGTCCTATGGAAGGGCTCTGCCTTCTTACCTTGGCTGTGCCCATGCTGCTGAAGGTGACATGGTGAGGATCATTCGCATGCCATGCTGCATCCCCCTGCTTGGAAAGCTGTCCTCTGGCTCGGGCAGCTGCTTCCTCCCTGTGCTCCACTTTGCAGGAGTCCTTTGTATTTAGCATTGACTCTCAAATGAAATAATTACAGGGTCTGTTTTTTTCAGTTCAAAGAAACTGAAGTGACATGAAGTTGTGGTACTTTTACAGCATGAATCTGGTATATTTTATCCACCCCAGATTGTGGTGTGAGGATCATGAAAGTGTGGGGTCTGCTGGGGTAGTGCTTGAAAGTTGTGTGGAAAAAAGCTGGCAAAACCAATGCATGTCATTTTTATATGTAGGATTCTGGGAGAAAATTATACCTTGGAATTGCCATGAAGGCAGTGTTCCCCCACTGTCCCAAGACAGAGCTGGGGGAGAGGGAGCCACTCTCTGAGGGTCTCAAACTCAGTGCTTGAATTTACTATCTGGAACGGCAAATGTGCAGCCTGTCCTAAAGAAGGTCAGGCATTAACCTGAGATGCTGCTATAGGCTTTTTTTCACTTCTCATATAGAAACAGAAAAAAAAAAGTCTTTATTGTGAGGAAGAGTCTGGAATTATCTCAGGTTTCCAATACTACATCTATGTTGTTTGAAGTTTTTTCTTCCACCAGTGTTGTGAGATTTATATATTTCTGTAATTCCAAAAGGCAATATAAATTCTGAAAATAGATTTCCCAATCTCTGAAAGCAATTGTTATCTTGGAAGTGGAGACAGCCTTGAATGAAATATAAGTGAGGAACAGAGTGAGGGAGAGGGTGAATTTCATCTTGCAATTCTGCCTTCTGCTGCAGTGTGACCTACAGAGATAAGAATGAAGTGAGAAAAAAAAAAAAATCGTTCTCACTGAATTAGTCCCAAGATGCTTCTGAATTAAAATTACTGACCGAACCATGTTTTTGTAGTGATTAGGCAGTGTTTTGTTTTGACTAATTTTATGTATACTGGGAGTGAGACCATATGTTTTATGTGTTGTAATAACCTTCTCTTAAAATCCAAGGATTTGATGTTGGTTTAAAACAGTGAGCTTAAAAGAGAGAGATAAATATTTAAGAGAGTGATATTTTATAAGAGACAGACAAATTGAAATAATGACCATTAAAGAAACTGTTACAATGTTAAAAGACCAAAATGAACATGTCGGCTGATCTTTTAGATATGGAATGTTAATAAGGCCATGCTATTATTATAATTACACATTATTATGATGGCATCTGGGTATAAAGAATCCAGCCATATAAGCAAATGTATTTTTAAAAACTACCAGAAACTGCTACTAAGAAAGGTGTTCTATAATAAATCCTTAACACAGTACTCACACATTTGTCATTGTTCTCTGTTCATAGTCCTCTGGATTCATAGTCATTAATATCTGGCATTTTCACAGGGTTCCTTTGGAAAATATAAGAAATACCTCTCTTGAAGGTTTTGGTTTCCACCAAAGAAATCTGTACTTTTTTTTTTCACTTGGCCTCATCTGTGCCTATCATTCATTTGACAGTAGAGTGGGTTTAACAGCCTAGCTCAGCTGTATTACACTGTAGTTTATGTACCAGACAGCCATCAACGTGTCCATCCACACTGAGATGTCATAAATCTTACTCCTATCCTGGCTAACCTTCCTAGAGCAGCTCCTCAATTCAGCTTCTTCAGTTTATTTCTAGGATACTGAAATACTCAGATATCACTTTTCTTTGTGGAAAATGGCCATCCCAAATATAGGTAAATTGCTATTAAACAGTGTTTCAGGTATCAGGCTGTAAGGAATCTTTAGAGAAACAGGTCTCCAGGTGGATGTCTGCTGGATACCTAGTGTAGCCGTTTGAAAAACAAGGCTTTTGAAGGGGGTTGTAAGAGAGAAACCCCACTTACCCGATTAAAATTCAATTTTCCTCAAAAAGCCGTTTCGGGAAGGGGGGGGGTTGCCTCGGCCAGGACGGAGCGGGACCTGTGCCGGTCCTGGNTGGGCGGCGGCTGCTCGCCGGCTGTTGCCATGCATGACCCCGGGTCTGTCTTGTGCAGTGTAGCCCCGACGGCTTCTGTTCCTGCCCATTGTCCCCCTTCCCTGCGAAGTGTGCGGCCGGGACTGTCCCTTCCCGCACGGGCACGGCGGCTTCCCGGGGACAGTGGCAGCCTGGGGGCACAACCCCAGGGAGAGCGGGCGGCGGCGCGCAGCCCTGTGCCGGCATGGCCGGGAATTTCAGCACCACGGCTGCTGATGGACAGCGATAGAGAGCTGGCCCTGGCTCCGTCTTGGCGCTGTGGCATCTTTGAGGTGCTGCCGCCATGAGAACAAAGATGGCGCCTGACGACTGAA